>JAKSZU010000004.1:97293294-97752181 GCA_026018925.1 Tupaia tana
GGAGAAAGATTTTTCTCTGTCCCTGCAACCCCGACTTCCATTCCACCACATGTCCCGTCCTAGCCAAACCCCACTGCATGCCATGGAGCACCTCAGAAGGCAGGCTGCTGGGAAACCGTGTGAGAGGCAAGCCGGTGTCTGCCGAGGCAGCGCTGTGGAGAGTCTGCAACGTAAGTGCACTGACTGGAACGACAGTAAGAGAATTAGCCACGGCATACCGAGAAAAGGTCTAAAGAGTCAGGGTGGCCTTGTGTCGGGCTGCCGAGGGACTCGTGATAGAGAACAGTGCTTTCTGGAGTACACAGAGCTCTTGGTCTCAGACATGACAGAACGAACTATTTACACAGACAGTTGGATGAACCTAGTGCCATCTAGTAGCTGATGAGAATCAGAATTTTCTGAGCATCTCTTCTCACAAAGGCACCACACTGGACAGCTGCTTTGGGGACGGAGGTTGAAGGGGAGATACCTAGAGTTTCCTCTGGAAATCCGCCAGCTGGTGTACGACCACACCTTCTGCCCACCATCCTCCAGACAAGGAGGTGAGGTGAGCCCTGCCCTGCAGTGTGGGCATGCCCCACTCACCTGGTGGGGTCCTGCTGGTTTCCACTTCCGGGGCAGTCGTGGGTGAGGCGAAGGTGGAAGGGGGCTTCGCAGCAGAGTCTCCAGCTGCATCATCCGTCATTTCCTCCTCCTTCCGCAGGCTCTCCATTCCCTCGGCTTCTTCTTCCTCCTCTTCTTCTGGCTCGGAGTTCTCCTCCTGGGAGTTCTCTTCCTCGGACTCACCCTCCTGACTCACGCGCCTTTCAGATGCCAGCCAAGTCAATTTCTCCATTGTTTCCTGAAACCCCCCCACACAAAGAGTGTTCAATGGGTTCCTAGCGGCTCACGAAACGCAGGCAGCACGAAGCTGTGCCAGGAGCGTCTGAGATTAGACGACGAGGGGCCCACCGCAGCCCTCAGTCAGAAGCCTGACTCCTGGGTCAGGTCCCAGGGCTAGCTGGGATTGCTCTGAGGGCAGAAGGGGAGAACATGCGTTTTAAAAGGTTCCCCTCTGCCCTGAAGATAGGCTCCTTTCCCATAGTCCGTATTCCTGAGTTATTTTTAAAGACATTGTAAGTGTGCTCAGGTGGTTGAATTTAATGTTTAAATTTAACTCAAATAAAAGTAAAATTTCACCTTTGCCCTCTCATTGTGTGTCCGGACCCACAGGACCTTCGAACAGTAACCTGGGGGAGGGAGTGAGAAAAGGGACACATACACAGACACACAGAGTGGAGACAAGATAAGGTGCTGATCAAGTCTCAAGTTTATTGAGGAAGAATGGCAAGTTTATATACAAGATGGTGGGCATTGATTGGTTGCCCGAAATGCAAATAAGGTATCACAGACGGACCAATCATTGGTGCCCCGGAAGCTGCCCTAAATGCAAATGAGGGATTCTAGTTCAACCAATCAGCTAATATCCTGCAATTGCAAATAGGCGTTCAGCCAAGGAGAGGCACGTTCTCTCTCCCATTGCCTGGAAACCTATCCGTCCCAGGGGAAGAACAGTTGGTTACATAGTTTCTGGAAAATAGTTTGCTCAGTGAGGAAATGAAAGTGATAGTCAAAGGTTTCTAAGATGGCGGATAGCTCTTAAGATGGCTCCAGTATGCAGTGCACTCCACATGTCCCCCTTTTTTATTTTTTCAAAGAAAGGATAAAAGGTCTTGGGGAATCGTGCCTGTCTTAGGTTGGAGTCGTTTTTAGAGCCACATGTCCATTCTTACCCATCATTGGAGAATCCCATTGCGATGATGGGTTTCCTGTCTTAGGTGGAAGGACTTTACAGCATTGGGCTCAGACTCTCTTACCTGTCTTTGGCTAACTGATTTAGCGTCTCAGGCGGGAGCATACTCTAAGCTCTGCGGTACTCCATCTCCAGGTTGTGGTAGTGGAGTTGAATAGGCTGCATTTTTATTGAATCAATTTGTTGTTTACGGAATGCCATGAGCTTATTGAAAAGGATAGGCCCCAAAGAGCAAACAATCAGAAGGCCTAAAAGAGGACCAAGCAAGGGGGAGTAAAAATGGGAGAAGTCCATTCCACGCAGTCCATAAGGGGTTGTCGGCGAGTTGTTTTCTACGCTCAAGAAGATCTTCTTGTAGTTAGTTGAGCTTGTCACGTACTATGCCGG
Source organism: Tupaia tana (assembly GCA_026018925.1). Taxonomy (NCBI): domain Eukaryota; kingdom Metazoa; phylum Chordata; class Mammalia; order Scandentia; family Tupaiidae; genus Tupaia; species Tupaia tana. Next base: position 97,295,474 of record JAKSZU010000004.1, read on the forward strand.
ACTTGTTGGCATAAAAGCAGCAGCGTTCCGCCTGAGCATTTACAAGGAACATTTTGTGTAGGGAAGTCTCGAGTTTTGCCAGGGTCAAAACCAGCGGCGATAGTGTCGAAGAGACAAAGTAGGATCAGGTATTTAAGAAGAATCTTCATCTTGTTGATCTATGGAAGAAGAAAGAGGTATCTCAGGGTTTTTATCATCCCTGGATGAAGCGTTATTATCATTTGAATCAATTTGTTTGACCAAACTTTCTGGTAGCCAACGAACAGCATCCATCTTTTGAGAATAAATGCAGACAGATCCTCTGCCCCAGATGAGGACAGGGTCTGGACCATTCCATGTATTATCCAGAGGATCATTCCACAAAACTGTGGCAAATTTTGTTTTAGTTGTTGAATGCCAGAAGCACTCAGCAGCTGAGCGTCTATCAAGTTGCTGGAAGCCGTGTTCCAGCTGGGGTGGGTGCACAGGAAGGTGACAAGGGTGAACAAAATTAGGCCAAGACTTCAATGCCCCTTAGCATGTTCTCAGCCAGCTACAGCCAGAGTAAACTCAAGACTGCAGCCTTGATGGCTAGGAGTCATGCGTATTTATTACAGAAGGACTTTTACAGAAGTAGGATGGGTGAGGGGAAGTAAGTGAAAGATTTTACTCTAAAAGGTAAAGCATTTAAAGTAGGAATAATAATCATAAAACATGACGTCTGTTTTGTTTAGGTACAAACAGTCATAATTCTTAGAACGAGGAAGTCTATTTTTTGGGTGCATTCTCTTTTTAGATCTTGATTACTGGGGAAGGTCTTTGGATAAGAGAGCTCCCAGGAACTTTAATAACCTCAGTCCTAGGTCGGCTTGATAACTTCAGTCCCAGATTGGCTTGAGAACTTGAGGCCCAGGTCAGCTTTGAGAACTTTAGCCTCAGGCTAGGGTGGCAGCAACTTGTTGGTTACAAGGGCCTAGAAATAAATCCTGTCTGGTTTAGTAAAGACAAGGTTAGTATATACTAAAGTGGAATACCTATGTTATCTCTGGGGTAATCTACAGCTAAGAGGGTGAGTCTAATGTCTACATGGGAAATGAATGTGGTCTTGTGAGCAGCTTAATGACTGACCTAAAGGTTACTGTGTACTTGGGACCCTCTACGTGCTACTCTATACAATGACTGTGGCTTGGGGAATGGCAATCTTCCCTTGTCCTGAGAGTAAGGGTGGCTTAAGGTTTTTGGGGTAACAGCACCTCGTGGATGAGTCCCTGAGCCCCTCCCGGCTACTGAGATGGTATTGCCAATTAGTAGTTTTAATCTAAACCTTTCTAATGCTTATCTATGTAATCCCCAGTAGGAGAAGTGAATGTAGCATTTTTTATTGACATTTTCTAGGAGAGTGGGGTGAATCTAATGGGAGTAATTCCCGTTCACAGCCTCCACCTTAGTGGATCCGCATTCCTTCAAGATTATTATAAAAGTTATAGTAAGGCAGGGGGTGCCTTTATGGGGCACCAGGGTACGGCAATAAGGCCCATGGCAGAGAAATTGAGTGCAGGCCAGTACAGCGACACAATAAAAAAATCAGAACTCGAAAAACTGTTAACCTTGCAAACAGTTCTCTTCAGCCGAGTCCTTGCTCTTAGGCATGAGGGGCAGTTTTTTTATATGCAGCTTGTGTTAACTGCATAGTTGCAGCATCAAGTGTTAGAAAATTTAGGACAAAAAGTGTATGTGCTAGAAGGTTTCTTGGTGAGCCTTTGGTTTGTAAAAGTTCTCCCTTTTTTAGTTTGTGGAGAGTATTTTTTTTTTTTTTTGAGAGGTTTTTGCTACAGGGCGCGTGCGCTCGCAAGACAGACAGAGACAGAGAGATAGAAAACGAGAAATCACCCCCCGGGGGGATGGCCACGCTGCAATCCCTTCTCCTCCATTCTCCTCTTGGGATCTTGGGCATGCACGCACACGCACCGGACGTGAGTTTAAGCCACCGGGTCCGGGACTCGAGCCACAGTCGACTACGTGGGAGTTCAGCAACATAGCCATTATGCTAACTGCTGGTCTCCCAGTATTTTTTAAGGAGAGATGAGCACGTTCGACAATGCCTTGTCTTTGGGGGTTATATGGAATTCCTGTAACATGTTTAATGTGGAGTTGTTTGCAAAAAAAGGCAAAATTATTTCCTGTATATCCTGGGCCATTATCTGTTTTAATTTGTTGAGGTTTGTCCATAACAGAGAGTGCAGCAAGTACATGGGAAATAACATGTTTACTGGCCTCTTCAGTTTATGCTGTGGCAAAAATGAAGCCGCTAATGATATCAACAGCAACATGAACATACTTAGTAGTACCAAATTCAGCAACATGAGTGACGTCCATTTGTCATAATGTATCAGGCATAAGGCCCCTAGGATTAACGCCTAGATGTGGTATAGGTTAAAGGGTAAGACAGGCTGGACATTGTTTTACAATTTGTCAGGCCTGTTCCTGAGTAATTTTAAACGAGATGAAGAGTGTGAGAATTTAAGTGATGTAGTCGATGAGCAGCAACAGCGTCTGGAAGGTTTGTGTCAGTTTGAGTGGAGGTTAGGAAGGAATGTCTTGTAGCCAGATTAGTGTGGTGATTTCCTTCAGTGAGAGGGCCAGGTAAACCTGTATGTGCAAGTAAATGGCCAATATAAAAAGGAAGGTCTCATTTTTTAATGAGAGACTGTAGTTGGAGGAAAAACTGTGCAGCCTGAGAAACTTGTTTAATGTGTGCTGCAGTTTCCAGAAGTGGTACGGACATAGCGATATAAGCACTGTCAGTGTACAAGTTCAAAGGTGTGTCAGGAAAAGCAAAGCAAACTGCAACAACTGCCTGGAGTTCAACTGAGCTGACACTGAGGATGTTGTAAATGTAACTGTTTAATGAGAGAAAGAATAAGAAGTACTGTGTGGGTGGTGGAACAGAGGGCCAGTTCTGTGTTTCCTGGCGTTCTGGAGAGGTCTAAAGTGGATTGTTGTTGTTTGTTGGAACAAACTCTAGTGCCCCAAAAGCTTGTTTGGGTTTAGGGGTTTGGGGCGGCCCCCTGTTTCTGTTTCCCTGATTATGGTTAAGTGGCCTGCCATGGATGTCAGTTTTGGATCTGCACTTATTAGTAGGGTGGCGTCCCCTTTGGCATTTACTGCACAACTCAAGAGGTTGATTTTGTTTCTGACCACCAATGTTTTTTGTTCTGCAATTTTTTGCCATATGTCCAGGTGACTGCAATTAAAACAATTGCCTCTATTGTTACAGTTAAGGAATTGGCGGACAGTATAACCTTGAAGGGCAGCGGCCATAGCCAATCTTTATTGGTATGCCAACCCAATATCAGAACATAGGCGAATATATCCTGATAAATCTTTTTCTATATGGCCTGATTGCTGCTTGACAGGCAGTACTGGCATTCTCGTATGCCAATTGTTTAACAAAATTGGTACCTGCATCAGTATTGTCGAATATTCTCCCTGCTGCAGTAATTAACCGATGAACAAACTCTAAAAAAGGTTCGTCAGGCCCTTGTTTTATTTTGGTAAGGAAGGTACTTAAATCTCCCTTAGTAGGAAGTTCTGTCCAAGCTCTCATGCCAGCCGTATGAATTTGAGCAAATAGCCCTGGATCATACTGCATTTGATTGTCACTATTTGCATAATTGCCTTCTCCCAGTAGCATATCTGCTGTCCAGCCATTGTTGGCCTGGGCATTACGATGTGCTGTCTCCTGTAAGCCTCTACATATTGTGATTTCCAAAGTAAGTAATCTCCTCCAGAGAGCATAGCATGGGCCAATGTTAGCCAATCCACTGGTGTAAACCAATTGTCTGCCACAGATTCAACTATGGCTAACGTAAATGCTCCATATTGAGCAACTGCTGTTTTAATTTCTTTTATAATGTTAAAATCAAAGCCATTATGATGGCGCCATGCTTGTCCTTATTGATCTATGGTCTCTGTTACTGTGAAGGCTTCCTGTTCCTCAAAATTCATCAATGGTGTGGTGTCTGAACTGGTTTAATTTTTGTGCCAGGGTTAAGTGTGGGCTGGTAGCAAAGCCCACTTTTAGATTTACCCACTCTGTTTTCCCAATTGTGATATTAGGTCTTGATGTTTCTTTTCTAATTGAATTTGTTCTTCAAGTTGTTTAATTTTATTCAAAACCTCTTCCCTAGGATCAATAACCGGCATCACCAAAGGTGGTGTGGATGTGACCGAATTGTAAGATGGTGGTCGTTTTTCGAAAGGTGGCCATTTTGGATTACTGCATTGGGCTGCCTCTGTTTCTAGAGTGTCTTCTACAGGCAGCCATTTTGGATTATTGTATTTGGCTGCCTCTGTTTCTAAAGTTTCTTCTTCAGGCGGCCATTTTGGATTATAGTATCTGGCGGCCTGTGTTTCTAAAGTTTCTTCTTCAGAATCAGTTAATTGGTCATCTAAAGGAGCTTTAAGTTCTGTAAGAGATGGGTATAATTTTTTCTGGGGCTTTATGAAGTTTGTAACTTCCTCACTGATTCTCGGTTTTTTAAGTTGTTTTGGCCTGACATCTGATTGTTTATTAAGATCTGTTACTTCTTCCTCACTATCTAAGGAAATTAAATCTTTTTCTTTTTTGGCGTCAGGGTCTTTTTTAGTTTCTATGACATTTCCACTATCTGCCTGATTTTTATCTTTTTGCATTATTTGTTCTCCCTGACCGGAACCTAATGATTTCATCTATTAGATTCCGATAAGAGAAGGTTATTACTGGGACCTTTTCCGGTCCAAATGTGACGTAGTAATCTTTTAAAGCGTCATCTACCCTCTTCCACCTTTGTTCATCAATAGTACCTTCTTGGGGAAATCAGGGGCACACCTCTTTTAGGAAATCAAAAAAAGAAAGTAATTTTTTGGGAACCAGCGGTTAGCGTAATGGCTATGTCACTGGACTCCCACGTAGTCGACTGCGGTTCGCGTCCTGGACCCGGTGGCTTAAAACAGATGCCGGACGCATGTGCGTGCATGCCCAAGATCCCGAGAGGAGAATGGAGAAGGGATTGCGGCGTGACCATCCCCCCGGGGGTGATTTCTCGCTTTCTGTCTCTATGTCTCTGTCTGGCGAGCACACGCGCCCTATAGTGAAAACCTCTAAAAAAAAAAAAAAAAAAGAAAGTAATTTATCTTAATTTTAACTCTGCGTGTCTTGAGGGCTTCAGTAAGCCCATGAACAAATAACTTATGTTTATTAATTTCTTGTCCCATAATCACCCTTATTACTTATAAGTAACTGTTATTACTTACCGGGACGATTCTCTGCCATCCTCTTCTGTTTTCCGCCATGGCCTTCTTTGTTCTGGTGCTCCTCACTGGATTCCTCGTACGCAGGTCCCTGTTCGGGTGCCACGTGTCCCAACCCACAGGACAGTCAAACAGTAACCTGGGGGAGGGAGTGAGAAAAGGGACACACACACAGACACACAGAGTGGAGACAAGACGAGGTGCTGATCAAGTCTCGTTTATTGAGGAAGAATGACGAGTTTATATATAGGCTGGTGGGCATTGATTGGTTGCCTGAAATGCAAATAACGTATCACAGATAGACCAATCATTGGTGCCCCAGAAGCTGCCCTAAATGCAAATGAGGGATTCTAGTTCAATCAATCAGTGACTATCCTGCAACTGCAAACAGGCGTCTAGCCAACGAGAGGCATGTTCTTTCTCCTGTTGCCTAGAAACCTATCCGCCCCATGGGAAGAACAGTTGGTTACATGGTTTCTAGGAAATGGTTTGCTCAGTGAGGAAATGAAAGTGAAACCCAAAGGTTTCTAAGATGGCAGACACTTAAGATGGCTCCCATATGCAGTGCCCTCCACAATTGTGCTTCAACCCCCAAATTACATCCCATAATGCATTCAGAAGTCAGATACCAGCAATATCAGGACTACTGATAGTGCAGCAAGCAAGCAGAGGGCATAGCAATAAACTGGATGTATTACTGAGCCCACAAAATACTCGAGGCTGCCCCAGTTCTCACCTGGAGCTCCGGGACGGAGAGCACAGAGTCCTCAGACGCCGAGGACATCTCATCTTCCTCATCTTGAGTGAGGTCGTCGAAGTCCACTTGCTCCTCCTCCGGCCCCTCCTTCTCTCCTCCATCTTCTGGCCCAACTGGGGTCTCCCCTGACTGCCCATCAGCACCAGAGGGGTCTTTGGGCTTCCATGGGGGACTGCAGCGCACCATCTCGGGGTCCGTGGAGGAGGAAGCACTCCTTGGTGAGCCTTTGCTCCCATCTCTCCCTGAGTCCCCGTCACCAGGAGGTTCCTGAGACACTGAAGGGGTTCTGGCTGGCCCGCCCCCTCCTCCTCTCTCTGTAAGACCTTCTGCCTCTTCCCCTCTCTGGTGCTGCTCAGCTCCTCCGCTGGGAAGGCAGTGTCCAGTTCCACAGTGTTCTTTAATTTCATCACAAACGTCCTGCTTGGAGGATCCCCCTTGTCCCAACCTACAGGACAGTCAAACAGGTTTCCTGAGGGAAAGTGTGAGAGACAGGAGGAACAGCACGGAGACGACACAGTGTTACAACTCTTCAGGATCATCCGTTTATTATGCAGCAGAGATCGTGGCTATATACATGCTGGTGGGCTGTGATTGGTTGCTCTATATGTAAATGAAGGATTCTAGATGGACCAATCATTCGGTACCCGGATATGCAAATATGAGGGATTCTGAGTTCACCAATCAGTGGGCATCATAGACTATGGCCAATCAGAGTGCAGTTTTGAAGGGGAGCCAATCATGGCCTTTGGTGTTGTGTAATTGTTTGCTCCCTGAGAAACCGAAACCTAAGGGCTTCCTAAGATGGCGATAGTAAGAGACTCATGAAAATGGCCTTGGCAGACTCGCTGGGGTGCAGCCTCCCACAACCCCTGACATGTCTTCCCCAGCATCCATAACTTCTGTCTTGACAATTTCCTTGAAATCCTCAGGGGGCGGGTGTAGAGATTCCTGAAACCCCTGAGGCAGCGGCTCCAAAGCTTGACTCCCGTCCTCCATTTTCACAACTGTCCAGCCACACACGCTGTTCTCCGACAATCCTTCCTGGCACTCTTTATCTGCTGCTGGGGGCCCTGGGCTTCGCTCCTCTTTAGGGACAATGATACCAGAGAGGGGAAATTGTTCTTGGGGTTCTAATTTGGGTTCTAGGCTTTGAAAGGCAATGTTCCCTTCAGCCAAAGGACAGGCAAGGTCCACATTCACTTGGGCCTTATCTTCGGGGTGAGATGGTACAGGAAGATTGACAGAGCTGCCAGAAACAATTAAGGGTGGGATAGGGGAGGCCACGAGGGGCTGGTTCAATGGACAGGGGAATGAAGTAGAGCTAACCAAGAGGGTAGTGATGGGAATGGTCTGGGGGCTCTGGGCCACAGCCGCACTGACAGGCTGAATCACGTTACAGCCACTGCCAAGGCTCACGACCTTCACGGTGGTGGCGGGAACAGTGAAGATAACGGGTGCAGGATGGATGAGGGGGGCAGCTTTCAGACAGAGCCCTTTTCTCCTTGAGGCTCTTCGTCTCAAACGTGGCTTTCGAAACTTAGGGGCAAGTGAGGGCAGCATGACTTTGGGCACAGGGGCAGAGGAGAGCAGGGTCTGTGACTCGGGCAGAGCGAAGCTGGTCCTGGCCTCGGGGTGTACAGCAGGTGGTGCTGCAGGAGACTCAACACCATCGCCCCCGCTGGCCCCTAGTGGAGGGACACCTGGAACTGCCTGTAAGACAGTGGCTGGCTGGATCAAGTGAGGGATCCGGACCACCATTTTGCTCGGAGGGGCTTCTGACTCAGCGGCCCTGGCTGGTGTTTTCTCAGGGTTTAAGCTAGGCTGGAGGGAGGGGCTGGGTCGGATAAGAAGGGGCTTCAGGACTGATGACTGCTTCTGTCTCGAAGCCTTCTTGGAGAAACAGTGGGCCACAGGCTTTAGTTCCAGGACGACACCCTTAGGCAACAGCAGCGGGTACCGAGTTTCACTCCCCAGTTCTGAGCTGCCTTTTTCTAGGCCTCGGTCTGGGCAGATGTCAGTGGCTCCCCTGTCTCCAGCACCATCAGCTATGTGCCGCAGCTCCTCCTGGATGGACAGCAGGCTGGCCTACGGGGAGTAAAAACACTCTGATCCAGTACTTGTGAGAATCTGAGGAAAAGAATGGGACTTTCGAGATGTTAGGAATCTTACTGAGACAGTCTCAAGACACCATTCCCAGAGGGTCGTTCTTTTAATTTTTTAAAATAATGTTTGCTACAGCGTGCGTGTGCTTGCCAGAGAGACAGAAAGTGAGAAATCACTGCATAGGGGGGTGGTCATGCTGCAATTCGTCCTCCTCCATCCTCCTCTTGGGATTTTGGGCACACATGCACACGTGCCAGGTGTGAGTTTTAAGCCGCCAGGTCCAGGACTTGAATCACAGTCAACTACGTGGGAGTTCAGCAACGTAACCATTATGCCATCTACTGGTCCCCCAGAAGGGTTATTCTGCATATCATATTTCTACCTAGACACATTCCAAAAATATACGCTAGAAACTCTTCTCTAAATATCCCGTAAGAAATAAGCATTTTACTTGTTTGTTTAAAAAGGCTGTAGGGTACCTGGAACGGTAAATAAGAAATACTTCTTAAGACCCAGTTCTATTACCAAACCTCTAGAAGTCTAAAGTAGGCATATGTCTATGTCTACTTGACAATTCTGCAAAAATGTTCACAGTAGCCTTCTGCATCCCACAGACTTTGAGAAGAAAGGGCGCACCTTCAGCCAGAAGGGGAGTCGGTGCTCTTCCCTCTCGACTGGAGGCTTCCACTGATGGGGCTGGATCTCTTCACAGCACTTGAGTAGGATTGGCAGCTGTTTGGTCTTCTTATAAAACTGAGCATAAAGAGATAATGTATCAGTTGCATTTTTTCCAGAAAAACTGCTCTCTGTCAGACTTGGGAATAGGGTGGACGGTAGATTGAAGCACCCACACCCATATACACATATACATAATTAGCATATATTGAGTGCTTCTGCATTTCTGATTAACCTAATCTCTAATTAACGAAGATTTTAGTTATTCAGTATCTTCTATCTGATAGTCTCCATCTTGATTACCAGAAGAGGAAAGTTTAAGTCATGGTAAAAAAGGAAATAAATGGAGAGAATACTCTTCTATAAGTGAAGTACCCCTTAACTGAAATGCTTGGGATCAGAAGTACTTCAGATTGGGTGAACATGTAGCTTGGTGAAAGCACTGGACTCCCACATGACTGCCCATGGTTCAAGTCCTAGACCTGGCAATTTGCTTTCACCATTTCTCTCTCTCTACAAATGATGAAAATAAATAAAATTAAACAATTTTTTAAAGAATTGCTAAATTTATATCTATTTTAATTTGACCAGAGAGAGGGAGAGAAAGAAAGAAAGCAAGCCACCAGGTCCAGCACTCGAACCACAATTGGCCATGTTGGAGTCCAGCACCCTCAACCATGATGTCACCTGCCGGCCCCCAAATTACATAATCTTAAAAATAAAATTCAGATTTCTTGGCATTTTGGAGTATTTGCACATACATAATAAGGTATTTTATGGATGGGATGCAAGTCTAAACACTGAAATCATTTAAAAATTTTTTTGTTTTCAGATTAATTTTTCTTTTTCTTTTTTTGGAGAGGTTTTTGCTATAGGGCGCGTGCGCTCGCCAGACAGACAGAGAGAGACAGAGAGATAGAAAGCAAGAAATCACCCCCCAGGGGGGATAGCCACGCCGCAATCCCTTCTTCTCCATTCTCCTCTCGGGATCTTGGGCACGCACGCACGCACACGTGCCCGGTGTGAGTTTAAGCCGCCGGGTCCGGGACTCGAACCACGGTCGACTACGTGGGAGTCCAGCGACATAGCCATTACACTAACTGCTGGTCCCTTCAGATTAATTTTTGTAATACTTGTTTTGTTTTGTTTTTTAAGTCAGAGAGAGAAAGATAAATTGAGAGACATGGTCTTGGCCCCACAGTCTACCACCAGTTCATTGCTAAGCCGAGACCATGGACAAGTGGGAGCCTGGTGTACTCAGGGAACTCTCTGACTTGACCTGGGAGCCTTCCCACGTGGGGACTGCCTGAGACAGCATTTCCCACTATATCTCGATCTAGTCCTGCGAAATATATTTACATGTCATATACATCTAACACACAGCCTGAAGGAAATTTAATGCCGTATCTATATATGGTGTGTATATATGATATATATATATATATATGGCAAAAGGTGGCCACACCATAATCCCTTCTCTTCCATTTTCTGCTTGGTATCTTTTTAATGTTTTATTATTATTTATTTTTCATTATTACTATTTTTAAATTTTTCTATAGGGCACACTCACGAGAGAAAAAAAATGAGTAAGCAAGCCGCCAGGTCCAGGACTTGAACCCCACAGTCAGCCATGTGTGAGTCCTGTGTCTTAACCACCATGCCAGCTGCTAGTCCCACCCTTGGAATCTTTTTTTTTTTTTTTTTAAACCCTCATTTGCGGTTGGGTCACATAAGTTCCTTATTTTTATTTTTATTTTTTTTGGAGAGGTTTTCACTATAGGGCACGTGCGCTCGCAAGACAGAGAGAGAGAGACATAGAGACAGAAAGCAAGAAATCACCCCCGAGGGAGGATGGTCACGCCACAATCCCTTCTCCTCCATTCTCCTCTCAGGATCTTGGGCACGCATGCACACGCGCCCAGCGTGAGTTTTAAGCCACTGGGTCCAGGATGCGAACCATGGTCGACTACATGGGAGTCCAGCGACATAGCCATTACGCTAACTGCTGGTTCTTCCATCCTTGGAATCTTGATGATGTATGCATGCCTGGCGTGATTTTCAAGCTGCTGAGTCTGGGGCTTGAATCGTGGCTGCTCATGTGGTAGTCCAGTGCCGTAACTGCCACACTACTTCCTGTTCTCACACAATGGATTTTTTAAATGTACGTATTTTTCAGCTGCCAGAGGGCATGCACACTTGCCAGAAACAGAAGGAAAGACAGAGAGAGAGAGAAAGCAATAAAGCAACCTTCATGGGGCATGGTCAGGCCACAATCTGGTCTCCATTTTTCCCTCCTGTTGGGATTTGGGCCACACGTACACAAGCACCTGACATGTTTTGAGAGTTCTTTAATAGGGCACATATACTCAACAGAGACAGAAGGTGAGAAATTTCGCCCCAGAGGGGATGGCCATGCCACAATCCCTTCTCCTCCATTCTCCTCTCAGGATTTTGGGCACACACACACACCCACACACACACACACACACGCCCGTCATGAGTTATAAGTCAGAGTCTGGGACTCGAACTGTGGTTAACTAGGTGGGAGTCCATGACATAACCATTATCCCATCTGCTGGTCCTCACACCTGTCATGCTTTTAAGCCACAGGGACTGGGACTCAAGCTACACCACTGGCCATGTAGGATCCAGCTGCCTTAACCACAGGCCATGGAATGGCCAACAATATTTTTTAAATTGCAGTATTTTGACTGTGAGGTCAAGTATAAAACTTCTATTTACAGAGTCATGTTGGCACTTAGAAAATTTCAGATTTGGGGCTACCAAGTGGTGTGGTGGTCAAGGCACTGGACTCCCACATGCTCATCCTCGGTTCGAGTCCTGGACCTGGTGGCTTGCTTTCTCACTTTTCCTCTCTTTCTGGTGAATTAGAAACACAATAACAACAGTAATAATAAATTGAAAAATAAATCGTTCTTTTTGAAATGTTTAGATTTTAGGGCATTTTGGACTTCAGAGGTTTAGACTGGGAATTCTCAACCGCAGACTCGCTCCTGCTCAACGGCTGCAACAGCAGTGCTAACCGTCACCGTGGACATGCGGGAGCTTCCTTTCAGGCTCATGGCGGTGTGAAGGGGACTAGGAAGGAAGGAGAAGAACGAGAGAGGATGTAGGACAGCTCAGGAAATGGAGGGTGGCGGCTGAGGGCAGTGGTAAAGTGTGACTCTGTGAGGCTGGACCTCATGGGAAGGTTCCAGGTTTGTGTCCCACAACCTGGGACTGGCTGAGGTACAAGGTAGATCCCAGTATCAAAATCCTGCTGGCAAAGCCACCTCCGTGGCAACAGAGATTGAGGGAGCAGGATCCCACATAGCTGACCACAGTGTGAATCCTGGCCCCAGTGGCTTGAAACGCATGCCTAGGGTATCTGCTGTTCCCATAGGCAATTTTATCTTTAGGGGAAATATCTGGAAGAAAGGAAGATGATGAAGATACTATAGAGGAAAAATAATGGATCACTGTCAACAGAGGAATTCATCTAGAGCAGAGGTGGGAAGAATTAGTCTCAGGTAAAACTCAAAGGCCCTCCCCACAGAGAGTCAGAGGGGGAGTGAGGGTGGGCACAGACAGGAGAGGTGAGGGGGACAGAAGGAAGCACTCACCTTGATAATATTGTCGGGGGCTTTGTTCATGTTGAGGTTCTTGATTCTCACCGTCAGCTGGTGGGCAGTCTTGCAGGTTAGAAGGTACTTGCTGATTAGAGGCTTAGGATATTTGGTTCCTTCAAAATGCTTCAGTCCCAAAGCTAACAGGCTGAAAAAGGGACAATAACACTAAATCTCACCTGACAGTCCTTTCTTCTAGAAAATCTCCCCACACAAAGTCTATCGTTTACAATCAAGTGTTTTTACATCTAATTCCTGTACAAGTTGATGGCTGCCCAAGAGAAAATTTCGGACATTTTGTGATTGCTAAATAAGTAAAATGAGGGGCAGGTGGCGTGGTGGTAAAGGTGCTGGACTCCCACATGGCCGATCATTTGGTGGCTTGCCTTCTCATTCTCTCTCTCTCTGGTCAAATTGAAGAATAATAATAAGTTAATTAAATAATAATTATTTAAAAAATAATAAAACAATACAATGAATAATAAACAAACAGATGAGGCCAGCAGGTAGCGCAGTGGTTAAAGTGCTGGACTCCCACACGGCTAACTATAGTTCAAGTCCCAGACCAGGCAGCTTGAAACACACCAGGCACATGTCTGAGCGTGCCCAAAATCCTGAGAGAAGGGACCAACAGTTAGCGTAATGGCTATGTCGCTGGACTCCCATGTAGTCGAACTCAGTGTGAGTCCCGGATCCAATGGCTTAAAACTCCTGATGGGTGCATGTGCGTGTGTGCCCAAGATTCTGAGAAGAGAATGGAGAAGGGATTGCGGTGTGGCCATCCTCCCTGGGGGGTGATTTCTTGCTTTCTGTCTCTTTGTCTCTCTCCCTCTCTGTCTGGCAAGCGCACGCACCCTATAGCAAAAACCTCTCAAAAAAAAAAAAAAAAAAAAAAAAATCCTGAGAGAAGAGTGATGGAGAAGGGATTGTGGCGTGGCTATCTCTCCTCCTGGGTGGAGGGTGATCTCTCACGTTCTCTCTCTCTATGATAAGCCCATATTCCCAATAGCAGAAAAATCTCCCTTAAAAGAAAAAGGAAAAAAGAGGAAACAATTAAGTGGGACCAGAAAAAACTAGGGATAATGGGACCAGCAGTTAGCGTAATGGCTATGTCGCTGGACTCCGATGTAGTCGACTGTGGTTCGAGTCCCAGACCCGGTGGCTTAAACTCACGCCGGGCGCGTATGCGTGCGTGCCCAAGATCCCAAGAGGAGAATGGAGGAGAAGGGATTGTGGCGTGGCCATCCCCCCTGGAGGGGTGACTTCTCGCTTTCTGTCTCTCTGTCTCTCTGTCTGTCTGACGAGTGCACGCGCTCTAGAGAAAAAAAAACCAACTCTCTCTCAAAAAAAAAAGAAAAAAAAATACTAGGCATAAATAATTAATAAATGTCAGACAATGATGTGTTTGATAGTAACAATTCAAAGGAAGTTCAAAGGAAATAGAATGATTCTAATAAAATATAAAATCAGGTGCCAGTAGGAAGTATGACGATTCAAGTGTCGGACTCCGACAAGGCCAAATGCACTTTGAGTTCCAGCCCTGGCAGCCTCAAAAATCACACCAGGTGCATGTGTGTGTGAGCCCAAAATCCCAAGAGGAGACTAGAGAACAAAGGACTCCGGTGTGGCCAGTCACCCAGGGGGGGCAATTTCTCATCCCCCCACCCCATGTGTGTTTCAAGTGCACATGCCCTATGGCAATAACCTTAAAAAATATTTGTATCTATAAAATGAATAGGTACCATGCTAGATAAATTAAATTAGCACTCACACTACCACCACCATAACATACAACTACAGTTATATACTCACATATGTGCTGATGGCAGTTTGGCAATATACAGCAAGAGTCATAAAAATGTCATAAATTAGGACCAGCAGATGGAACAGCGATTACGTCACTGGACTTCCCATGTAGTCAACTGCAGTTCAAGGCCTGAACCTGGTGGCTTAAAACTCACACCGGGCACATGTGTATGCATGCCAAAAATACCAGAGGAGAATGGAGAAGGGATTCTGGCATGGCTATACCCCCTGGGGGGTGATTTCTAGCAGTCTCTCTGTCTCTCAGCGAGCAAATGCCCCCTATACCAAAAAAAAACTCTCCTCTCCCACGAATAAAAGGTTGTAAACCTTTTCTGAATAATCTCATTCTTAGGAATTTATCCACAGAGATAAACTGAAAAAATTTAAATTGATCTATGCACTAAGATCCCTAGTGAAGCCTTACAGCATGTTTCCAAGGGCTGTGGCTGCTGGTGGCCACGGGTTCTCCAACTGCATGCGAGAGCAACATGGAGGGACTTTGACGGCCCAGGTCACACCGTACCTGCAGCTGCCACTCGCCTTTTCTATAAACTCCGCGGCGTGCCGGGGTCCCCACGGCCCAGGCTGGGAGCGCTCATGCTGGGCCTCGGGGTTCCCATTGAGCAGGCGCGGTTCCAGGCAGGCGGCTGCAGAGCCATGGGGCCCTTTGCTCCCGGAGTGCTCAGACCAAGGCCTGTGATCCTGGGAGCCGGCTCTGCAGAGCTGGAAGAAGGGCAGCACAAGGAAAAGCGGAATTCCTGGTGGCAACAGCTAGTGTAGCTCTGAGTGGCCAATAAAGAGTCTGGCAGTGCCCGTGTTGTCTGAGTGCCTCATCCAGCCATCCACAGGCCCGTGCTGGGGCAGCCGTTAGCGTGCCAGGAGACAGGACAGAGACCTGGTGTGTCCGTGCCCCAGTGGGCTCCTCCTCCACCAGCCTCCTCATAGCCCTTTTCCCCTCCTCAGAAATGTAGGGGGCAGGCAGGGGTATTGGGTTATGGAACCTCCCACCCCCCGCGGGGCTGTGTCAGGCATCTGCACCATGCTCACAGCTGGCCCCTGGTCTCCAACCAGGCAGTGCTGCAGACATTCTCAGGAAAAGTCATTATTAAAATCTTTCAAATCATTTTTATAAAGGTAAAAGTCCTTACAAGATTTAAAAAGAAAGTTTGTCCATCCAAAAAAAAAAAAGATCCCTAGTGAAGCCTCACTTAAAATAGCAAAACAAGAGAAAAATAAAGACCAATAAAAGAACTACCTATAGGGCCATGGAATATTGCCTTAAAAGATAATATAGCTAAAGACAAGACAACATTATAAAATAAAAAGCAATTTCAAGGGCCAGCCATAGCCTAAGGTCATGGGAGTCAGATAACAAACACATTGCCCATCAGTTAGAATTCTGGCCCTAGGGGCTGACAAACCACTCTGGGCCCAGGAGCATGCATGTATGCCCAAAGGATGATGAGATAGAGGAAAGGGAACTGCGGCATGTCCACACCCCAACAGGGGTGCTTTCTCCCTCCTTGGACGAGTGTATGTATCTTCTGACAATAACAAACTCCTGAAAGATATTACATTAGAAACGGGACCAGCAGGTGGTGTGGTGATTAAGGCGCTGGACATTCCCACATGGCTGACCATGGTTTGATTCTCGGACATGGTGGCCTGCTTTCTCACTCCCCCCCCCCCCCATGTGTGTCTCTCTCTCTGGTCAAATTAAAATAAATGAATGAATAAATAAAATTAAATAAATAATTATTTTTTAAAAAAAGAAAGAAACAGTAAAACAGGGCCAGCTCTGCAGTGCAGCAGTTAGGTGCTCTGCATAGAAAGCCAGATCCCAAATGGCCAACTGCAGTCTGAACACTGATCCTGGTAGCTTGAAGAACATGTTGGGCACATGTGTGTGTATGCCCCAAATCCTGATGGTAGAGAATCTGAGGGAAAAGGACTGCAGTGTGACCAAGCCCAGCTGCAGGGTTCTCTGTGTGGGTGTGTCTCTCTCTAGTGCACATGTGCCCTATGGCATTAAATAAATAAAATGTTTTGAAAATACGTTTGGCCTTCCTCAAAAGAGCAGCATGTGGCCCTGCTGGCACAAGCACATGCTACAGACACATGCTGCTTTTCTTTTTGTCTTTTGTGTCTCTGTCATTACACGCCTTTCCCCTGATCTTCTCAAAGAACCCTGATTTTCCTTGGGACGGCCTGTACTTTTGAGCCCCCACAGAAAAGACTTACTTGTCCTCTGCCTTAGTGAAGAAGACCTTGTCCCGGGGATTCTTTGCCTTCAGGGCACACACTGGAAGGAGCTCAGGATACATGAAAACCTTGCTTGTAGCCAGAATCCAAGCTACTTGCTTTGGCAAACAGGGAAATTCATGAGCTAAGAAAACAAATCAGTGATAAATGTTATTCTAGGACAAAATAAGAGCTTTGCAAGAGAGCTTGTGAATGGCTTTTTGCATTTAGGAAGAAAGCTGCACTTATCTAACTTGACCCCTTCCCATCCGGTCACCCTCCCCACAAAAGCTTCTAAAGATCTCAATCTAACAAATGCTGAAAGAAGTCCCATTGAAGGTCAATAAAAGTTGATTCTTTTATTTCTTTCCTATGTGGAACACTTAACATACTAAGGAACGTAAACCCTTACAAAGCACCTAGTAATACCTGGCGTTTGAGTGTATGCTCAAAAAAATTTTACCTCCTTCCCCCTTTAAATCCTCCAAGGATAAGAGACCAACAATGCTTGCTTTCTTCCAGAATAAGATTCCAACTTCTTTAATAACCCTCACAAATCTGGTATTCCAACTTTTTTTTTTTTTTTCTGATTCTTACTTAACTCTCATTAAGTTCTCCCAGATTCCTCCTGAGGTTGGGAACAAAAAAAAACCATAAAATGAATAAGACAATTCTGTCTCATTCATTTCTGTCTTTCTGTCTAAGTCTCTCAGTTTCAGGCAACTCCACCTCTCCAGAGGTAAGAACTACTGTGTCCGTATCTCTCCTTCTGTGAGTATTATTTTTATAAACCCAGATGAAAAACCAAGACATTAGATGTGTAAGTGACTACTATAGTTTGGTGTTAAATCGAGTTTTAACCAAAATAAAACTATTAAAGTAGTTTAGGGTCACTGTCTATGACATAATGCACTTAAGTTCAACTATATTCAATGTAACCGGCAGGTGGCGTGGTGGTTAAGGGCCCTGGACTCCCACATGGCTGACCACATTTTTTTTTTTGGAGAGGTTTTTGCTATAGGGCGCGTGCGCTCGCCAGACAGACAGAGAGAGACAGAGAGACAGAAAGCAGGAAATCACCCCCCAGGGGGGATGGCCACGCCGCAGTCCCTTCTCCTCCATTCTCCTCTTGGGATCTTGGGCACGCACGCACATGTGCCCGGTGTGAGTTTAAGCCACCAGGTCCAGGACTAGAACCGCGGTCGACTTCGTGGGAGTCCAGCGACATAGCCATTACACCAACTGCTGGTCCCATGGCTGACCACATTTAGAGCCCCAACCTGGCAGCTTACTTTCTCACTTTCTTTTTATCTCTCTCACTCTATTCCTCTCTGGTCAAATTTAAATAAATAAATAAATAAATAAATAAATAAATAAATAAATAAATAAATGGAGAAATAAAATTCATTAAAAATAATTACTTAAAAAACAAAAAGACTCAGAGGTTTAAAATCAAATCCAAAGACAAACCCAAGTTCTGAATAAGCAACAAGTAATTTGATAATTCAGGAAACAAGTCTCAGAAGCAAATTTTTGGCTTAAGATTACAACAAATGGGGGAACGGCAGGTGGCATGATGGGTAAGGGTGCGGGAGTCCCACATGGTTGACCATGCTTCGAGTCCTGGACCTGGTGGCTTGCTTGCTTTCTCTCTCTCTCTTTCTCTCTCTCTCTCTCACTCACTCTCACATTATCCCTCTCTAGTCAAATTAAAATAAATAAAAAAGAGGTTGGCAGGTGGTTAAAGGTGCAGAATTCCACATCGCTGACCGTGGTTCAAGTCCTGGACCTGGTGGCTTGCTTTCGCACTTTCCCTCTCTCTCTCTGGACAAATTAAAAAATAATAATAACAAATAGAATTAAATAAATCTTAAAATAAATAAAGTTAAATAAAATAATTCTTTTTAAAAAATACTGAACATGGCTAATGCACATGTCCAACTTAACTCTCAAATTAGTATTTCATGGGACCAACAGTTAGCATAATGTCTATGTTGCTGGACTCCCATGTAGTCGACCATGGTTCGAGTCCCGGACCCGGTGGCTTAAATTCACGCTGGGTGCGTGTGCGTGCCTGCCCAAGATCCCGAGAGGAGAATGGAGGAGAAGGGATTGCAGCGTGGCCATCCCCCCTGGGGGATAATTTCTCGCTTTCTGTCTCTCTGTCTCTCTCTGTCTGGAGAGTGCACATGCCCTATAGCAAAAACCTCTCAAAAAATTAATATTTCATTAAAAAATGAAGATATGCAGAAGGGTTCTTTACATAAATTCAATAATGCTTGTTATACTGAATCAGAAATTGGAAATACTCATTATTGGACAGGGCTTTGACTGGAATGTCATATCTGAAGATCAATCAGAAAGCTATGGAACTAAGGTGGATTTCAAATAAGCCAACAGAAGCTCTTAGAAAGATGGCCTGGCACCATAAATAGTACTGCCTGGCAGAGACGATTAGAGATATATGAAAGAATTTATAACATAAGATAATATGGACTTTTCCAGCCGAGCATGGTAATCAGTAGAGATTGCAAACGAGCAACCACACCAGAGGATTATCTTGAGAGAGACCTTGAAGGTAGAAAAAAGAAACTGATCTTTGCTAGCAGATGGTATAGCAGAGAATACTTGGTATGCAGGGCTGAATTGAGAAGGTTTATGTGTGACTAGTGTGCTGGGTGTTGCTTTTCAACAATTTGAATGGCTGACATGTAAATATTTTCTCAAAAATATTTAAAACCATGTTGTTTCCATTGTTATAGAGTTACAAACAAAATTATACAAAATTATAAAAAATATATTGAACATTATCTTTAAAATTCAGTATTTTGAAATTTTGAAAGTTTATTAACTGTCAAGAACTATGGAGTATGAGTAAAAATATTTTGATATGTAAAGTAAATGTTTGTGTCCTGTCAGGCGCAAGCGGCACGAGGCTAGGGTTGTGCACACCAACTTCTCGTTCTCAACGTGAAGATAGCTAGACTGCCAAGATGGTCAATGTACCTAAAACTCGAAGGACTATCTATAAGAAATGTGCAAGCATCACCCTCACAAAGTGACCCAGTATAAGGGCAAGGATTCCCTGTATGCCCAGCGAAAGAGGCGCTATGACCGGAAGCAGAGTGGCTATGGTGGGCAAATTTTCTGGAAGAAGGCTAAAACCACTAAGAAGATTGTCCTAAGGCTTGAGTGTGTTAAACCAAACTGCAGATCCAAGAGGATGCTGGCCACTAAAAGATGCAAACATTTTGACCTGGGGGAGATAAGAAAGAAAGGGCCAGGTGATCCAGTTCTAAATTTTGAGATTGCTTTGTTCTTTTAATTTTGAGCAGAAAATGTTGAAGATACAGAAAATTTACCTGCAGAAAAGTAAAAGGTAATATTCTTAATCAAAAATAAATAAATAAATAAATAATAAAGTAAATGTTTGTGGAAAACTGTAAAAATAAAAACAGGTGAAATAAAAAATGAAGATATGGGCTAAAAATTTTTTTTAAATAAAAATTAAATAAAAATATTCTTTTTGAGAGTTTTTTGCTATAGTGCGCATGCACTTGCCAGAAAGATAGAAAGAAACACTGAGACAGAAAGCGAGAAATCATCCCTTGGCGCGGGGGGTGGGGGGTAGGGGTGGGGGAGAAGATGGCCACGCCGCAATCCCTTCTCCTCCTCCATTCTCCTCTCGGGATCTTGGGCATGCACGGACACACGCCTGGGATGAGTTTAAGCCACCGGGTCCGGGACTCGAAACACAGTTGACTACATGGGAGTTCAGCGACATAGCCATTACACGAACTGCTGGTCCCTAAATAAACAACTTTTAAAAACTGTTGCTGAGTGAAGCAAGTCAGGCTAAAGAAAGAAACAAACAAACTAACTAACAAACAAATAAACGAGGGCCAGCAGGTGGCATGGTGATTAAGGCTCTGTTCGATCCCAGACCTGGTGGCTTGCTTTCTTACTTTACCTCTCTCTCTCTCTCTGTTCAAATTAAAATGAATGAATGAATAAAATAAATAATTCTTTTAAAAAAATGACGATTTTATCTATACTACAATCATTATGGGAAATAAAATGAGTTGATCTTAATGAAGAAAAGAATAAAAACCTAAATCTAAAGATGGTCACATCTTTACCACTCGACTTCCATCATTACCAGACCCCAGACCATCTATATCTGCCTTATCTTCATCTACGTCCAAATTTTTAAACACTTCTCTTTTATTTATTTTTTTAGTTCTTTTTATAATTATTTTTTAATTGGCATACATTCCTACAGGGTAGTGTGATTTATTTTTAATAATTATTTTTATTTAACTTCATTTATTTGCTTATTTTAGAGTGACAGAGGGAGGGAGGGGAGGAGGGTGGGAGAGAGAGAGAGAGAGACAGGGAAAGTGAGAAAGCAAGTTACCAGGTTTGGGACTCGAACCGTGATCAACCATGTGGGAGTCTAGAGCCCTTAACCACCATACCACCTGCCAGCCCCTAAGTCCAATTCTTTTTCTTTCTCTCTCTCTCTTTTTTTTTTTTTTTTTTTGAGAGGTTTGCACTTGCCAGAAATAGATAGAGACAGACAGACAGAAAGCGAGAAATCACCCCCTAGGGGAGATGGCTACACCACAATCCCTTCCCCTTCATTCTCCTCTTGAGATCTTGGGTACACACGCACACGCGCCCAGCATGAGCTTAAGCCACCAGGTCCAGGACTCGAACCGAGGTCGACTGCATGGGTGTCCAGCGACATAACCATTACGCCAACTGCTGGTCCCTCTAAGTCCAATTCTTAGCACTGTGTCCTACATCTCCACTTCCCATACTCTAATCCTGCCCACTGCCTTCCCTATGTCCATACATTATCACATAATTCTACAACTCAGACATTGAGTATAAAAGGGGGGAAAAGAGAGGGAGAAGTAAGTATACTGTGTCCTCCATTCCGAAGAAACTCCCCCAGAAATTATCTGTGGGCTAAGACTCCCACCACCTCTCACAACAAGTAAAAACTTGAAGTTGACACATCTGTCCCTACCAGTCTTCTTGACAGTTTTACGAGGACTCCAGTCAATGCTGACATGTGTATTGAAGTCTTCAATGAGCTGCATAGCTCCCATCAAGTTACAGGGCTGGAACAAGGTCTGAAACTTGGGATTGAACGGTTGGTGAAGAGCGATGGAGCTTTGGGCAAAGATTCCCAGCTCTTTCTGGGAAAACAAGGACATAAAGAAGATCTAAGACAACTAATGTCAGCAGCCCTTAACCTCTGAATGAAAGACTATCCTTCTTACTACAGGATAAAAAACAGGTAAAAATCCTCAAATAGTCGTTTAACATTTAACATCTTTCCCTAAGACTGCCTTTGCTGAATCCTCAGGTATTCAGGGGTTTTATTTATAGCACATGGGGTTCCTTCTTGTTTTATTCTTAGATTTATACTTTTGGTTTCTCTGAGTAATATCTAAAACAAAGTACTCCTCATGATCCTGTGAACACAGAGGAGGTGAATTCGCCCCGCTGATCACCAGGAAAGCCTGGAGCACTAGGAAACATACCACTCAAACCCCTGAGAGTATTACCCAAGAAGCAGACAGTATTATCATTACCCATTTACTAGTCTAAGGGCAATGTTTATGGGTTTAAAATTTCAAACTTAGGGACCCGTAGGTGGCAAGATGGTTAAGGCACTGGACATGCCCAACCACAGTTTGACCCCAAACCTTGTGGTTTGCTTTCTCATTTTCCATCTCTCTCTGGTCAAATTAAAATACATGAATGAACAAACAAAATTAAAAATTTTTTAAAGAATTATTTATTTAATTCCTTTTGTTATTATTATTTTTGACCAGAGCAGAGAGAAAGGAAGAGAGCACGCTACCAGGTCGGCCATGTGGGAATCCAGCACCTTTAACCACCACGCCACCTGCTAGCCCCAATAAATAATTCTTTAAAAAAAAAATTTAAACTCGTAAGTTCTTCCTGTGGGTAGCATGGTGGTTAAGGCACTGGATTCCCACATGGCCAGCTGTAGTTTGAGGGCCAGACATGGTAGCTTGAAAATCACATACGTGCATGTGTACCCCAAATCCCAGAAAGAACAGACTGTGGCATGGCCATCCCCCCAGGGGGTAACTTCTCACTTTCCCTCTCACAGTCTTTCTCTCTGTGTCTGATGAGTACACACACCCTATAGCAAAAGCCAAAATAAATAAATCAATAAGTAAATAAAGCTCATCCTCCAAAATACTTCAAAATGTTATGAACAATGTTAATTTTTTTTTTTTGAAGAGGTTTTTGCTATAGGGCGTGTGCGCTCACCAGACAGACAGAGACAGACAGAGAGATAGAAAGCAAGAAATCATCCCCCGGGGGGATGGCCACGCTGCAATCCCTTCTCCTCCATTCTCCTCTCGGGATCTTGGGCACGCACGCACACATGCCCGGTGTGAGTTTAAGCCACCGGGTCCGGGACTCAAACCGCGGTCGACTACGTGGGAGTCCAGCGACATAGCCATTACGCTAACTGCTGGTCCCTAAACAATGTTAATTTTAAAAAACATTAACAAAGAGCCTGATAAATGAATGATAGTTTTAGCATCTATAAAAGGAATAGGGGAGGGGCCAGCAGATGGCATGGAGTCCCACACGGTGGACTGCAGTTCAAGTTCCTGACCGGGTGGCTTGAAAATCATGCTGCACCCAAGCACGTGCATACCCAAAATCCTGGGAGGAGAATGGAGAAGAAGGGATTATGGCGTGGCCATCCACCCTGTGGGGGATGGGGGGATGAGTTCTCACTTTTCTTCTCACTATCTCTGTCTCTCTCTCCAGCAAGTACATATGTCCTAAGGCAAAAACCTCTATTAAAAAAAAAAAAAAAAAAGAATAGCTCTAACAAAAACCTAAGAAGTCAGTACCAAAAACCTAAAGAAGAGGAAGAGGACCTAATAAAAATATCACAAGAACAATATATATATATATATTTTTTTTTTTGGAGAGGTTTTTGCTATAGGGTGCATGCACTCGCCAGACAGACAGAGAGAGACATAGAGACAGAAAGCGAGAAATCACCCCCCAGGGGGGATGGTCATGCCGCAATCCCTTCTCCTCCATTCTCCTCTCGGGATCTTGGGCACGCACGCACACGTGCCCGGCGTTGAGTTTTAAGGGTCCGGGACGCGAACCGCGGTCGACTACGTGGGAGGCCAGCAACATAGCCATTACGCTAACTGCTGGTTCCCGACAAGAATATTTAAAAAACTAAATATTGGGGGCAGCCAGTGGTGTGGTGGATCCTCTTGGGATCTTGGGCACACAAGCACACGTGCCTGGCATGAATTTAAGCCACTGGGTCCGGGACTCAAACTGCAGTCAACTACACCAGAGTCCAGCGACATAGCCATTAGGCAAACTGGTGGTCCCAGTAGCATATATTCTTTTGATATACATAGGTAGGCATAGAAAATTGGCATGGTGACCAAAAAATATCCAGGACAATATAATAAATGTAGGTTGCAATTGGTGAATAACTATGAGAAATTACTTGCCAAGCTAATTTGACACTCAAACCTTTAGCGTTAGAGCTATGTAGGTAAAAGATGCTCTTCCTCGGGGACTGTGGAATTATGTCCACTGGCCTCTGCTTAGCACACCAAAGGAAGAGCCAGGGCTGCCCGCAGGCCTCTCTCCAGAGAATGAAGAAAAATGGCTCCAAAAAAGCCTTCAAGTACTGCCCTGGGTTTCAACACAGCCATAGTTTCCACATGAGTTGTCTCAAAATCAAAATGTGGGAATCTAATTTTCAGTGAGAAATGATACATTTCAAGATCCAGAAAAAAATTTGGAATCTTACAAGAAATATCCTGGTGGTATTGGCCTCCAAATTGAGATTGGGGTTGGAAGTAGCAAGAAGATGGATTTGCGTCAAGAGCTGAACATGCTGCGGGAAGGAAGGAAAATAACACAGCGCACGTTATGAGGGTGCCATCTCGGGAATCCAGGGACACCGTACCCAGATATCTGCCACTTCATCACATCCATTTACTCTTTGGAGAAGCTACGAGGACAATGGAGGATCTTCACATCAATCTCTCAAGTATGTTCCCATAAGCAAAATGACAAGACCAGGGGAAGTTTAAGCTCAAACCAGAAGGGCTGAAATTACAAAGAGGAAAAAAACTACTTCTGGCAGGGAAGACTGCTAAATTTCAGAAAGAATTACTAAGACCTCTGAAATCTGGAATCCTCATTACTACGGAAGTCCTTACGGGCTTTTCTGCGTGAGCCATAGGGCACAAACACGGGGACCTCTTACCTACCCGCCGTGGTCCCTGGTTTCCGTGGGTGGTAAGATACCGACCCTTCACAAAGCTGGCCATTTTTGGCTTCAGGGTTGGGCCACGGAAGAATTCAGTACTCACATTCCCAAGAAGAGGCTTACCTGCTGCATTTGATGCTGGAGTCTCCGCCTCTGGGCTGAGTCCAGAATCAGAGTCCGATGAACTTTCTCACCCTGGGGCTTAACCCCCTCTGCCTCCTGCTGCTGTTTGGCTGAAGATTTCTTCATCTTCAGCTGCTCAAGAAGCTCCTTCATCGTCTCATGTTGTTCATTTAGCAACCTGGCCAGAGGTTCCTCAAACCTACCCAAACCGACTGGTGACTGAATGTGGACACTCCCCAGGTCACACACACCTACTCCGTTCTCACGGAGTGCTAGGAGAGCTCGAGCAGTTTCCACTCACTGCTAAGCCCAAGGCCCACTTACGCCAACAGTGAAACTCCCAGATGATCCAAATCTTTTTCCAAGTGTTATTAGCATAAATCCAAGTAAGAGGATTCTAAGTTACCCACAGCCACCACCCATTCTTCAGCACTTACTCCTCTAAGTAATGGGCAAGTGGAGAAGCAAACAAACAACAAATCTAGGAGCAGGGAAGCTTCTTGGTAAGAAGGCAGCCGAGGAGCTGGTGGGAGCTCTTCATCCTTGCATCCCTGATACCCACATTAACCTAGGTCACGCTCTCACCAGAGATGTAGGGTCTTCTGAAAACACATCTATTCTCAAATGAACCCGTTATTCCCGCCTCATCTCCCCGCTCATTCAGGCTGCTCTGCTTTCCCTCTTAAACGGTCAAAGACCTTCTAACATGGAGAAGGAAGGAGGTACACAGTAGTCCCCCCTTATCCATAAGAGATATGTTCCAAGACTCCCAATTTGCCTGAAACCACAGATAATACTAAACACTATGTTTTGTTCCTGTACATACATATGCCTATGATAAAACATATAGAAATTAGGGATAGTGAGAGATTTACATTTACTAAAATAAACCATTATATATATTATGTGAGTGTAGTCTCTCTCTCTCTCTCTCTCTCTAAGTACTCTATTATGAGGGCAGCAAGTGGCATGGTGGTTAAGGTGCTAGGTTCCGGGACCAGCAGTTAGCGTAACGGCTATGTCGCTGGACTCCCACGTAGTCGACCGCGGTTTGCATCCCGGACCCGGTGGCTTGAGACTCACACTGGGCACGTGTGTGTGCGTGCCCAAGATCCCGAGAGGAGAATGGAGGAGAAGGGATTGCAGCATGGCCATCCCCCCTGGGGGGTGATTTCTCGCTTTCTATCTGTCTGTCTGTCTGGCGAGCGCACGCGCCCTATAGCAAAAACCTCTCTCTCAAAAAAAAAAAAAAAGGTGCTAAGTTCCCATATGGCTGACAGTGGTTTAAGTCCCAGACAAAGAGGCGGGAAAATCACGCCGGGCCTGTGCACGTGCACGCCCAAAATCCCAGGAGAAAAATTGAGGAGGGGGGATCACAACATGGCCATCCTTGCTGGGGGACGATTTCTCACTTTCCCATTCTCTGTCTTTCTGGCAAATGCACACACCCTTTGGCAAAAGAAAAAAAAAGGGGGGGTGGAGTAAAAACTTATATAGTATCGCCTATTTTCACACTGCGGCCATCAGGGGGTAATGGAAACTGTGGGAAGCAAAACTGTGGGTAAGGGACTACTGTACTGTAGATAAACAGAACTGAGAGCTTAGTTCAACTATGACCCTAGTACCCTCCATAAAAATACATTCTTTTTGCTCTTTGAATTCCTCACTCAAGTTTCCCAACCATAACTTCCTATCCCTACCTCCTGACAGACACTGTTTTCCAGGGCTGAAGCAAAAATCCCAAATACCTAGTGGGTTTTTTGTTCGGTTTGTTCTGTTTTGTTTTGTTGAGAGGTTTCTGCTATAGTGCGCATGTGCTCGCTAGAAAGACAGAGAGAGACAGAAAGCGAGAAATCACCCTTCAGGGGCGATGGCCATGGCACAATCCCTTCTGCTCCATTGTCCTCTCGGGATCTTGGGCACACACACACATGGCCCGGCGTGAGTTTAAGCCACCGGCTCCGGGACTCGAACCGTGGTCAACTACATGAGAGTCCAGTGACATAGCCATTACACCAACAGCTGGTCCCCCTAGTGTGTTAGTTCTGAAGAAAAGGTGAAAGAAGACACGTAAGGACTAAGCACAGGCTGATAACCGATGCCATCAGGATAAGATCTGTTGAAGTAACTAGGCCAACAGGGTATCACAGTTCAAGGAATCTTCTACTGGACCGATGGTCAAATACCAACATTTTTCAATAGCCTCTGGCGATGAAAGTTATGTTTCCTTTTTTTTTTTTTTTTTAGGTTCACTACATTTATTTTAAAAATCATAAAACGTTTCTTACAAAAGATCATTACATTCTGCACACTGCTCTGAACATATGCCAGGGACATGTGGACTATTGTTACTTTTCCTCCCTGTTCCACCCCCTAAATGTTACAGTGACCACAAAGCAAGGTGTTCACAATAATTACATGGGGGGGGGGGGGGATTTTTCTTTTTAACCACCAACAAGGAACAAAAATAAAATTCACTCACTCTGCTGCTGTTTCAAAATTTCAATGTTAGTTTTTGCACACCCTTCCCCTCCCCACAACCCGGTTTATAAGGAACTAAAACATTACATCTGGTGAACAGTAAAGATTTCACTACACCTCAAATGCAGAACACCTATGAAGCAGAGGAATGTTGGCTTTTTAAACAGAAGCAGATAAAAAAAAAAAAAAAAAGATGCAGGACTCCTTCAGTTATTCACTAGTCTTAGAAAAACTTTCCAGAATACTGCTTCACACTATAAAAAAGAAAAAATATCTTGCATTAGAATCCTTCAACACCTGCATACTGCTTCACACTGCTCTGCAGTAAATACTGTGCATTCTGTATCTGGTCCTGTGTTCCTGTAATGGTAATGATCCAATCTTCGGAGCCTTCTAAAGGCTCATCAATTTTGATCGAAGCTCCTGATTCATGACGAATTTGTTTAATTCGCTGACCTCCTTTGCCAATAATAGAAACAGCCAAATCTTTGGGAATAGTTACTTGTGTAGTAATAATAGGTCCACCAAGATCACCATATGATTCACGACCCCCTGCATAGGAATAAACATATCCAGAGTCACCCTGAGGTTCATAAGCCATCTGCCATTCGGATGGGCTCCATGTATCTATTGCAGAATCCCAAGTTTCATCAGCACTGAAGCCAACCATGCCATCATAACGGTCCCCAGGTCTTCCTCTTCTGTCATAAGCCATTAAATCTCCCCCTCTAGGTGGTGGTGGTGGAGGGAGAGGAAGATTCCAAGCTCTGCTACCGCCCCAGCCCCCTCGTCCAGGAGGAGGAGGAGGAGGTCCTCGACGAGGGCTCATATCATCATAATCTCTTCTAGATGGAGGCATGGGACGTCCACCCCGAGGCATTCTGTCAAAACCACCTCTCCCCCGCATGGGAAATCCCACAGGATGTCTATGGCGGTCATCAAACATCATGGTAAAACCACCATAGTCATAGGTTTCATCATAAAAATTGGGATCATAAGGCTGTGCACGTCCTTTGATAGGAGACTCAGATATAAGATCAAGGATGATCTTTATACACTCTACAACTCTATCAGGCTTTCCTCCAATAAGAACGACTCTGTCAGTGGAATGAGGACAGCATTCCTGGAAAAGCTTGATTGTTGTCTGAGTGTTCTCTCGAAGTTCTTTGATTTTAGCACCTTTGAACCCCCCAATAATTCCTCCTGCCAAACTCTGATGAATCAACAGTCTCAACTCGCAGTCAAAGTCTCTTCCTTTATAGTGTTGGTAATTTAAGCATTCCACAGCATCAGATTCGAGCAGGAGCTGGCTGGTTGCAGTGGGTGATGGCAACTGCAGGCCCTCTTCCAAGGTAGGGATGATTTTCTTCAGAATTTCTCCAATTGTTTCAATATCAGCACTGATACTCAATATGTGCTCGGGGCCACTGCTGTCTAGGACTGAAACACTGGCATTGTACTCTGTTCGCAGAGCCTTAATATTCTTGCCTCCTTTTCCAATCACTGCCCCAGCATTTTTGCTCTGAAGCAGAATGCGTAAATCAACCGTCTCATCAGTGTTCCTAGATCTTTTAAATGCTTGCTCCTCTTCCATGTCTTCTGCTGGGCGTTTACCAAATTCACCATTTGTTTCAGTGTTGGGGAAGGTTTCCTCTGGCTGTTCGGTTTCCATTTTCTTGTATTAAAAGGACACACCAATTGCGCGAGGCCACCGTCCCTTCGCCGCTGCGCCCCCTCCGAAAGTTATGTTTCCTTTTATAGTATTTACTATTTCCTGCAGGTTACAGCAGCTCAGGATAAAAACTAAAGACCATGGCATGATCTTTTCAAGAACTAAAAACACATGATTATCTGTACTATTATGACAGGAAAAGAGCAGAAGCATAAAAAGGCGGATAATGTAAAAATACCACATGGCTATTTTTAATACATATCACATAATGAGTTTTACATGTTTTCCTTTTTTTTATTGTTTTTGGAGAGGTTTTTGCTACGGGGCCCATGCACTCGCCAGAAAGACAAGAGACAAAGAGACAGAAAGCGAGAAATCAACCCCAGGGGGGAATGGCCACGCCGCAACCCCTTCTCCTCCATTCTACTATTGGGATCATGGGCACACAAGGGAACAGTGTAAGTTTAAGCCACTGGGTCCAAGACTCAAACCACTGTTGGCCATGTGGGAATACAACATCCTTAACCACCACACCACCTGCCGGCCCCGGCACCACACTTATTTTAGTAAGTATCACTTTGACCTTTGGCAAGTGCGGCACAGATTACTTCACTTTCCCAAACATGGTGTTTCATTGAACGATTAAATCAGGATTGGGGCTGACCACGTGGCCTGGTAACTAAGGGAAGTCAGATCCATGTGGCCAGCGGTGGTTTGAGTTGTGGCTCCAGTGGCCTGAAAAACATGCCAGATGCACATACATGCATACCCAAAATTCCAAAGGAAAGAGAAAGAGAGAAAGGATTACAGCGTGGCCTTGCCCCAGTGGGGGTGGACTCTCCCTTTCTCTTTGGCTCTTTTTGGTGAGAGCACGTGAACTCTGGCAATTAAAAACAAAACAAAACAGAACAAAAAACCAGGTTTGCACTTGTACCTAAAAGAGAAGCAGCAGCAGCCCACACGGTCCACTGAATACCAGTAGGTGACTGAATACAAACAGGAATTTAAAAATGGTCCTATAATCCCCAAATTTAAAACACTAAAACATAGAGTTGATTTGTGGAACTGAAAAATGTTTATAAATCAAATCCCATTACGGTAAGTTCCTGAGAGGAAAGGTCCCATTTAATGTACTAGAATTCTATTCTATGAACTTGAAATTAGTGGGTCAAACATCAACTTTTAGTAATCCTAAGAGTTTGGGGTGGCTGTTGTGTTATAGAGAATGGATGGAACTTTCGACTTTCACACACTGGTTTTCACTCAATTGCTAGGTCCCTGAAGACCTAGTCTTCAGGTGAATCCCAAGCTCTCTACTTAAGTAAGGCTGTTAAGTCAAAACACAGAGCTAGTAGGGCCAGCAGAGGCACAGTTAAGGTGCTGGACTACCACATGGCCGACCGTGGTTTGAGTCCCAGACCCAGGGGCTTGAAACTCACACCAGATGCATGTGTGTACGTTTCCAAACTCCTGAGAGGAGAAGGGATTGCAGCATGGCCATCACTGGGGAGAGATTTCTCACTTTCTCTGCCTCTCCAGTGAGTATACGTGCCCTCCTCTAAAAAAGAGAAAAAACAAAAACAAAACCAGAAAACACACACACACACACACACACACACACACACACAAACTAGTTAAGAGGCTGTAGGACTGCTAGCTTCACTGTGTTCCAAGGCGAAATGTACCACGACCTCTAGCAATCCTCCCAGTGACTCTCTGTTGCTGCTCACAGTGGGTAACAACAGGTTAAAGTACAGATGCAAACCAGTGGTGGGGTCAACACTTCTGAATGGTATAACGGAAGTGCCAACTTGATGAGAAAAGGTCCGTACACGTTTCAGACTCCTGGGACATCACCGCGTGCTCTGAGTGTATGCTCCATCGACGCCTAGCGGACCACAGACTTTCAGTAATATTCCCCAGTAGCCCATGGCAAATACGGAGAACACAAGTGACACGTGGACATTATGATCTGTGGCTGGCCACACAGTCCCATATACCTCTCCAGCATCACTAACCTGGAGAAGCTACTTCAGATGCCAGCTGCTGTTTTTTCTCCCTTCCCAAACAGACGCAGCATGGTCTACAGCTGCACTGCCCCACAGTGAGGAGACGCTTCGCTTGACACCTAACTGCCCACAGGGCTCTGCACCCTCACATCGGTAACGTAAAGCTGGGGATGGGAAACGGTTAACTGCGATCCCTAAAAGTCTATCCAGAAAAGCCCTTTTTCCCCTTCTAAGTCGCAAGATCTGTGGCTAGCCTTACCGTAGGGCTTGAGGGGTGTTAAAGTTAGGCCGCGACTCAGCCGCACGCTCCTCTTCCTCTGGGCCATCGTCTTCCATGTTGGAGAATCCCATCTCATCCTGGAACTGCGGGTGAAAATAAAGGTGGGCTTCCTGGGGAAAGGACCTATGAAATGACTTCAGCAGTGGAAAAGGAAAGAGCAAACTACATATTACAGGACTTAAATAATGCTGGCAACCAGAGAGGGCTTGCATGAGCACCCTTCTCACTTCAATGTTCCAATAGCCACACTTGGGATAACCGTTATGCCAGGGAAAACGTCTCTCAATTGGTCAACCTCTAATGCTACGGACAGAACACAGATAACCCCAACTGAGCAATCGTACACAGAAATATATTCCAAGAGGCATATTTTTGGAAAAGATAACTGTTTTTGCTCAGAGTGGACAAAAAACTGTTTATAATCAATCATTAAGGATCAAATAATAGCAGGCAAGGTCGTCCAAAAAAATACAAAGAAAACTTTACTAAGAATAATCTGCATGTGTTGGGGCCGGCAGGTGGAGTGGTGGTTGAGGCGCTGGACTCCCACATGGCCAACAGTGGTTCGAGTCCCAGACCTGGTGGCTTGTTTTCTCATTCTCTCTTTCTCTCTCTGTTGCCCTCCAGTCCAATTAAAAGATAACTAATAATAACAAATGAAATTAAATAAATAAATCTTTTAAAAAATGAATAATCTGCATGTGGGTTATGAAGAGTTTATGAGCTAGCAAAATTCTCTTTCCACAATAATGTATTATTTCCTAGGTGGACTAAAAAGGAACTGACTCAGTCAGACCAGCCTTCTGGAGAGGGGATCCCAGGGATGAAAAGACAAAGCTTGTAGGAGAATCTACTTGTACCACCCATGCTCTACCTCGAGAATCATTACTCACAGTTTCAAAGAGCTCTTCCATCAGCTCATTCACTTCCTTTTCTGCATAAAAAAGCCAAATAGTACACTCATGAATTAGTTTCATTTTACAAGGGGCATTTCCATTAAGATAACATGCTGTTTTTAGCAAGGCATCTGACAAAATCCTTTTATCTAGCCTTCATTCTTTCATTCAAAACCATTTACTGAACACCAAGTCAGCCCTTGTTCAGATGCCAGGGATAGTGAGAACTTGAAACAAGAGAGTTCTATTCTCACGAAGCTTAAATCCTGGTGAGGAGATGTGGGGAAAATATGAGATAGATGATTTCTTCTAATATTTTATTGTCAACGGGTGCGTGTGCTCAGCAGAGAGAGGAAGACGGGGGCAGAACCTCCCCCAATAAGGGTGGTCATGCTGTTCTCCCTTCTCCATTTCTCCGTCCTGATGGGATATGACACGCACACACATATCCAAAATGGTCTTTTTTTTTTTTTTTTTTCTAAGAGAGGTTTTTGCTATAGGGCATGTGAGCTCACGAGAGAGACAGAGAGACAGAAAGTGAGAAATTCCCCCACGGGGGATGGGCAATCTCTTCTCCATTCTCCTCTTGGGATTTTAGCCATGCGCACACACACGCCCGGCGTGAGTTTTAAGTCACCGGGTTCAAACTCAAACCACAGTCAACTATGTGAGAGTCCAGTGACAACCATTACGCCATCTGCTGGTCCCCTCCAGCATATTTTTCAAGCTGCTAGGATTCAAACTCCAGTTAGTCATGTTAGATCCAGCTCACTCGCTCATTCATTCATTCATCCATTCATTTTTAGAGAGATTTTTACTATAGGGCACGTGTGCTTACTGCAGAGACAGAGAGAAACAGGGAGGCAGAAAGTGAGAAATCACCCCCACCCAGGGGGATAGCCAGGCTGCCACAATCCCTTCTCCTCCACTGTCCTCTCAGGATTTGGGACATACACGCACATGAACCCAGTGTGAGTTGCAAGCCACTGGGTCCAGGACTCGAACTGCAGTCGACTACATGGGAGTCCAGCAACATAGCCACTCTGCCATCTACTGTTCCAGATGCAACTCCTTTAGCTACTTGTTCGTGGGCTAGCCCTGAGCCGATGATTATCCTTGTTTTCATTTATTTTTATTATTTTTTTTTTTTTAAGATTTTTGCCATAGGGAAGGTGTGCTCGCTGGAGAGAGGCAGAGAGAGGGAAAGTGAGAAATCAACCCCCATGGGGGAAGGCTAGACCACAATCCTTTCTCCTCCATTCACCTCTCAGCATTTGGGGCACACACGCACATGCACTTGGCGGGATTTTCAAACAATCAGGTCTGAGACTCAAACTGTGCATTCAGCCATGTTGAGATCCAGCTTCCCTAACCTCCACACCACCTGCTAGCCCCCTAATAGCTTTTAATATACATGACTAGGAGTAAATTTTTTTGGGGGGGCAACAAAGGACAAACAGGAAGAAGAGAAAAGGTAGACTGAGTTCAATAAGAAAAATGTCAAAGGAGACTAGAACACACTACCTATAGAACTAATGAGCTCCCTGGCACTGGAAGCGTCCAAACACTGACTAAAAGGCCACATCAGAGAAGCTGTAAACAAATTCTCAAGTAGAAGAACAATAGACACCCACGTGGAGCTTTAAACTCTGATTCTGTGCTTTTTATTTTTAAAACTGTAGTCACCCACGTAAGCATCAGTCCTCTTTGTTTTTTTTTAAATCATTCGTTTATTTAAATTTGACCAGAGAGAGAGAGAGACAGAAAGAGAGAGTGAAAGAATATGAGAAAGCAAGCCCACTAGGTCAGCCTTGTGGAAGTGTCCAACACTTTAACCACCATGCCACCTGCTGGCCATCCAGAGCCAGTCCCCTTAAAGGGACTCAATTCCAATGTGATAATATCAGACATATGAGAGCAAAGAGCAGCAACAACTGAAAACTCAATCCCAGTGTTCGCTTATGATAACAGAACTCAATGACTGAAAAGCTGGCCCTTCATTCAGGCATCTCAAGAACAAGTAGCTAACTGTGGAAGACCTCCCTGACAAACTACACATAGTGTAAACTGAAGAAATTACAGTCAGACAACCAAAAAAGGGAAGGCAGGACTATTCCAGGTCAACAGTGTAACTGAAATGAGGTTTGCCTCTCTGAGCAGGATGGGCATGTGTGCCCACGATCCAGGGCTGGCTGAGGCTAAGAGTGAATCGCAGCATTAGGGATCCTGCCGAGGTGCTCTATCTTTGTGTGTATGTATGTGTGTGTGTGTGTCTCTCTCTTTCTCTCTGCTAGAATAAATAAACTTTAAATAAACAGAAGACCCCGGGGAACCAGCAGTTAGCGTAATGGCTATGTCGCTGGACTCCCACGTAGTCGACTGCGGTTCGCGTCCCGGACCCGGTGGCTTAAAACTCACGCCGGGCGCGTGTGCGTGGGTGCCCAAGATCCTGAGAGGAGAATGGAGGAGAAGGGATTGCGGCGTGACCATCCCCCCTGGGGGGTGATTTCTCGCTTTCTGTCTTTATGTCTCTCTCTGTCTGTCTGGCGAGCGCACGGCGCCCTATAGCAAAAAACCTCTCCAAAAAAATAAATAAATAAATAAAAATAAATAAACAGAAGACCTTCAGAAGGAAATGGTAAACTAATCTTCAGAACAGGATGAGGCGGGCCAATAGGTGGCATGGTGGTTAAAGCACTGGACTCCCACATGAATGAATATGACTCGAGTCCTGGACCCAGTGGCTTGAAACATGCCAGGTACATGTGGGTGCACGCCCCAAATCCCAAGACAATGGAGAAGGGACTGCATTGTGGCCATCCCCCTCAGGGGATCATTTCTCACTTTCCCCTCTGGCTCCAGTGAGCATACGCACCCTGTGGTAAAAATCTTAAAAAAAGATTAAGGGTTAAACGGTAAAAATTTCTTAAAAAGATTTTAAAAGAAGAAGAAGAGAGGGCCAGCCAATAGAGTAGTGGTTAAAGTGGCTGGATCCCTTATGGTTGACTGCATGGTCTAACTCCTGGAACCAGCAGCTTATAAAAACACAACGGGGGGACCAGCAGTTGGTGTAACGGCTATGTCGCTGGCATTCCATGTAGCTGACCGCGGTTGGAGTCCCAGGCCCAGTGACTTAAATTCATACTGGGAGCGTGTGCGTATATGCCTAAGATACCAAGAGGAGAGTGAAGGAGAAGGGATTGGAGTGTGGCCATCCCCCCTGGGGGGTGATTTCTCACTTTCTGTCTGTCTCTGTCTTTCCGGTGAGCGCTCACGCTCTACAGCAAAAACCTCTCCCACCCCCCCAAAAAAAACCCCACAATGGGCACATGTGCACACATACCCAAAATCCTAATAGGAAAGAGTTGGAACAGAAAGGATTGCAGCATGACTATCCCCCATGGGGAGGGACTTTCTCACTTTCTCTGTCTCCCTCCATCAAGCAAATGTGCCCTCTAGCAAATAAAAAAAGATGAGGGATGAAATTAACAGTCTTAGAGGACTGTGTTTACATAATTATATTTACACAAAGTAGTATATTACTTAGGTATATAGTAAATAACTTCCAGGTGTTTATAAAGCTCCCTCCATAATCTGGTCCAGAGCCAACATCTTACTTTCTCTGCTCTGTGTACTATTCCAGTTCAGAGTAATGGATGTAGTCAGTAAGGATCAAAGGTTTCTTAAGTGTGTTTTCCACAACTGGCACACTAGCCAATGACACAATTTTTAAACAAACGACTCAAGGCAAGGTATCATAACATTGGTTGGGAAAGTCATGCATATGCGTTATGACTTTTCCAACGACCCAATAATTACCCCATTAATTACGATCCATGCCTCAAATCTTTCTCTCTTTTCCAATCGAATCAATACATTTAACTGGAATTAAATCAAAGTGATCAGTGTGGATGGCACTGCATATAGAAGCCATGTTAAAAGCTATCCGCCATCTTAGAAACCCTTGGGTTTTACTTTCACTTCCTCACTATCTAAGGAATTTAAATCTTTTTCTTGGGGCCAGCAGGTGGTGTGGTGGTTAAGGGCGCTGGACTCCCACGTGGCTGACCATGGTTTGAGTCCTGGACCTGGCGGCTTGCCTTCTGTGTCTCTCTCTCTCTCTCAACCTGTCCCTAGGCAGAGTGAAATTAAAATAAATAAGTAAAGTTAAATAAAATAATTATTTAAAAATAATAATAATAAATAAATAAATCTTTTCTTTTTTGGTGCCAGCGTTTATTTTAGTTTCCATGGCATCTTCAGTATCTCTCTGAGTTTTATTTCTTTGCATAATTTGTTCTCCCTCTGCAACAACTGTCGCAATTTTGGGGTCAGTTGACCGGAGTCTAATGATTTTATCTATTAGATTCCAATAAGAGAAGGTTATTACTGGGAACTTTTCTGGTCCAAATGTGACATAGTAATCTTTTAAAGCATCACCTACCCTCTTCCACCTTTATTCATCAATAGTACCTTTTTGGGGAAACCAGGGGCACACCTCTTTTAGAAAATCAAAGAAAGTAATTGTTTGATCTTGATTTTAACTCTGCATGTCTTGAGGGCTTCAGTAAGTCCATGAACAAATAACTTATGTTTGCTTATTTCTTGTCCCATAACCACCCTTATCACTTATAAGTAACCGTTGTTACTTACCAGGATGATTCTCTGCCGTCCTGTTCTATTTTTCGCCGGCCGGCCTTTCTTCTTTTTCGGTGCTCTTCTGGATCCCTCGTACCCAGATCCCTATTCGGGTGCCATGTGTCCCGACCCGCCGGACAGTCGAACAGTAACCTGGGGGAGGGAGCGAAGAAAAAGGACAAACTCACACAGACACACAGAGTGGAGACAAGACGAGGTGCTGATCAAGTCTTCAATTTACTGAGGAAGAATGGCAAGTTATATACAGGCTGGTGGGCATTCATTGGTTGCCCGAAATGCAAATAAGGTATCACAGATGGACCAATCATTAGTGTCCCGGAAGCTGCCCTAAATGTAAATGAGGGACTCTAGTTTAACCAATTGGAAAGTGTCCCACAACTGCAAGCAGGCATCCAGCCAAGAGGCACGTTATCTCTCCGGTTGCCTAGAAACCTATCTGTCCTGTGGGAAGAACAGTTGGTCACATGATTTCTGGGAAATGGTTTGCTCAGTGAGGAAGTGAAAGTGAAACCCAAAGGTTTCTAAGATGGTGGATAGCTCTTAAGATGGCTTCTGACCCATTCTGCAGAGACTTTGATGCCATATGCCTTGGAGAGAGCTGGCAGAGTTAAGTGTCAGGCCACCCCTTGGCCTAGTGGCTAAGGCAGCCAGATACCATTTGACCAACTGCACAGTTCAAGTATCAAACCTAGCAGTTTGAGAAACATGCCAAGTGTGTGTGTGTGTTTGCCCAAAATCCTGATGGAGAAAGGAAGGAGGGACGGTGGCATGACCACTGCCAATGGGAGGTGCTTTCCCTGTCTGTCTCTTTCTGGCAAGTACATGCACCCTCTTGCAAATTAAAAAAAAAGGGGGGGGGGGCAGTGTCAACAGGGAATGTTGATTTATATAAACCCACGAAAATTCATACAAAAAATTTCATGCACGGTACAAGCTGATGACGTAGTGGTTAAGGCACTGGATCTCACACGGCAGACTCCACGGTTCAAGTCCCAGACCCTGTGGCTTAGAAACATGCTAGGTGCATATGTGTACGTGTGTGCCCAAAATCTAAGATGAGAATGGAATAGAAGGGATTGCAGTGTGGTCATCCATCCAGAGTGTTTCTCACTTTCCCTTTCTGTCTCTCTCCAGCAAGCATACATACCCTACGACAAAAGTCTAAAAAAAAAAAAAAATGTATGTATATAGACATGCATATTTTTCTGGAGAAGCTTGCAGTTTTCATCATATTCTCAAATGGATGAATACAGGAAACACCAGAATCATCTCAGAAAGACTAACCGGAAAATACATTGGCTGTTGACTATTAATAAACTTATTCCCTAGTTTGGATGTAAATTTAGCTTAAAACTTCCTATTTTTATCCTTAAATATGGCCAGATTTATAGTGCAGTGGTAACACGATGCTCAAGTACTGCTGATCTTTTTTCTTTTTTCGGAGAGGTTTTTGCTATAGAGCGCGTGCGCTCACCAGAAAGACAGAGAGACAGAAAGTGCTCACTCCCCAGGGGGAGTGATTTCGGCCCTTCTCCTCCATTTTCCTCTCAGGATCCTGGGCATGCACACACACGCACCTGGCGTGAGTTTAAGTCACTGGGTCCGGGACTCGAACCGCAACCGACTACATTTGAGTCCAGTGACATAGCCACTACGCTAACTGCTTGTCCCAAGCACTGCTCATCTTTATGAAGTCCATGGGTTCAGGGATGAGATGGTGACTCAATGGTGAAACACAATGCTCTGTGAGATAGACCCACATGGGAAAGTTTCCAGTTAATGTCTAGAGACCACCCCAAATATGCTGGCTATATATACATTTATATTTATGATGGATTATGGTATTAGGAACCTATGAGAGGTACTATATCTCTGTCTCTTTCTCTGTCTCTCTCACTCACGGAATAAATAAATTTTTAAAAGATTACTGCTGGGGCCAGCAGGTGGCATGGTGGTTAAGGTGCTGGACATTCCCACATGGCTGACGACAGTTTGAGTCTCAGACCTGGTAGCTTGCTGTCTCACTTTCTCTCTCTGTCTGGTCAAATTAAATGCAATGAATGACTAAATAAAATTTTAAAATAATTCTTTAAAAAAACAAAAAGATTGCCGGTTCAGTCTCTGGTCCATCTGTACACACCAGATAAACACATCTATGATCCTGACTGACTGGAAAGGCTGGGAAGAACCTGTTTGGGAGGCTTCATTGTCTGTCTCTCTCTCTCCTAAAATAAATAAACTTTAGAAGATATGGGACCAGCAGTTAGCACAACGGCTATGTCGCTGAACTCCCATGTAGTTGGCTACGGTTCGAGTCCCGGACCTGGTGGCTTAAACTCACACAGGGCGCGTGTGCATGCGTACCCAAGATCCCGAGAGGAGAATGGAGGAGAAGGGATTGTGGCATGGTCATCCCCCCAGGGGGTGATTTCTCGCTTTCTATCTCTCTGTCTCTGTCTTTCTGGCAAGCGCATGCACCCTATAGCAAAAACCTCTCCCCCAAAAAAAGAAGATAATAATATACTACTCCAGGTTATAAATTTTATAAAAAGAAATCTTATTTAATTCCATTTGTTATTATAATTAGTATTACTATTTTAATTTGACCAGAGAGCTACAGACAAAGAAAGAAAGGAAAAGTGAGAAAGCAAGCCATCAGGTCTGGGACTGGAGCTGCGATCAGCCGTTTGGGAATCGAGCACTCTTAGCTACCACACCACCTGCTGGCCCAAGTTATAAAAATATTTTTACATGACTAGCAGACGGCACAATGGTTATGTCACTGAACACTCACAATCGACTGCAGTTCAAGTCCCAGACCCAGTGGCAGCGCATGTGCATGCATGCCCAAAACCCTGAGAGGAGAATAAAGGAGAAGGACTGTAGCGTGGTCACCCCCCGAGGAGTGATTTCTCACTTTCGATCTCTCTGATGGGCACATGCACCCTATAGTGAAAAACCTCTCAAAAAAAAAAAAAAGTATAAATTAAAAAAAAAAAAATACATAAATAATTGGACCAGCAGTTAGTGTAATGGCTATGTGCTGGACTCCCATGTAGTCAACCATGGTTTGAGTCCCGGACCCGGTGGCTTAAAGTCACGCCGGGTGCGTGTGCATGCGTGCCCAGGATCCCGAGCGGTGCATGGAGGAGAAGGGATTGTGGCGTGGCCATCCTCCCTGGGGGGTGATTTCTCACGTTCAGTCTCTCTGTCTCTCTCTGTCTTTCTGGCGAGTGCACGAGCCCTGTAGCGAAAACCTCTCCAAAAAAAAAAATAAATAAAAATAATAATAAAAAAATACATACATAAATAATTAAAAGAAATTTGGGCCACTAAGTAGCATGATGGTGAAGGAGCTTGATTCCCACTTGGCCAAATGTGGTTGGAGTCCAGAGCCAGTGGCTTGAAAATGACAACAAATAAATACATAATAATTAATTCTTTTTTTTTTTTTGAGAGGTTTTCACTATAGGGCGCGTGCGCTCACCAGACAGACAGAGAGAGACATAGAGACAGAAAGCGAGAAATCACCCCCCAGAGGGGATGGTCACGCCGCAATCCCTTCTCCTCCATTCTCCTCTCGGGATCTTGGGCACACGCGCCCGGTGTGAGTTTTAAGCCACCGGGTCCGGGACGCGAACCACGGTTGACTACGTGGGAGTCCAGCCACATAGCCATTACGCTAACTGCTGGTTCCCAATAACTAATTCTTTAAAAAAAGAAAGAAATTTAGTTCATTTTGTTGCTTAATAGTACTTCTGTGGGACCAGCAGTTGGCATAATGTCACTGGACTCCCATGTGGTTGATCACGGTTCGAGTCCCAGGCGTGGTGGCTTAAACTCACGCTGGGGGCATGTGCGTGCGTGCCCAAG
Organism: Tupaia tana; assembly: GCA_026018925.1. NCBI lineage: Eukaryota > Metazoa > Chordata > Mammalia > Scandentia > Tupaiidae > Tupaia > Tupaia tana. Next base: position 97,336,263 of record JAKSZU010000004.1, read on the forward strand.
ATCCCAAGAGGAAAATGGAGAAGGGATTGCGGCATGGCCATCCCCCTAGGGGGTGATTTCTCACTTCCTGTCTCCCTCTGCCTTCCTGGTGAGCACACGTGCCCTATGGAAAAACCTCTCCAAAAAAAAAATAGTACTTCTGCTATAGAGGATGGGTAGAAAAGAAGAAAACTGCTAATATTCACACCAACTTCCTTTTTTTTTGCTTTGTTTTAAGGAATTATTTTATTTAACTTTACTTATTTTTTAATTTGACCAGACAGGGACAGAGTGAGAGAGAAAGAGACAAGGTAAGAAAGCAAGTCTCCAGGTCCAGGACTCAAATGGCAGTTAGTCATGTCCAGCACCCCCAACCACCACGCCACCTGCCGGCCACAAACCAAACGTTTGTTTGTTTGTTTTCTCTCTCTTCTAATGTTTGAGTAAAGTTCTAAATTAAATTTAGGGTCAGAATTAAATTCTTCCCATCCCCACATTGGTGTAGAAAACTAAAAGGAAATTAACAGCACATTTGAAAATGATCAAGAGATATATATCAAAATTAATTTATATTTATAATATTATCAGTATCATGAAACTGTCATATGTCATTGTGTCTTTACACAACCTTTTTTTAATACCTAGCATCTATTACTGTTATAGTTAGACAAAAAAAGAAAACTCTGGGAAGGATACATCCTGCAGAACCCACCATACATATTATTTCGTCACACCCACCCATCTGCCTCCTTCTGTCCAGGTCACTGTTTTCAAAATCTTCCAAAGGTCCAGATTGAGTACCATCTATTTCACGGAGGTATCTCTGGTCCTACTAAACAGAAATTCTTTCCCTCTTCTAAAACCTTACAACACTATTGATGTCACTTTTGTGGCATATCTGAATTTATTAAACAACTCCATTCATCTAAAACAACGCAACGCAGCCATGGTGGTGTGGATGGTGAGGAGCTGCTGCACCATGCTGAGGCCGTACTGACAGGCCCTGGTTCAGATCCAAGTGGACCTAAGCACACCAGGTGTACCCATAACCCTGGCTGGCTAGAGGACTCGGGGTGGAGGGATTACAGCAGGCGAGGTCCTGTCAGGGTGCTGGCTGGTCTCTGTCTCTCAGGAAATTAATTAATTATTTCAATTAAAAGTTAGAGTCTCAGGCTAGCCACATGGCCAACTGCGTAGTTTGAGTCTGGGATCCAGCGGCTTAAGAAACTCACTAAGCATGTGTACGTGCACACCCAAAATCTCATATGAAGAGATGGGGGAGAAAAGGCTGTGGCAAGACCATTACACATGGTGGGGGGAGGTTGCTTTCTTTTCCTTTTTCTCTCCCTGCCTTCCCTCTGTTTTCCTACAGAGTACACAAGCCCTCTAGCAAATTTAAAGAAAAAAAAAAAAAAAAAAAAAAAGGTCAGTCTCACTATGTGTGGTGATTAAAGTGGCTACATACCGCCAGAGAGCAGAGACAGAGAGACAGAGAGTAAGAAATCACCCCTGGGGGAACGGCCACACTACAATTCCTTTTCCTTTTTCCTCTGTGGGTTTTGGGCATGCATGCACGTGCATCTAGAGTGAGTTTCAAGCCACTCCAGGACTCAAATTGCAGTAGGCCATGAGTAAGTCTACCAATGAAACCATTTCACCACCTGCTGCTCCCTGCATGTACATTTTATATATATATATATATTCCCCCCCACAAACAAAATATATGTAAACCAGATCCAACATTTTAAAAGGATGCAATATCAATGTCTTAGGATCTGTTCCAGGAATACAAGATGAATTATTTACAAAACCAAACTATATAATTTATTCATTAGCAAAACAGGAAGGATGAAATAATTATTTTAATTCATAGAAAGCATTTTTCTTTAATTCCAAATTAATTTATGATCAAAACTCTTAGCAAACCAGGAACAGAGAACTTCCTTAAGGCTCTCGAATGGTATCTACAGAAACCCCTCAGCCCATGCCGTACTTAGAAATGAAATGGGGACCACTTCCCTTTGTGATGTCTGTTTTCACATCTTATGGTCTACATTGTACTGGAAGTCCTAGTCAGGGCTCTGAGGGAAGAAAAATAGAAGTTATGTATGAGGGAACCAGCAGGTGGCGTGGTGGTTAAGGCGCTGGACACATGGCTGACCATGGTTCAAGTCCTGGACCTGGTGGCTTGCTTTCTCATTTCGTGTGTGTGTGTGTGTCTAGTCAAATTTTAAAAAATGAATAAATAAAATTAAATCTTTTTTTTTGAAATGTTTTTGCTATAGGGTGTGTGTGCTCACCAGAAAGAGAGACATTTCAACGTATACGTCCTAAGAATAGGTTTTTGTTTTCATTTTGTAAGTTGACACAGAGCTCATGCTTGCCATAGAAAGAGACACGGAGAAAAAGCGTTCCCCAAGGGGAATGGTGATGCCATAATCCTTTCTCCTTTGTCCTCCCAGGATTTAAGACACACAGACACACATGCCATCGTGGTGTTTTTGTTGTTTTTAAGTTATTTATTTAATTCCATTTATTATTATTATTATTTAATTTTACCAGAGAAAGAGAAAAAGAGAAAGGGAAAGTGAAAAAGCAAGCCACCAGGTCCAGGACTCTAACCATGGTCAGCCATGTGGGAATCCAGGGCCCTTAACCACCACACCGTCTGCTAGCCCTGCCATCGTGGTTCTCAAGCCACCACAGGTCCAGGACTCGAACCACACACTCAGCCATGTGGGATCCAGCCACCTTAACCACCGAGCCATTGGCTGGCCCCTTAAGAGTGGGGTATTCTGCACACACACCTGGTGTGAGTTTGAAGCTGCTAGTCCAGGACTCAAACCGCCCCTGTAGGATCCAGCAACATAACCATTACTCCATCTGCTGGCCCACGCACGTGTGTTTTAGGCCAGCCACCCTGGTCAAGAATTGGAACTGCAGTAACCATGCAGGCTCCAGCCGCTCTTCAGCTGCTCTGTTCCACAGAACCAGCCCCTAAAGAACCTTCCCTTCACGATCCACCCCCATCTCAGCCTGCCCCAGACTCAGGTCTACTGACTGACTGACTGACTGACTGGAGGACTAAGGCAGGAGATCATGGCCTGAGGAGACCCCGTCTGTCTCTCCTGCTCTTTCATGAAAGCAACAATTGAACAAAACTCAGGCTGGGTGTGTGTGTGTGCGTGCATGCCACACAGGAGAATGGAGAAGGGATTGCAGCATGGCTGTCCCCCATGGGGGCTGATTTCTCACTTTCTGTCTCTGTGAGTGCACACACCCTATAGCAAAAATCTAAAAGAAAAAGAGCGTGAATGCTATTTGAAAAGATCAATAAATGTAACTTATTTTATGAGACAATGCATATGTGCACACATGGGAAAGGAGAGAGAGAGAGCACTCTCCACAGGGCCTTGTCATGCATGATACTTTCCCCAGCCCTCCAGCTCCTCAGGATCTGGGGCACCTGTGCACCATCCCAGTGTTTGCAGGCCAACCTGGGGATTCAAACTATGGTTTGGCATGTGGCTTCCTGCGTTCCACAGATCACTGTGTTACCATTCTTCCACATGGCTGTACTGTGACTATATTTCTTTTAAAAAATGTTCTTCAAAAGACCCCTTTCAAAAACTGAAAAGGCAAGCCAGAGTGGGAGAAGATATTTTCAACATATATAATGACAGTGGGTTTGTAACCAAAGTAGTAACTCCCAAAAATCAATGAGACAGGGAACCAGCAGTTAGCGTAATTGCTATGTCGCTGGACTCCCACGTAGTCGACCGCGGTTCGCGTCTCGGACCCGGTGGCTTACAACTCACGCCAGGCGCGTGTGCGTGCGTGCCCAAGATCCCGAGAGGAGAATGGAGGAGAAGGGATTGCGGCGTGACCATCCCCCCTGGGGGGTGATTTCTCGCTTTCTGTCTCTATGTCTCTCTCTGTCTGTCTGTCGAGCGCACGCACCCTATAGCAAAAAACCTCTCAAAAAAAAAAAAAATAAATAAAATCAATGAGACAGACAATTAAAAAAAAAAAAATGTGAAAGAGAGACCAGAATAAGCACTTCACAAAACAGATATCCCATTGGCTAATAAACATACGAGAAGGGACATCAGTAGATGCTGTAATGGTGACAGCACTGGATTCCCATAGTTGACCATGGTTCAAGTCCTGGACCAGGTTGGCCTCTAATCACACTAGGCATGTGTGCGTGCATGCCCAAGATCCCAAGAGGAGAATGGAGAAGGGATTGCAGCCACGGAGAAGGGATTGCGACGTGGTCATCCCCCCTGGGGGGTGATTTCTCACTTTGTCTCTCTGTCTCTCCAGAAAGCGTATGTACCCTGTAGCAAAAATCTCTCTTAAAAAAAAAAAAAAAAAAAAAGGTGCTCTCTACCTCATTAGTAACTGGAAAAATTAAAGTCAGTGGATAATAATTTAATTTAAATGTTGGCATGCTTATGTACTATCAATAAAAAGTTATTCCTATAGTAGTGGATGCAGTGTAAATTAGTAAAGAATTTTAGAAAAAAGTTTGTTGGAAGCTGACCTATTGACTAATGGTTAAGGAAACTAGATAGCTTTTTTTTTTTTTTTTTTTTTTTTGTTGTTGTAGGGTGTGAGCACTCACCAGAGAGACAGACAGAAAGCGAGAAATCACCTCCTGGGGAGATAGCCACACTGTAATCCCTTCTCCATTCTCCTCTTGGGATTTTGGGTACACACACACACACACACACACACACACACACACACACCTGGCATGAGTTTCAAACTGCCAGGCTCAGGACTCAAATTGGGGTCGACCATGAGTGACTCCAGTGCCTCAACCACGCCACCACCTGCTGGCCCCTAACCCCACAGTTTAAATCTCACGCCCTATGGCTTGATAAACACACTGGACACATGTGTACATGTGTGCTCCAACTCCTAATAGGATAGAGAAATACAGGAGAAGGGACTGGTGCAACCATGCCCCTTGGGGTATGCTTTCTCCCTCTCTCTGTCAAGAGCATGCCCCTTGCAGCAAATTAATGGAAAAAAAAGTATATGTGGGGTGGGGAGGGGGAGACTGCTAGCAGGTGCTCTGGAGGTTAAGACAGCTGGATCCCACTTTTTTTTTTTTTTTTTGGAGAGGTTTTTGCTATAGGGCGCGTGCGCTCGCCAGACAGAGACAGAAAGCGAAAAATCACCCCCCAGGGGGGATGGCCACGCCACAATCCCTTCTACTCCATTCTCCTCTCGGGATCTTGAGCACGCACGCACACGCGCCCAGCGTGAATTTAAGCCACCTGGTCCAGGACACAAACCGCGGTCGACTACATGGGAGTCCAGCGACATAGCCATTACGCCAACTACTGGTCCCCAAGACAGCTGGATCCCACTTGACCACCTCCAAGGCTCAGAGTCCTGGCCTCACCTGGCAGGTCCCCAGAATTCAGAGAGTTGAAGGAACTGAGGCTGGCCATCCCCCCTGGACAGTGCTTCTCACTTTCTGTCTCTCTGGTGAGTGCACGTGCCCTTTAGCAAAAATCTAATAAAAAAAAGAAAGGAACTGCTTGGTGTTATTTACCAGTTTTCAACATATCTAATCTTATGACCCAACAATGAACACACCTAGGTGTATACCTGACAGAAATGGGCGCACAGGTAGAAGAATATTAATTGTAGCACTTACTAGTCAGAAGTTGAAAACAAATCTCTTAGCTGATTTTTTTTTTTAAAAGAGAGACTTTTCCTATGGGTGTGTGCACTCCCTGGAGAGACAAAGTTAGAAATCACTCCCCATCCTCCCACTGTCCATGCCCGCAATCCCTATTCCTCTATTCTTCTCCCGGGATCTAGGACCAGCATGTAACCACACAGGGCGTTAACTTAAAGCTGCCAGGTCTGGGATTCAAACCGGTTGACTACATGGGAGTCCAGGGATGTAACCATTATACCATCTGCTGGTCCCAGCAGATTTTTTTCAGGAGTAGAATATATGTGGCATTTTTGTACAATGGGCTATTCAGCAACAGAGAATACATACTATGGGGGGACCAAGAATTAGAGTAATGGCTGTGTAGCTGGACTCCCATGTAATCGACCGTGGTTCACGTCCTGGATCCGGTCGCTTAAAACTCATGCCGGGCGAGTGTGCGTGCAGGTCCAAGATACCGAGAAGAGAATGGAGGAGAAGATATTGCGGCAAGGACATCCCCCTGGGGAGTGATTTCTCGCTCTCTGTATCTCTGTCTGTTTGGTAAGCGCACGCGCTCTATAGCAAAAAAAGAAACTCTTCCAAAAAAAAAAAAAAAAAAAAAATATATATATATATATATATATACTATCGGTACATGCAAGAATAGGGTTGTCACAAACGATACTGAGCAAAAGCCTAAAGCAAAAGAAGACATATTCCCACTTATGTTTACCTAACCCCACACGGACAGTAAATGGAGAAAGGAACGGGGGGGTGGGGGTGGGGGGCCGGAATAAAAAAGAAAGGCTGGAGGAAGGAACGCTACAGCGCTATAAACCAGGAAAACTGTGGCTTTTGAACGAAGGAGCCTTTTACTTCCCTGACTAGGTTTTATTTTTTTCTGAGAAGTACCTGCCTTAGGAGGCCCAACCGCCTCACGTGGAGTAGGGGGCGAGACGCCGAGTCTGCCAAGAACGCTCCAGGAACCCTGGCCCGCACTTCCGGCGTGGCCAGCGGGGCCCCGCCCCTCGTCGCAACCACCGGAGGCTGGACCCGGCCTTGTCAAGGAAGGGGGGGGGGGGGTGGGCGGAGTCTCCAGAGCCCAACGAATTGTTTATCCAACAGGAAAGGATGTGCTTGTGGACCAATAGGGCGCAGAGTCGGGGCCCCGCCCCCTGGCCTGCGGAGCCAATCGCCCAGGAGTGCTCAGTGGAGCGGCGCTGCATGGCGAGCGGGCCCGGGAGGTGCTCACGCTGCAGTTGGGACATTTTGCGGGTTTCGTGGGAGCGCACTGGTGGGAGCCAGCAGGTGAGGTCCCCCAGCGGTTGGCCCTCCTGAACCTTTCCGAATCTAAGCACTGATTTCCGGCTGCCCCTCTTGCCACTTCAGTTTAGTCCTCCCTCTATGCCTCCCCAGGATGCTGGGCTGGGCGGAGCGGCCGATGGTGAGGAGGCGGCGGGAGAACTATGTCCCGACGTCCTGTACCGGAGCGGCCAGACGCTGCACGGCCAGGAGACCTACACGCCGCGACTCATCCTCATGGATCTGAAGGGTGAGGCGGTGGCAGGGGTCAGCCGATGCCCAGTTTGTCGGTCTCACGTGATATGTGTGTGGCATCTGTTCGCTTCAAGACTCTCTGACTTGACTGGGCTGAAGGACCAGAGATGAGTTGCTAACCAAAGTATGACAGCACCGGAGGAACGCAAGGCCAAACTATTCTACTCAAGAACTGTCCCTGAATAGGCTACTTGTCCCTGCAAAATGTGAAGTTGCAGTGCAGCGCTCCTGTAGGACCGCTGGACATGGTTTTTACCCCAGGTCCACAGCTAGAGTAAGCTGGAAGGGAAAATGGAATCTAGATTCCCCCACACCAGGGTTTTCCCTTCAACTAATGTATATCCAGTAACAGTGGAAGAGCCAAGTGCTGGAAGGATAGTGACAGCAGGTGGCCAGATGGTAGTTGATGCAGGAAGGAAGGGTCCCTCGGCTTTGCCCTGACATGGCCTGTTATTTCTATGCAGGTAGCCTGAGCTCCCTCAAAGAGGAACGTGCTCTCTACAGGGACAAACTGCTAGACGCTGCAATAGCATGGTGTGTATCTGCTGTCTGGGGAGGCTGCAGAGCTGCGCACAGCCCCTCGCTTCGGCCAACCTCCCTTCTCTTTCAGGCATGGAAAGCTCACCACACACAAAGAAGAGCTCTGTCCCAAGAACCCTTATCTCCAGGACCTTCCGCGTGCTGAGGTGAGGCCTCTGCCCCGAACCCAGCCCTAAACCAGGGTGCCTTCACTGGGGCAGAGATTTTTTTTTAATTTTGCTATAGGGTGCATGCGCTTTCCAGACAGAGGGAAAGTGAGAAAGCACCACTCCCACAGGGCATGGTAACGCTGCAAACCCTTCTCCATTTCTCCCTCCTTTTGGGATTTTGGGCGCACACACGCCCCTGCTGTGTTTCTCAAGCTGCTGGTTCCTAGTCTTGAACCACAGGTGGCCATGAGGGATCTAACCACCTTACTGCCCCGCCACTTGCTGGACCACACAAGGAGAAATGTTAATCACCTTTAGTGTCTTAGAAGTGTGGTTTGGAGCAAAAGCAGCTGTTTCCCTAAGGACTATGTGTAAATAGAAAGGTGCTGGGGTGTGGCCTGTACACTCAGGGAGTGTAAGTCAACCTGGCCTCTAACCTGCCTGGGACAGACTGTAGACCTTCTCCTACCCTTCCAAGGGAGTGCTGAGCAGTGACGGCGTCTAGAGGGTCAAATCTATTCCCAATGGCAAAGGTAAGACTTTTCCGGATACTGATGGTTAAGAACCTGGGAAGACTAGGAGCACGGAGAAAAGGGACATTTCCCTGCTCTTTCTTCAGGCCTCCCACCCTGCACCACTGCAACTCCAAAGCCACTGATCCCCACGGAGGGCAGCATCAGAGTCTGGTTGGACTTCCTCAGAGTCCACCTCCATCCCCGGAGCATCTGTATGATTCAGAAGTACAACCACGATGGGTATGGGGACCCCAGAGGCTGGGAGGCAAGCGGTTCGGGTCCCTGTCAGTGCTGGGCATGGAGCTCATGAGGCTTCCACAAGAAACACAAGAAACGGAAGAGTCCCTGGGGAGGGTTTTAAGTCTTGGGTTGGACTGATTTGTGGCAGGGAAACAGGGAGGCTGGAAGCTTTTGGCCAAGGGGAGAGCATCCTGAAGGAACCCAGGTACCTGGAAGAGCTGGAAGACAGGCTACACTTCTACGTGGAGGAGTGTGACTACTTGCAGGTAGATGTGTGGACGGGGAGGCCAGGGCATAGCCTCTCGGCCCTCTACTCCCTTTTACCATTCACCTCTAGGGCTTCCAGATCCTGTGTGACCTACACGATGGTTTCTCTGGAGTAGACGCTAAGGCCTCAGAGCTACTACAAGACGAGTATTCAGGGCGAGGAATAATAGCCTGGGGCTTGCTCCCTGGTCCCTACAATCTAGGGGTGAGTCGGACTTGGAAAAAGCAGTGGGAGGAAGAAATGAGAGAATTCCAGTGACAGTCTTTAAATGCAAACCCTGTCTTTTGACAGTCTTTAAATGCAAACCCTGTCTTTTCTCCCACCAGGAGCCCCAGAAAAACGTCTACCGTCTTCTAAACACAGCTTTCGGTCTGGTGCACCTGGCTGCGCACAGCTCTCTCGTCTGCCCCCTATCGCTGGGTGGGAGCTTGGGCCTGCGACCTGAACCACCCGTCACCTTCCCTTACCTGCATTATGATGTAAGGCTCAGTGCTCTTGTTCTGATGGCAGCTGGCCACCTCCTACTCCCCACCTTGGCCTCCATCTGTAACCCGCTCTTCTCAAAGCCTGAGCTTGCACTTAGCTATGACAGGGCCTCAACACGCCGTCCTTATCCAGCCTCGGGCCAAACACACCCCTGCTTCACTGCCCCCGGCCCTCCCCTCCTCCAGCCCAGAAGACCCAGTGCTCCTGTCGGTGTGCTCTTTACAGGCCACTCTGCCCTTCCACTGCAGTGCCATCCTGGCCACGGCCCTGGACACGGTCACTGCTCCTTACCGCCTCCGCGCCTCTCCAGTTCCCATGGTCCATCTGGCCAACATGCTGGGCTTCTCTGGGAAGAAGGTACAAACGTCGTGGGGAGATGGGTCGGTGCTGAGCAAAGTGCTGTCCCCTGATCTCTTTCTTGTCCCTAGGTGGTGGCAGCAGCAGCAGCCATCCCCTTCCCCTTGATTCCAGGCCAGTCCCTTCCTGATAGGCTGGCGCAGCTGGGAGGAGCCACCCCGTGGACATCACTGTCTGCGTGTGGGGACCCTTCCGGAGCACGCTGCTTTGCCCAGTCGGTCGTGCTGAGGGGAATAGACAAAGCACGCCATACCAGGTGAGGCCTGCTGGCCCTGAGACGCCCCAGTCTGATTTCCAGTTCACGTCCTTTTTCTTCCTAATGTTTCTACACATTCAAGTGACAATGCTTCCCCCCAACCTTAGTAAAGAAAAAAGACTCTGAACATCCTGATTTAGCTGGTGGTCAGAGGTCATAAGCATTCTTAGTTTCTTAGTCATGCTGCCATAGATTAAAGGCAGCTCTGGTTTTTTGTTGTTTGTTTTTTTGGAGAGGTTTTTGCTATAGGGCACATGCGCTTGACAGACAGACAGACAGAGACAGTGAGAAATCACCCCCCAGGGGGTGTGGCCACGCCGCAACCCCTTCTCCTCCGTTCTCTCGGGATCTTGGGCATGCATGCACACGCGCCCGGCGTGTGTTTTAAGCTACTGGGTCCAGGACGCGAACTGTGGTTGATTATGTGGGAGTCCAGCGACATAGCCATTATGCTAACTGCTGGTCCCAAGGCGGCTCTGGTTTTGATCTGGCAGTGGGCACGCCCCGGGTGTGGCAGGCTGCGCACCAGGGAATATCGCTGGTTTCTTAGAGAGCAAACAATTACACAATGCCAGAAGCCATGATTGGCTTCCCTTCAGAAGCTCACCTTCAAAACCATAATCTGATTGGCCACTAGAATCCCTCAGATTTGCATATCCGGCACCTCATGATTGGTCCACAAAGCAACCAATCATAACCCATCTTTTACAACCAATCACGGCCCACCAACATGTATATAACCACAATCCCTGGCCCACAATTGCCAGACGACCCTGAAGAGCCTCAAGAGTCGTAACACTGCATTGTCTCCAGACGACCCTCAAGACCCTGAAGAGCTGTGACACCTCATCATCTCCGGAGTCTCCGGAAGACCCTGAAGAATTGTGACACTGTGTCGTCTCCATGCTGCCCACAATAAACGGATGACCCTGAAGAGTTGTAACACTGCGTCGTTCGTCCCATCTCTCACTCCTTCCCTCAGGAAACCTGTTCAACTGTCCCCCAGGTCGGGATACATGGTGCCCGGACAAGGGACCTGAGTACGAAGGATCCATTGAAGAGCACCCGAGAAGGGGACGGCAGAGAATCGTCCCGAGCAGCAAAATAAAGAGAAAGGCCACGGCGGAAAACAGAAGGGGACGGTAGAGAATCGTCCATGAGGGGACCACAGAGAATCGTCCCGAGAAAGGACGGCAGAGAATCCTCCAGGAGGGGACGGCAGAGAATCGTCCTGAGAAAGGCCGCAGAGGAGGACGGCAGAGAATTGTCCCGAGAAAGGCCACAGAGGTGGACGGCAAAGAATCGTCCCGGTGAGTAACAAAGGTTGCTTACTTATAAGTAATAAGGGTAATAATGGGACAAGAGCTTAGTCAGCACGAACTTTCATTCAGGACTTAAAAGAAACCCTTGCCACTATGGTTGCTAATTCTAAAATTGAAAAAGAACAGGGAGAGGATCTTATTTCCCTAGATAGTGAGGGAGAAGTTAAAAGCCCCAAAGGCGAGACAAAGCCCCCAAAATCGAAAAAAACTAAAAAAGAACCTTAAGGCTCTACAAGAGCCAAAGAAAAACGAGTCATCAACTAGTTCAGAGGAGGAAATCCTAGAGGCCAAGGCTGAATGGTGGCCCTTCAAAAAATGGCCACTACCCTATAACACTACTGCCTCAGCACCACCTCTTACTGACCCAAAACAAAAAATAAATGAAATAAAACAATTAAAAGAACAAATTCAATTAGAAAAAGAGCACCGGGAACTAATACTTTGGAACCAAGGAGCAGGACTTTTAGCTGCTTGTTTTATTGCAATTGTACCAGGTTATAATGAAGGCACTGCTATTTTTGCACTTCAGTTCACATACTACTTGTGGGTAAAATCAGTAAAAACTGAGTCAGTTTTTTGGACAATGTGCTGCTGTTTATCGTATTTCTATATGGTCTCTGCTTGGGGTAGTTATGTGTTTATCATCAACCTTATTCCACTGCATTTGTTTGTGTTGTTACTGATGCAGAGATATAGCAAAAGAGTCTACATAGCATATAGCACTTTCTACATTGTGGGTTTAATATTATCCATGCAGATACCTTTTGTATCACAATTAGAGAAACTAAAAACCAGTAAAGACAGACAAAACTAGTTCAGGGATCACATACGACAGACTTTGAGACATTCCCTGTTACGGAAACTACAGATCCCCAAGGACAGGTTTGGCGCCATCATAGCGGGTTTGACTTTAAAATGGTAAAAGAAATTAAGGCGGCGGTCGCTCAATATGGAGCTACTGCTCCGTATACCTTAGCTTTAGTTGAAGCTATCGCCGAGGGATGGCTCACACCGTCTGATTGGCAAACAATGGCCCGAGCTACACTTTCAGGAGGAGACTACCTGCTTTGGAAATCCGAATATGTAGAGGCTTGTAGGGAAACCGCCCGCTGCAATGACCAAGCCAAAACGGCTGGATGGCCGAAATGTTAATAGGAGAAGGAAACTATGCACACAATGAAAATCAAAGGCAGTATGACCCAGGGCTCTTTGCACAAATTCATACGGCAGGCATAAAGGCCTGGAAAAAACTCCCTGCCAAAGGAGATTTGAGCACCTCCCTTACTAACATTAGACAAGGGCCTGATGAACCTTTTTCTGACTTTGTACATCGATTAATTACCACGCCAGAAAGAATATTCGGTAATGCTGATGCAAGTACAGACTTTGTAAAACAACTGGCATATGAAAATGCTAACGCTTCTTGTCAGGCAGCCATTAGACGCCAAGTCACTGAGGGTCTTATCTCAGACCAACTAGATTCCCTGGCTGAGGTGGTTCTTCAAAATAGACAAGGTTTAAAATCTCCTCCTGGCAGAACAGGGGGGGGTCTCTGTCTTGATTTACAGGAATGCTGCTGCTTTTACAAAATACATCAACTCCAAGAATCTCTCCAACAACGTAGAAAACAACTCGCCGATGGTCTGCCTCGAACAGTCTCCTCCCTTTCCTACTCCCCATACTTGGCCCATTCATTGGCCTTTTAATTGTTTGCTCACTGAGACCTGTTATATTTAATAGGCTCATGTCATTCCTCAAACAACAAATTGACTCGCTTATGGAAGACCAACACCCCTATACTGGTCTCGGCTGAGGCGCTGAATTGGTTAGCCAAAGATGGGTAAGAGAGTCTGATGAACCCAATAACTGTTCAGTCCTTCCACCTAAGACAGGAGGCCCATCATAGCTATGGGACTCTCCAATGACGGGTAAGAATGGACATATGGTTCCATAGACAACTCCAACCTAAGACAGGCACAATTCCCCTAGGCCTTTTCCTCATCTCTCAAATTAAAACAGAGAGGGGGGATATGTGGGAGGCTGCACACCAGCAAATATCGCCGGTTTCTCAGAGAGCAAACAATTACACAATGCCAAAAGCAATGATTGGCTTCCCTGCAAAACCTCACCTTCAAAACCATACTCTGATTGGCCACTAGAATCCCTCAGATTTGCATATCCGGCACCTCATGATTGGTCCACAAAGCAACCAATCATAACCCACCTTTTACAACCAATCACGGCCCACCAGCATGTATATAACCACAATCCCTGACCCACAATCGCCAGACGACCCTGAAGAGCCTGAAGAGTTGTGACACCACATAGTCTCCAGACAACCCGGAAGACCCTGAAGAGTTGTGACACCGCATCGTCTCCGGACAACCCTGAAGAGTTGTAACACTGTGTTGTCTCCGTGCTGCCCACAATAAACGGACGACCCAGAAGAGTTGTAAAACTGCATCATTTGTCCCATCTCTCATGCCTTCCCTCAGGAAACCTGTGCCACTGTCCCCCGGGTCGGGACAGGCATGAGTTTAAAGCTACTGGGTCCAGGTCGGGGACTTAACTGCTGTCAACCCTGTTGGAAGTACAACACCTTAACCAGTATGCCATCTGCTAGTCTTGCCTATCTCTTCTTTAAAAACATTTTGGGGGCTAGCAGGTGGTGTGGTAGTTAAGGGTGCTGGACTCCCACATGACTGACCATGGTTTAAGTCCCAGATCTGACTGCTTGCTTTCTCAATTTCTTTCTCTCTCTCTCTTAATCTGTCCCTCTATGGTCAAATTACAATAAATAAAGTTGGGACCAGCAGGTAGTGTGGTGGTTAAGGTGCTGGACACTCCCTCATGGCCGACCAGGGTTCAAGTCCTGAATCAGGTGGCTTGCTTTCTCACTTCCTCTCTCTCTCACTTTCACCCTCTGTCTCTTTCTGGTCAAATTAATATAATCAGTCAATAAATAAAATAAAATAAATAATTATTAAAATAAATAAATAAAGTTAAATAAAATCATTCTTTAAAAAAACAACTTTTTGTTGTTAAAATAAAGATAGTTCGGGAACCAGCAGTTGGCGTAATGGCTATGTTGCTAGACTCCCATGTAGTCGACCGCGGTTCGTGTCCCGGACCTGGTGGCTTAAAACTCACGCCGGGCGCGTGTGCGTGCGTGCCCAAGATCCCGAGAGGAGAGTGGAGGAGAAGGGATTACGGTGTGACCATCCCACCTGGGGGGTAATTTCTCGCTTTCTGTCTCTATGTCTCTCTCTCTCTGTCTGGCGAGCGCACACGCCCTATAGCGAAAAAAAAAAAAAACCTCTCCAACATAGATGAGGTTTAAATCTCCTCCTGGCAGAACAGGGGGGTCTCTGTCTTGCTTTACAGGAACGCTGCTGCTTTTATGCCAACAAGTCTGGAACTGTTCCTGACAAAATACATCAACTCCAAGAATCTCTCCAACAACGTAGAAAACAACTCGCCAATGGTCTGCCTAGAATGGTCTCCTCCCTTTCCTGCTCCTCCTCCGTGGCCCATTCATTGGCCTTTTAATTGTTTGCTCACTGGGACCTGTTATATTTAATGGGCTGATGTCATTCCTCAAACAACAAATTGACTCACTTACTATGCGGCCTATCCAGGTCCACTATACTAGATTGGAGATGGAAGACCAACACCCCGATACTAGTCTCGCCTGAGGCGCTGAATTGGTTAGCCAAAGACGGGTAAGAGAGTCTGATGAACCCAATAACTGTTCAGTCCTTCCACCTAAGACAGGAGGCCCATCATAGCTATGGGAATCTCCAATGACAGCTAAGAATGGACTTATGGTTCCATAAACGACTCCAACCTAAGACAGGCACGATTCCCCCAGGCCTTTTCCTCATCTCTCAAATTAAAACAGAGAAGGGGGATATGTGGGAGGCTGCGCACCAGCGAATATCGCCAGTTTCTCAGAGAGCAAACAATTATGCAATGCCAAAAGCCATGATTGGCTTCCCTTCAAAAGCTCACCTTCAAAACCATAATCTGATTGGCCACTAGAATCCCTCAGATTTGCATATCCGGCACCTCATGATTGGTCCACAAAGCAACCAATCATAACCCACCTTTTACAACCAATCACGGCCCACTAACATGTATATAACCACGATCCCTGGCCCACAATCACCAGACAACCCTGAAGAGCCTGAAGAGTTGTAATACCCCATCGTCTCCAGACGACCCTGAAGAGTTGCGACACCGCGTCGTCTCCGGACGACCCTGAAAAGCTGTAACACACCACATTGTCTCCAGACGACCCTGAAGAGCTGTGACACCATGTCATCTCTGGAAGACCCTGAAGAGTTGTAACACTGTGTCATCTCCGTGCTGCCCACAATAAACAAATGACCCTGAGGAGCTGTAACACTGCGTCTCCGTGCTATAACACTGTGTCATTCGTCCTGTCTCTCACTCCTTCCCTCAGGAAACCTGTTCAACTCCTCCGGGTCAGGACACCCGGGGATACCTCTGCCCAGCCCTCTCCATGCATGTACCATGGGGGAAGAAGTCCTGGCCCAGTATCTACAACAGCAACAGCCTAGGGCCACGAGGTGAGTGGAACACGGCTTCCCTTCTCCCAGACCTCCCCCCTAACTTCCTCTCACACACCTGCCTCTTCTACCCCACAGCACTTCCCACCTGCTGCTGACGCCCTGCGGGGTGGCTCCTCCCTACCCCCACCTCTTCTCCAACTTGAGCCAGCAGGGTGTGGTTCTTGAAGGTCCCCCTGTGGGAGCAGGTATGTAGCAGGGGAAGAAAACATCTCAAGGATGGGACAGGTTTCTCTCTTTTCCTGGATTCAGAGTACTTACTAGGCCAGCTCATGGGGTGGTGGTTAAGGAAGCTGGATCCCACATGACTGAATGCACTGTTCAAACCCCAGTCCTGAGCACATGTGTGTACCCAAATCCTAACAGGAAGAAGAAATGGAGAAGGGACTCCCCCTTGGAGAGGTGTTTCCTTATTTCTGTCTCTCTCCTGAGAGCAGACACGCCCTCTGGAAAAAATTAAGCACTTAAGTTCACAGTTGAACATTCCTTTACTCAGCGCATCTCCCCCCGGGAAGTGTTCTTCCTTGGGAGTACTGCTATACCGTGAGGACAGTACACAAATTCACTGGTTACTTTACAGTCCCGTCTACCCCGGGCCCGGACTTGCCCGTCAGTACAGCAGAGTCCCAGGGTGGCACAACAGTCTGTCGCAGTCTCACTCCTCTCTCCCTACAGCAGGGACAGTGTCCCCGTGTTTGGGGCCTTGTGCTCCCTCTGCATCCTTGCACCGCACCCTGGGAGGCTTAGCCAGAGAGCTCACCAGACTCGACCTACGGCGCTGGGCCAACTTCCTGGCTGCTGGAGTGGAGCAGGATGACGTGGAGGAACTGCTGCAGGAGCTGCACAGCCTGGCCCGGTGCTACCAGGACAGCAACAGCCTCGTGGACTAACGCTCCAAGGGTGGGGGAAAAGCTAGTTTGCGATAAAACTGCTGGATGCAGGAGCCCAGTGTCTTCAGGCAGAAAGCTCGGTCTTGGGACCCGCTACACCAACATATGCACTGTTTACACCTGGAAACACTGTGATTCGCTCACAGCACAATAAATAGATACCACCAGACAAAAGTGGAAAGAGGAACTGAGTCCGTTCCCTCTGCCGTGTACACAGTAGATTTGGAAGGTCTTCACGAAAGACCTGGAGTGATGCGAAGGGTGGCACAGCCCAGTCCTCTCCAGCCTCCAGCCTCCGTGTCCTTGTCCGGAGCGCCTCCCTCCAGCTCTACGCCGAGCTCCAGGGTTCAACAAGAGAGTGCACCCCCAACGTCAGGGTGCCTGTTGGGTCTGGTTCCGTGCAGGTGACTCCCTCCCTCTCCAGTCTCACTCATCCAGCTCCTCCTCAGACAGAAGGTCCCCACGGTCAGACAGCTGGTCTGTGTTGCTGGTACTGGTGGCATCATCCTCGTCCTCAGAGCTGGCCTCACAGGCTGTGTGGAAGAGCTGCATGAGTTCTCGAAATCGATGCGAAACCTGGCGGGAGAAAAGCAACTGCTGTTCCCAGGATGGCAACATCTGCCAGTTGTTATGCGCTATCTACCAAACTGAAAAATCTTACTTATTCCACACAGCGAGGTTATGATATGTGTGTCCTTATAAGGTGAAAGTTAAGATGCTAAGTCTTTCACCTAAAGTCACACTTCCCCAAAAACAAAACTAGGATGGAGACTTGGGGGCTTCTACCTCAAAATCTGAATGTTCTTTTTTTTTTTTTTTGAGCGGTTTTTTCTATAGGGCACGTGCACTCATCAGAAAGACAGAGACAGAAAGCGAAAAATCACCCCCTGCGGGTATGGCCACACCACAATCCCTTCTCTATTCTCCTCTCAGGATCATGGGCATGCACACACATGCATCTGGTGTGAGTTTAAGCCACCGGGTCTGAGGCTCGAACCAAGGGAGTCCAGCAACATAGCCATTACACCAACTGCTGGTCCCCCCCTTTTTAAAAAAATTTTATTTAACTTTATGTATTAATTTTAACTTGACCAGAAAGGAACAAAAAGAGTGAGAGGGAGGAAAAAAGAGAAAGCAAGCCGCCAGGTCCGGTACTCAAACTGGTTGGCCATGTTGGAGTCCAGGACCCTCATTCACGATGCCACCTGCCAGACCCAAGTGCCCATTTTTTTAAAAATAATTTTTAATTTTATTTATTCATTCATTTATTTTAATTTGACCAGAGAAAGACAGAGACAGAGAAAGTGAGAAAGCAAGCCTCCAAGTCCAGGACTCGAACCGTGGTCGACCATGTGGGAGTGTCCAGCGACTTAACCACCACGCCACCTACTGGTCCCCATTTTTTTAAAGCATAAAAAAATTGGGGGGACCAGCAGTTAGCATAAAGGCTATGTCGCTGGACTCCCATGTAGTTGACCGCGGTTCGAGTCTCGGACCTGGTGCCTTAAACTCACACCAGGTGCGTGTGCATGCGTGCCCAAGATCCCAAGACGAGAATGGAGGAAGTAGAAGTGATTGGGGTGTGGCCATCCCCCCTGGGGGTGATTTCTCACTTTCTGTCTCTGTCTTTCCGGCAAGAACACGCGCCCTACAGCAAAAAGTTCTCAAAGAAAATGTCTTTTTCATGATAGTGTGTGGAAACTCACTCGACAGAGGAAAAAGCAGGACCCTTGGCGGGCCTTGTCATGCTGTGATCCCTTTCCCCCACCCTCCAGCTTATCATCATCTTGGGCACACATGCACAGGTCTGGCACGGTTGCTAGCTGACCCATGGATCAGGACCCGCAGTTGGCCATGTGGCTTCCTGAGCTGCAGTTCAGTTTGCTACAACCTTACCACCAGGCTGGGCTCCAATGCCCCTTCTCTGCCCCCAGGACCACTGCTGCACCAGTAATTCAAGGCCTTTCTTAAGGTAATACCTTAAGGGGATTACCAGCAGGTGCCCTGGTGGTTGGGGCACTGGACACTCCCACAAGGCAGACCAAAGTTCGAGTCCCTGACCTGGTGACTTCCTTTCTCACTTTTCCTGTCTCTCCGTGTATCTCTCTGGTCAAATTAAAATGAGTGAAGGAATAAATAAAATTTTTTTAAAAAAGATAGGACCTTGAGGGTAACCACTTAGTATCTTGAATTTGCAAACAACTCTTTTGTCTTTCTGTCTCAGCCAGTGGCTTTCCTGCCTGGCGGGCCTTGGGAACCTCTACTGCACTCACCTCGGCAGGGGTTTTGTTTCCCAGCTGCTGGGAGATGCTGCTGAAGGTCTGAGGCTGTGCTCCTTGCTCCTGGCACATGGTGAGAATCACGCGGTCAGCTTCCCTGCAAGCACACAGCCCGAGGTGAACCCGCAGAGCCTCACAGATGTGCTCCATGCTCGTCCCAAACCGTCGTCCAGCCCACCTACCTTGTCCACAGGACCACTTTCTCCCCAGTGGAGCTGACCTTGCTGTTGTTGGCACACACTGTGGCTTCTGTCGCCTTTGGCTGCTGCTCCCCCTCAGGACCCTTGCCCTGAATTCCACTGTCTCTAGCCAAACCCCCTTTAGGGGCTTTGGGAGAACTCTCTGAGGGGTCGATTCCCGGGGAAGACGCGTGGCCAGGGGACATCCCGTGGGCTGTCTTCACCCCAGCCGTACTCAAGGGCAGCCAGCTCTCTTGCGTGTCGGGTTTCCCAGACGTATGTCTTTTCCCTCCGTCTCTGGTCCTTGATGAAACGGGACTCAGGAAGGAAGCAGGAGATACACCAGTCCCAGGCAGTTCTGTGGTGTCCGCCGTACCCCAGGCCAGCACCGGCGCCTCCATCTCACCCACTGCCTTTTGGCCCTCCCTCTCTTTCTGAAGTCTGGGGGACGTCTTAGGGCAGGAGAGAACCTCAGGCCCAGCCTGGTTTCTCCCAACAGTGTGCAGTACAACTCCAGTGTGGGGAGGAAGCTGAGGAGTCTCTGGTGAGCTAGGTGGCGGGCCATCCAGGATGGGGCGCTCTGTGACAGTCACTTCTTGAAGGGACGGCAAAGTGCTCCCCACTGCCAATCCTGCTGAGGAGGAAAGTAAGGATGGGTCTAAGGGTATGGACAGGGTCAAAATGCACCTAAGCACTAAAAAGAGGTCCCGTCACTGTGTGAGCTCCTGTGATAAAGTTCTAAGGTAAAAGACTAGGGTGGAGGTGGGGTGGGGAGGCTGTAAATCCTAGTTCCGAAGTTGAGAAAGGCCGAGTCTTTAGAGCACGGGTTGCAGAGAATTTCGAGGGAAGGGGGAAGGCTTCAGGAACAGGAGCACAAGAAGAGACATTCAATTATGTCAACTGTGTAGCACCCTTAAATGCAGGGGAGTGAGTCCGTAGGAGAGCAAGTGGAGGCTGCTGGGAGAAGGGTTTCCTATGGGTCTGTCGGGGGTACGTCCTTCCCTGGAAGGCTGCTCTCTATCCAGGCTCAGAGAGGCTCCTGCTTGAGCAGCGGGAGGAGGAGGAAGGCCTGGGCTGACTGTGCTCACTCACCTGCAGCAGGCAGCTCTCCCTTTCTGGTGGTCCTGCCAGACTCGCTCTGGACTGCCTCAGTGCTCTCCCGCTCCTCAGAGGCTTCCTCTTCCAGCACGTCCTTGCCCTGCCCAGCTTCCTTAGCACCAGGCATAGGACTGGCTTCTCGGTGGGGGCTGCTGCCCACCATCTCCTGGGCCTCCTTGCTCTTGTAAGACTTGCTGTCACAGACCTGCAGGGATGGCCCTCGGGGTCAAGGGTGTTCTGATCTCCTGTATCTTAGGGACTCCCCAAGAAAGCAGCCCTGCCTTGATGCCCAGCAAGTCAACCAACATGCACACCGGCTCCAAAAATCAGACATGGCTTCGAGTCAAGTCCAGCATTGCACCACTCTCCTCTAACGAACCAACTCCACTCTAGAGAGCCACAATGGCCTTCAGTCTGTTTTCTTATTTCATGAAAAAAAAAATCTTAGAGGGACATATTTGAGCTGGTTGACTGATTTTTTTTTCCATTCCCATTTCCATTTCCCATACTCAGAGGATTCCTGTTAAAACTAAAACCCATGTTTCTTTTTTTTTTTCTTTTTTTGAGAGGTTTTTACTATAGGGTGTGTGTACTTACCAGAAAGAGAGACAGAGAGACAGAAAGCGGGAGATCACCCCCCAGGGAGCATGGCCACGCCACAATCCCATCTCCTCCATTCTCCTCTCAGGATATTTTGCACACATGAACACGCACCATGCGTGAGTCTAAGCCATCGGGTCTGGGACTCGAACTGCGGTCGACTACATGGCAGTCCAGCGACATAGCCATGATGCTAACTGCTGGTCCCTACGAGAGAATTTTTTAGAAACATGGGTTTTACTGGGACTAGCAGTTGGCGTAGTGGCTATGTCGCTGGACTGCCATGTAGCAGACCGCGGTTCGAGTCCCGGACCTGGCAGCTTAAACACACGCCAAGCGCGTGTACGTGCGTGCCTAAGGTCCCAAGAGGAGAATGGAGAAGGGATTGTGGTGTGGCCATCCCCCCAGGGGGGGGTGATCTCTTGCTTTCTGTCTCTCTGTCTCTCCCTGTCTTTCTGGCGAGTGCATTCATCCTATAGCAAAAAACCTCTCCAAAAAAAGAAAGGAAAAAAAATTATCTTATACACACACATGCTTATGTGTTTGTGTATTTGTGTATGTGGTCTTCTCAGGAGTTTGGTGAGTTAGGAATCTGTGCCAGCCAACAATACGCCACATGCGAGGCAGCGCTGTGGCCCTGCCCGGTGTCCCTGCTCACCTTGCTGCTACAGTGGCTGCAGGTCTTCCTTTTGCTCTTCTTCAGCTTGGAATCAGGACCTCCGTCATGGCAGGAACAGGCACAATCCTTGGCCCCCTCTGGCCACTCGGTCTCCTAGGAGATACCTGGGCTCGATTAGCTGACAAGTATTTTTGGTACCAAGAGAAGAAGCTAAGATGTGAGCCATCTGAACAAACCCCCTACTCCTCCCCATCTTACAGACCATCTCATCACACTGCCTGGGGGAAATGGCCCCAAATGGATTGGGGCCTAATACAAATCCCTAAAACAATCCCTAAAATGACCCAAGACTGACAGAGCCCAACCACTCAGGTGTTTCAAGAAATAGTGAAACCAGGGACCAGCAGATGGCCTAATGGTTACATCTCAGGACTCCCACGTCATCGAACACGGTTCAGGTCCTGGACCCGGAGGATTATTAAGACTCAGGTGTGTGTGTGTATGTGCATGCCCAAAATCCCAAGAGGGGAATGGAGAAGGAATTGCAGTGTGGCCATCCCCTGGGGCATGATTCCTTGCTGTCTCTCTCTCCCGCCAGAGAATGCACACACCCTACAGCAAAAATCTCTCTCGAAAAAAAAAAAAAAACTAAATAAAGGAAAGAAATAATGAAGTCAACTACAGTCTGAGGCATCGCTGGAGAGCTCAATCATGATCATCTGTGACCCTGTCTCCCGACGCCTCGAGCTTTCCCGTCCTCCAATTCTAGAGAGGGGGCTCCGTAAATAGGGAAGGCTCGCTCAGTGATACTCTCTGCTTAACAAGCATAAGACCTAAGAGGCATTATTATCCCAACTTATGATGAAGAAACTAAAACACAGAGGTTGGGTAAACAGCCCAAGGTCATTCATTCAGCTTTTTTTTTAAATTAAAAAAAGGAAATGTTGCCTTAGGGCGGGTGCGCTCTTTGAGATTGGGGAGACAGAGACAGTGAGAGGAAAAATAAGAAATCATTCCCCAGGGAGGATGGCTCCTGCAATTGTTTCTCCTCCCGTCATGCATGCACACGTGCCTACCCTAAGTCTGAAGCCACCAGGTCTGGGACACGAACAATGGTCAGCTATGTGGGAGTCCAGTTACGTAAATACTACGCCATCTGCTGGTAACCTCATTCAGCTATTAAGAAACAGTTTCTTGGGGCCGGCAGATGGTGTGGTGGTTAAGGGCGCTGGACTCCCACATGGCGGACCATGGTTCAAGTCCTGGACCTGGTGGCTTGCTTTCTCTCTCTCTCGTCTCTCTCTTTTCCACTGTCTGGTCAAATTAAAACAAACAAATAAGTAATAATAAAATAATTATTTAAAAAAAAAAAGTAAAAGAAACAGTTTCTCCCCAGGGAAGAGTACAGACAGGTGATTAAAAAGAAAGAGAGAGAGAGAGAGAGAGAGAGAGAGAGAGAAAGAAAGAAAGAAAGAAAGAAAGAAAGAAAGAAAGATTTAAAAAGATACTTCAAAAGAGCAGTGAGCACAAGCAGACTTGGCTCCCACCCCAGCACTGCCACTTACTAAATTCAAGACCCAGCAGCAGCCTCTTCTGCACGTCTGGCTCCTGCACACACAGCCTGGTCTATAACTAGCAATCTCTCCATAGCGCTCCATAGGGTTATGATGAGAATTAATGAGTTACTAACCCATGTAAAATACTCCAAAACGATGCCTGAGGCTCTGCGATACAGCTAAGCCTTAGCTATTATGATTACTTCTATGGGACAATAAATAACTCAAAGGAGAAATAGCGCTGAGCAGGAGAGAAAAAGGGGTGGATCCTTCTAATGAGGGACTACAGTGGCCTCTTGAGCAACTGTACTGATTTCCCGCGGCTCTGTGTGTCCATAGCAGCCTGACCTTTGCTTTGGTCCGTGCTCCACGACGGTCTCAGATCCAAGGCTTTGGACAAGATGTTCTGGACCAAACTAACGCAGACAGAAATTCGGGGAGAAAACTAAAACTTCAATCATGAGAAATGGACCATCCGACAACCTGGCATACCTTATCATGGTTTTGGACTCCAGTTTCTTTTCTTCTTTTGTTCTTTGAGGTTGTGGGTATCTTGGGAGGTTCCTCTTCCTCTTCCACTTCGGGCAGTGCAACTTCTTCAAAGCCATCAAACTGGGCCAGGTGGGGGGGAAGTTGGTACCCGCTCAGCGCAGGCTTTAGTGGATATCCCTCCCACATGAGGCCTCCCCATCGCAAGGCCACTGCAGCCTCCAGGCCTGTACCTCATACTCCTTCTCCTCAGTCCAGTTGATCTCTTCAAAGTCACCCATACGGCTAGCAGCTGGGCGCAGATGGTCGAAGAAGACGGAGAACTCATCCTGTAAGTGGTCGTGGCCCTTGAGGAGCTGCCACATCTGCGTCTTAAGCTGAGGAGAGGTGTAGACAGAAAGATGAAGCCTGCAGAACCTCTCTAGCTGCCCTTCCAACCAACGCCATACTTTATCATGTTCCCCCCTCGCCGTCACCCTGTAGACGCACAGCATCCCCTGGGTAGCTAAGCAGTCTTAACCTCTCTCCCTCCAAGTCTGCCCACAGGGGAGAGGTGTTGCAGAATTGACTCTTTTTTTTTTTTTTTTTTTTTTTTTTTTTTTTTCTTTTTTTGGGAGAGGTTTTTGCTATAGGGCGCGTGCGCTCGCCAGACAGACAGAGAGAGACAGAGAGATAGAAAGCAGGAAATCACCCCCCAGGGGGGATGGCCACGCCGCAATCCCTTCTCCTCCATTCTCCTCTCGGGATCTTGGGCACGCACGCACACGCGCCCGGCGTGAGTTTAAGCCACCGGGTCCGGGACGCGAACCGCGGTCGACTACGTGGGAGTCCAGCGACATAGCCATTACGCTAACTGCTGGTCCCCAGAATTGACTCTTAATCCAATATGTGCCAATCCTGCTCCAGGTCCTGTCATCTCCTTCCTTAAATATCCCTTCCAGGGACCAGCAGTTGGCTTAACAGCTACGTTGCTGGACTCCCATGTAGTTGACCACAGTTCAAGTCCTGGGCCCAGTGGCTTAAACTCACACCAGGTGCGTGTGTATGCGGGCATAAGATTCCAAGAGAATGGAGGAGAAGGGATTGCAGCATGGTCAACCCCCCTGGGGAGTGATTTCTCACTTTCTGTCTCTGTCTCTGTCTTTCTGGAGAGCGCACGTGCCCTACAGCAAAAAAAAAAAAAAAAAAAAAAAAGTCCCTTCCTGGGAACTGATGACACTCCAGAGTCTGGGAAGATCAGACAGGCTCTAGCTTCAGGTGGCAATCCCTCCCGACCCCAGCACTTTTATGTTTTACGTAAGCCTAAAATGTTTGTGCCTTCTTCATCTCCTCCAAGAGGACTATGGTAATCCAGGGACAAAAGAATAAGGTGGGGCAGGAGAGGGCATAATGATTACATCACTAGACTCCCACATAGTCAACTGCAGTTCAAGTCCTGGACCCAGCAGCTTAAAACTCACACCTGACACGTGTGTGTGTGCATGGCCAAAATCCCAAGAGGAGAATGGAGGAGAAGAGATTGCAATGTGGCCATCATCCCAGGGGGTGATTTCTTGCTTTCTGACTCTGTCTCTTTGGCAAGTGCACATGCCCTACAACAAAAATTTCTCTTTCAAAAAAGATGGAACCAGCGGTTGGCATAATGGCTATGTCGTTGGACTCCCATGTAGTCAACCGCAGATCTGGCCCAGACCCGGTGGTTTAAACTCACGCCGGGCGCGTGTGCATGTGTGCCCAAGATCCCAAGAGGAGAATGGAAGAGAAGGGATTGCAGCGTGGCCATCCCCCCTAGGAGGCGATTTCTCACTTTCTGTCTCTCTCTTCTTTCTGGCGAGGGCAAAGGCCCTATAGCAAAAACCACTCCCCACCCTCCAAAAACAAGAATAAGGACTAGGCCAGAAAAGGCAGGGAGGGGTGTAGGTCCTAGCCAGGAAAGATACCTCGGTGATCTCCTGGGGCAGGCAGTCTGCACAGCCTTGTAGAACCTTGATAATCTTCTGGTGGTGTGAAGGGTTCTCTGCAAAGCAAATCTCCAGCTGCCGAAGGAATTTACGACTCTTCTCAAAGGCCTGCTGCTCCTCAAACTACAAGAGAAGAAAAAGAACAAAAGAGGAATCACCTATTTATTCACAGGAAAGCAGCAAAGTCTTTAGCTAGAGGACTTGAGGGCTCTAAGGGAAAAGAACTAAGAACTAGCAGCTGGGAGCACAGGGCAGGACTACGCTCTGGTTTGCAACTGTGAGCTCTCAATTCAAACCCTAGCACCCACCCGCCTTGGGTCGCTGGACGCTCCCAACCCAAGATAACTAGGAAATGTGTGAACCATTCAAGAGGTGCATATATCTCTAAGCGTTTATTGTTTCATGCATTGAAATCAGTGAAAGGAATCAGACGTTACAAGGCATGTTCACACATACACTCATTTGATCCTTGTAACACCAGGAGAGAGGACGGCCATTACATGCATAATCGTCCACTGCTGTTTAACTGCCACAGACACTCAGAGTCATGGTCATGCCTCTATTCTTGTTTTGGTCAGTTTGGACAGGACTACTGAGATACCCCTAATATTGAGACTAATTCTTCAACAGTTTGAATGTCACCTTCCCAGTGGCCTTCTCAGGCCACCCACTATAAAATGGCACACACCACCCCCTTACCATCCAGCACGTAGACTTTCGAGTTTCTTTCCGTTTCATTTTTCTATGCTGCATCATATACTACATGGCTTACTGTTTTATATATGATCTATTTACAGTATCTATTTTATAGATTATCATTGGACTTTCCCCAGGTGACCGAAAGCTTCACGAGGACAGGGATGTTAGTCTTTTCTTTTTTCTTTTATGAGCAAGAAAGAAACACTGCCAAGAGATGTCATGATCCTCCCCCAACCTCAGCCAGCCCTGCATCGAGGCACGTGCGTGCCCGGCATACTCAGGGAGTTCTGACACGAACCCAGCACGTTCACATGTGGGTCAGCCTCGCAGTGGGGCCTTTCACTGAGGCACCACCATCCGGCCCTGAGACTCTTTCATTATTGTGCGCTTAGCACCTAGACCTTGGCCTGGCACAGACAGGTACTCGACCAATGTTTATTAAGTGAACGCTTGTTTTACATCAGTGAGGACCAGAGAGTACGACAACTTCCAACTGAATACAAAGCCCTCTTTTGGGGCCAGCAGGCAGCATGGTGGTAAAGGTGATAGAGTCCCACATGGCCGAATGCAGTTCGAGTCCTGGACCTGGTGGGTTGAGAATCGCACCGGGCATGTGTACTTGTGTGCCCAAAACCCTGAGAGGAGAATGGAGAAGGGACTGCAGCATGGCCATCCCCCTGGGGGTTGATTTTTCACTTTCCTGCTCTCTCTCTCTTTCCAGTAAGCACACATGCCCTATGGGGGGAAAAAAAACTTCTCATCCCCCACATAAAGAAAGTGGGAGGAGAAAAGAGGTGATGGGAAGATCATGCCTTTGAAAGACAGATGCTCTTACCACCCCGCGGAAGGAGACAGCTATCTGTCTAGAAGACTGGGAGACTGCAACAGCCTTACTCGCCTCCATCTAATCCAGCCTCCCTGACCCAGAGGCCTGCTGCACAGGTTTTGTACATCTACTTACTAATCCACAGGCCAGAGCTTGTTCGGGTAACAGGAAAGCAGCAAAGTCTTTCAACAGCTGAGGCCAGTCTTGGAGCAGAATTCGCAGGCTTTTGTAGAGATCCACGGCTGTCTGCCTCTGGGTACTTGACTCAAATTCATAAATGATCTGAAGGAAGTCCTCATACTTGCCCGGAATATGCTGTAGGGCTTCTCGTACCTATGCAGGAAGACTTTCTGTCATCAGCACCCCTTCCCTGGGTCTCGACAAGAAGCATGAGTACAAGGAGGAGGAGGGGTGATGGCTGAAAAGCTCTGAGAATTTCCCTTCGGAGGCTCCTCCTGCAGCAGGGCTTAAGATATGGCTGTTAGTGGAAGACACAGACCCAAGAGCAATGCAGAGCTCTTCCTCTAGCCATGGGCAGCTGCAAGCCCTTTGAGTCCCAGGGACCACGACCAGCCCAGAAGAGCAGAAAATGCTTTCCTCTAGGCCCCAGACATAACCTGTCCTTTCTAACTTCAAACCCTGAAATAGAGTGTTTTGCACATGTATTTCAGCATGGTGTCATCTGAGGGTAAAGAATACATAAACTTGGGGCCACTAGTACGTGGCATGACAGTTAAGGCAGTGGACTCCCATAAGGCCGACCATGGTTTGAATCCCAACCGTGGCAGCTTGCTCTCACTTTCTGTCTTTCTCTCTCACTCTCTCTCTCTCTCTGGTGAGCCCACATGCTATATAATAAATTAAAATAGTAACAATAAATAAAATTAAATAATTTTTTAATTAAAGAAAATAACAAATGAACTTGGAATGTTAGTAAGCTATCAGGAGATCAGAAAAAGCCACCACGGTCACTGCTCGTGCTATACTTTGCTGCGGGGAGAAAGAACTCTGCTGGTCACCAGCAGAAAGACACAGCAACCCAGGACACTCAGGAACAGGCTGGTGCATGCCTGTCAAGCAAGGTCCTTCCCTGAGAACCCCACTGTGGCTGCTGTACCATCTGTCTTCTCAAGTGAAGGGCTCACCAAAGGTCCTCCTTGGCTGGCCCACCCGAAAGTCACAGGCTCCCACTGTCAGTCGTGGTCTCATCCTCCCCACAGGCTCCGGGCATGGAGGGAGGGTGTCAGGGCGTAACAACAAACATGCACCACTGACTCTGCCACCTCGTGGTTCTCTCAGAGAACTTCCGGTAGTTACAGGGGAGCCAAGGCAGATGCATACTGAGCCTGTTTTGCAGGCCCCCAAAAAAACTTCATTGTAAAAATCCTCCCCTGGAAGAGCAGCCATGTTCATAGGGGCTGGAGGTAAAAGGAAGCAGCATTTGCCTACCCGGGTGAGATAGGCCTGGGCAAAGGCCAAGTCCTTCTGCTCCCTGAGAGGATCCCGCTCGAGAATGTCCTCATCGTACAGCAACAGCAGCTTGGAGGTGTCCTTGCTGGCCCGCGCCCGGCTTCCCCGCTTGCTGCGAGCTCGATGACTGCTCCGGCTCTTCCCAGCAGCTTTGACGTTCTCTCCTTGGAGAAAGATTTTTCTCTGTCCCTGCAACCCCGACTTCCATTCCACCACATGTCCCGTCCTAGCCAAACCCCACTGCATGCCATGGAGCACCTCAGAAGGCAGGCTGCTGGGAAACCGTGTGAGAGGCAAGCCGGTGTCTGCCGAGGCAGCGCTGTGGAGAGTCTGCAACGTAAGTGCACTGACTGGAACGACAGTAAGAGAATTAGCCACGGCATACCGAGAAAAGGTCTAAAGAGTCAGGATGGCCTTGTGTCGGGCTGCCGAGGGACTCGTGATAGAGAACAGTGCTTTCTGGAGTACACAGAGCTCTTGGTCTCAGACATGACAGAACGAACTATTTACACAGACAGTTGGATGAACTTAGTGCCATCTAGTAGCTGATGAGAATCAGAATTTTCTGAGCATCTCTTCTCACAAAGGCACCACACTGGACAGCTGCTTTGGGGACGGAGGTTGAAGGGGAGATACCTAGAGTTTCCTCTGGAAATCCGCCAGCTGGTGTACGACCACACCTTCTGCCCACCATCCTCCAGACAAGGAGGTGAGGTGAGCCCTGCCCTGCAGTGTGGGCATGCCCCACTCACCTGGTGGGGTCCTGCTGGTTTCCACTTCCGGGGCAGTCGTGGGTGAGGCGAAGGTGGAAGGGGGCTTCGCAGCAGAGTCTCCAGCTGCATCATCCGTCATTTCCTCCTCCTTCCGCAGGCTCTCCATTCCCTCGGCTTCTTCTTCCTCCTCTTCTTCTGGCTCGGAGTTCTCCTCCTGGGAGTTCTCTTCCTCGGACTCACCCTCCTGACTCACGCGCCTTTCAGATGCCAGCCAAGTCAATTTCTCCATTGTTTCCTGAAACCCCCCCACACAAAGAGTGTTCAATGGGTTCCTAGCGGCTCACGAAACGCAGGCAGCACGAAGCTGTGCCAGGAGCGTCTGAGATTAGACGACGAGGGGCCCACTGCAGCCCTCAGTCAGAAGCCTGACTCCTGGGTCAGGTCCCAGGGCTAGCTGGGATTGCTCTGAGGGCAGAAGGGGAGAACATGCGTTTTAAAAGGTTCCCCTCTGCCCTGAAGATAGGCTCCTTTCCCGTAGTCCGTATTCCTGAGTTATTTTTAAAGACATTGTAAGTGTGCTCAGGTGGTTGAGTTTAATGTTTAAATTTAACTCAAATAAAACATGTAAAATTTCACCTTTGCCCTCTCACTTTGCTTCAAGCCCCAAATTACATCCCATAATGCACTCAGAAGTCAGATACCAGCAATATCAGGACTACTGATAGTGCAGCAAGCAAGCAGAGGGCATAGCAATAAACTGGATGTATTACTGAGCCCACAAAATACTCGAGGCTGCCCCAGCTCTCACCTGGAGCTCCGGGACGGAGAGCACAGATTCCTCAGACGCCGAGGACATCTCATCTTCCTCATCTTGAGTGAGGTCGTCGAAGTCCTCTTCCTCCTCCTCTTCTGGCCCCTCCTTCTCCCCTACAGCTTCTGGCCCAGCTGGGGTCTCCACTGACTGCCCATCGGCACCAGAGGGGTCTTCGGGCTTCTCTGGGGGACTGCTGCGCACCATCTCGCGGTCCGTGGAGGAGGAAGCACTCCTTGGTGAGCCTTTGCTCCCATCTCTCCCTGAGTCCCCGTCACCAGGAGGTTCCTGAGACACTGACGGGGTTCTGGCTGGCCCGCCACTCTCCTCCTCCCTCTGTAAGACCTTCTGCCTCTTCCCCTCTCTGGTGCTGCTCAGCTCCTCCGCTGGGGAGGCAGTGTCCAGTTCCACAAAGTGTTCTTCTTTAATTTCATCACAAATGTCCTGCTTGGGGGAACCCCCTGACATGTCTTCCCCAGCATCCATAAGTTCTGTCTTGACAATTTCCTTGAAATCCTCAGGGGGCGGGTGTAGAGATTCCTGAAACCCCTGAGGCAGCGGCTCCAAAGCTTGACTTCCGTCCTCCGTTTTCACAACTGTCCAGCCACACACGCTGTTCTCAGACAATCCTTCCTGGCACTCTTTATCTGCTGCTGGGGGCCCTGGGCTTCGCTCCTCTTTAGGGACAATGGTATCAGAGAGGGGAGATTGCTCTTGGGGTTCTAATTTGGGTTCTAGACTTTGAAAGGCAATGTTCCCTTCAGCCAAAGGACAGGCAAGGTCCACATTCACTTGGGCCTTATCTTCGGGGTGAGATGGTACAGGAAGATTGACAGAGCTGCCAGAAACAATTAAGGGTGGGATAGGGGAGGCCACGAGGGGCTGGTTCAATGGACAGGGGAATGAAGTAGAGTTAACCAAGAGGGTAGTGATGGGAATGGTCTGGGGGCTCTGGGCCACAGCCGCACTGACAGGCTGAATCACGTTACAGCCACTGCCAAGGCTCACGACCTTCACGGTGGTGGCGGGAACGGTGAAGATAACGGGTGCAGAATGGATGAGGGGGGCAGCTTTCAGACAGGGCCCTTTTCTCCTTGAGGCTCTTCGTCTCACACATGGCTTTCGAAACTTAGAAGGGGCAAGCGAGGGCAGCATGACTTTGGGCACAGGGGCAGAGGAGAGCAGGGTCTGCGACTCGGGCAGAGCGAAGCTGGTCCTGGCCTCGGGGTGTACAGCAGGTGGTGCTGCAGGAGACTCAACACCATCGCCCCCGCTGGCCCCTAGTGGAGGGACACCTGGAACTGCCTGTAAGACAGTGGCTGGCTGGATCAAGTGAGGGATCCGGACCACCATTTTGCTCGGAGGGGCTTCTGAATGAGCGGCCCTGGCTGGTGTTTTCCCAGGGTTGAAGCTAGGCTGGAGGGAGGGGCTGGGTCGGATAGGAAGGGGCTTCAGGACTGATGACTGCTTCTGTCTCGAAGCCTTCTTGGAGAAACAGTTGGCCACGGGCTTTAGTTTCAGGACGACACCCTTAGGCAACAGCAGCGGGTACCGAGTTTCACTCCCCAGTTCTGAGCTGCCTTTTTCTAGGCCTCGGTCTGGGCAGATGTCAGTGGCTCCCCTGTCTCCAGCACCATCAGCTATGTGCCGCAGCTCCTCCTGGATGGACGGCAGGCTGGCCTACGGGGAGTAAAAACACTCTGATCCAGTACTTGCGAGAATCTGAGGAAAAGAATGGGACTTTCGAGATGTTAGGAATCTTACTGAGACAGCCTCAAGACATCTTTCCCAGAGGGTTATTCTTTTAATTTTTTAAAATAATGTTTGCTACAGCGTGCGTGTGCTTGCCAGAGAGACATAAAGTGAGAAATCACCGCACAGGGGGGTGGTCATGCTGCAATCCGTCCTCCTCCATCCTCCTCTTGGGATTTTGGGCACATATGCACACGTGCCAGGTGTGAGTTTTAACCTGCCAGGTCCAGGACTTGAATCACAGTCAACTACGTGGGAGTTCAGCAACGTAACCATTATGCCATCTACTGGTCCCCCAGAAGGATTATTCTGCATATCAAATTTCTACATAGACATATTGCAATAATGTACGCTAGAAACTCTTCTCTAAATATCCCGTAAGAAATAAGCATTTTACTCGTTTGTTTAAAAAGCTGTAGGGTACCTGGAACGGTAAATAAGGAAGATTTCTTAAGACCCTGTTCTATTACCAAACCTCTAGAAGTCTAAAGTAGGCATATGTCTATGTCTATTTGACAATTCTGCAAAAATGTTCACAGTGGCCTTCTGCATCCCACAGACTTTGAGAAGAAAGGGCGTACCTTCAGCCAGAAGGGGAGTCGGTGCTCTTCCCTCTCGACTGGAGGCTTCCACTGATGGGGCTGGATCTCTTCACAGCACTTGAGTAGGACTGGCAGCTGTTTGGTCTTCTTATAAAACTGAGCATAAAGAGATAATGTATCAGTTGCACTTTTTCCAGAAAAACTGCTCTCTGTCAGACTTGGGAATAGGGTGGACGGTAGATTGAAGCACCCACACCCATATACACATATACATAATTAGCATATGTTGAGTGCTTCTGCATTTCTGATTAACCTAATCTCCAATTAATAAAGATTTTAGTTACTCAGTATCTTCTATCTGATAGTCTCCATCTTGATTACCAGAAGAGGAAAGTTAAAGTCATGGAAAAAAGGAAATAAATGGAGAGAATACTCTTCTATAAGTGAAGTTCCCCTTATCTGAAATGCTTGGGATCAGAAGTACTTCAGATTGGGCCAACATGTAGCAGTGGTTAAGGCACTGGACTCCCACGTGACTGCCCATGGTTCAAGTCCTAGATCTGGCATCTTGCTTTTGCCCTTTCTCTCTCTCTACAAATGATGAAAATTAAGAAAGAATTGTTAAATTTATATCTATCTATTTTAATTTGACCAGCGAAAGGGAGAGAGAAATAAAGTGAGAAAGCAAGTCACCAGGTCCAGAACTCAAACCACAATTAGCCATGTGGCAGTCCAGGGCCCTCAACCATGATGCCACCTTCCGGCCCCAAAATTAAATAATCGTAAAAAAAAAAAAAAAAAAAAAAAAAAAAAAAGATTTCAGATTTCTTGGCATTTTGGAGTATCTGCACATACATAAGGTATCTTATGGATGGGACGCAAGTCTAAACACTGAAATCTTTTAAAAATTTTTTGTTTTTAGATTTATTTTTATAATACTTGGGTTTTTGTTTTTTGGTTTTTGTCTTGTTTTGTTTTTTTAAGTCAGAGAAAGATAAACTGAGAGACAGGGTCTTGGCCCCACAGTCCACCACCAGCTCTTTGCTAAGCCAAGACCATGGACAAGTGGGAGCCTGGTGTACTCAGGGAACTCTCTGACTTGACCTGGGAGCCTTCCCACGTGGGACTGCCTGAGACAGCATTTCCCACTATATCTCGATCTAGTCCTGCGAAATACATTTACATGTCATATACATCTAACACACAGCCTGAAGGAAATTTAATGCCGTATCTATATATGGTGTGTATATATATATGATATGATATATACATATATATGTGGCGGGGGGTGGCCACACCATAATCCCTTCTCTTCCATTTTCTGCTTGGGATCTTTTTATTGTTTTATTATTATTTATTTTATTTTTCATTATTATTATTTTTAAATTTTGCTACAGGGCACACTCACTCACAAGAGAGAGAAAAAAAATGAGAAAGCAAGCCGCCAGGTCCAGGACTTGAACCACAGTCAACCATATGTGAGTCCTGTGCCTTAACCACCATGCCACCTGCTAGTCCCAACCCTTGGAATCTTGATGATGTATGCATGCCTGGCGTGATTTTCAAGCTGCTGAGTCTGGGGCTTGAATCGTGGCTGCTCATGTGGTAGTCCAGTGCCGTAACTGCCACACTACTTCCTGTTCTCACACAATGGATTTTTTAAATGTACGTATTTTTCAGCTGCCAGAGGGCATGCACACTTGCCAGAAACAGAAGGAAAGACAGAGAGAGAGAGAAAGCAATAAAGCAACCTTCATGGGGCATGGTCAGGCCACAATCTGGTCTCCATTTTTCCCTCCTGTTGGGATTTGGGCCACACGTACACAAGCACCTGACATGTTTTGAGAGTTCTTTAATAGGATACGTATACTCAACAGAGAGACAGAAGGTGAGAAATTTCCCCCCAGAGGGGATGGCCATGCCACAATCCCTTCTCATCCATTCTCCTCTCAGGATTTTGGGCACACACACACACACACACACGCCCCTAATGAGTTATAAGTCAGAGTCTGGGACTCGAACTGTGGTCAACTAGGTGGGAATCCAGTGACATAACCATTATCCCATCTGCTGGTCCCCACACCTGTCATGCTTTTAAGCCACAGGGACTGGGACTCAAGCTACACCACTGGCCATGTAGGATCCAGCTGCCTTAACCACAGGCCATGGAATGGCCAACAATATTTTTTAAATTGCAGTATTTTGACTGAGGTCAAGTATAAAACTTCCATTTACAGAGTCATGTTGGCACTTAGAAAATTTCAGATTTGGGGCTACCAAGTGGTGTGGTGGTCAAGGCACTGGACTCCCACATGCTCATCCTCGGTTCCAGTCCTGGACCTGGTGGCTTGCTTTCTCACTTTTTCTCTCTTTCTGGTGAATTAGAAACACAATAACAACAGTAATAATAAATTGAAAAATAAATCATTCTTTTTGAAATTTTTAGATTTTAGGGCATTTTGGACTTCAGAGGTTTAGACTGGGAATTCTCAACCGCAGACTCGCTCCTGCTCAATGGCTGCAACAGCAGTGCTAACCGTCACCGTGGACATGCGGGAGCTTCCTTTTAGGCTCATGGCGGTGTGAAGGGGACTAGAAAGGAAGGAGAAGAACGAGAGAGGACGTAGGACAGCTCAGGAAATGGAGGGTGGCGGCTGAGGGCAGTGGTAAAGTGTGACTCTGTGAGGCTGGACCTCATGGGAAGGTTCCAGGTTTGTGTCCCACAACCTGGGACTGGCTGAGGTACAAGGTAGATCCCAGTATCAAAATCCTGCTGGCAAAGCCACCTCCGTGGCACAGAGATTGAGGGAGCAGGATCCCACATAGCTGACCATAGTGTGAATCCTGGCCCCAGTGGCTTGAAACGCATGCCCAGGTGCACGTGCGTGAGTGCACCCAAAATCCCAACTAGATGGAGAAATGGAGAAGGGATTGCAACGTACTGCACCTGTTAGAATGCTTGCTTTCTCTCTTTACCGGATAACCACATGCATCCTCTGGCAAACTAAGGAGGAAAAACTGCAGGCCAGCCGGTGGTGTGGGAGCTACAGCAGCTGGATCCGACATGGCCAAGTACACTGTTTGAGTGCCAGGTCTGGTGGCTTGAAAGCTGTCCGGTGTGCATACGTACACACCCATCCCCCATGAAGGAGGGGCCTTCTCTCTTTCTCTCTCTCTTCCTCTCCTCCCTTCTCCCTGGTAACTGAGCACACCCTATAGCAAAATATTTTAATTGTTCCCTGAATCATGGAGTAGCATGTACACGTTTTTTTAAAAATAATTATTTATTTAATTTTATGTATTCATTCACTTATTTTAATTTGACCAGAGAGAGACAGAGAGAGAGGGGGGAAGTGAGAAAGCAAGCCACCAGGTCCAGGACTTGAACCGTGGTAAGTCATGTGGGAGTGTCCAGTGCCTTAACCACCACGCCACCCGCTGGTCCCAAGCACGTACACTTTATGTACAAAATCACTGATTTGTTTAAGGAACCAAAAAGATACTGGTCTGACAAGAACTAAAGGAGTATGATGAAGATTTCAGGAGACAAAGTCAGAGGTAGGCAAGACAGACCTCCTGTGCCAGGCCATGCAGCCTGGACTGCACCCGGGAGGAGCAGACCAAGAAAATGGCAGCAGCAATATAAAAGGCAGAAGTGATGGGAGCAGCTTCAGACACTGGTTCAAAACCCACTGTAATTAATCCAGGCACTAGGCTTTTCAAAAAGCCCTCGGAAAATGTTTATTATGAAAAAACATCTTGGGGCTGGCAGGTGGTGTTGGTAGTTAAGGGCGCTGGACTTCCACATGGCCGTCCGTGGTTTGAGTCTCGGGCCTGGTAGGTGGATTGCTTTCTCACTGCCCCCCTATCCCCCCGTCCCTCTCTGGTCAAATTAAAATAAATAAATGAATAAATAAAGTTAAAAAAGAAAAAAGCAAAGAAAAAGTTCTGCATGGATTTCAATATTTTTAGCACCAAAATAAACACATACTTCAATTCCAACTTTCTGTGAACATTTTATTTATTTATTTATTTATTTATTTATTTATTTATTTATTTTTTTTTTGGAGAGGTTTTTGCTATAGGGCGCGTGCGCTCGCCAGACAGACAGAGAGAGACAGAGAGATAGAAAGCAGGAAATCATCCCCCAGGGGGGATGGCCACGCCGCAATCCCTTCTCCTCCATTCTCCTCTCGGGATCTTGGGCACGCACGCACACGCGCCCGGCGTGAGTTTAAGCCACCGGGTCCGGGACTCGAACCGCGGTCGACTACGTGGGAATCCAGTGACATAGCCATTACGCTAACTGCTGGTCCCTGAACATTTTATTTTTTGAGAGGTTTTTGGTATAGGGTATGTATGCTCACCAGAAAGACAGAGACAGAAAGTGAGAAATCACCCCCCAGGGGGAGAGGCCAGGCGACAATCCCTTCTCCTCTTGGGATCTTGGGCACGCACACACACGCACCTGGCACAAGTTTATGCCACCAGGTCCGGGACTCGAACTGCGGTCTACTATATGGGAGTCCCTCGACATAGCCATTAAGCCAATTGCTGGCCCCTCTGTGTACTTTCAATCCCCTTGTCTAACGAAGGGTTGAAGTATGGCCGTGGCCAAGAGGAGGAAGTGGAGTAGGAAAATAAGGACTTGGTGACTGAGTACAGGTGCAGTGACCCAGCAGGAGGAGTCAAGGATGATGCTCAGGGCTGCAGAGACTGAGAGACTGGTGACAGGGTAATTCACACACTAGGATGGAGCCCAGCGGGAGGAAGCTGGGGAAGGGGGTTGCTATCGGTAGTGGTGGCAGCAACAGAGGGTACAAAGAAAGAGTTCCGTCTGAGGGGTCAGTGAGGCGAACGAGCTGAGAATTCCTTAAAAGAGCTGGCAAGACCGGGCTGAGCTCAGGAGAGAACTGTGGACTAGGGCTGTGAGAATCACTGCAAGACAGGACATACCAAGAATCACGGACTGGGGGAGACCACCTGCTGTGACCGTGGTGTGGATCACGGACTTAAAGGGCAGAGCAGAGGAGGAAGAGCCCACAGAAGAGCAGCCTGAGGCAAGTCAGAGCATCACAGCCGATGACAAGAAGCTTGAAGGAGGCGTGGATGGACTACAGCCACCACTAAGAACTTAAACAGGATAAGGTAAGCATACCCAATAGAGACCTTTGTGGGGACAATAGCCACACTGTTTCTTTTTAATCTGCCAGAGGGCACATGCACTTGCAGGGCCCCGATCCCTTCTCCCCCGTTTATTTCTCTTTCCAGGATTTTGGGCACACATGAGCACCTGGTGTGCTTTTCAAGCTGCCGGGTCCAAGATTCCAATGGAGCTGCGGGCCACGCGGCATCGAGGTGACTTAACCACCAGACCGCAGGCTGGCCCGATGCTTTCACAGGTTAAAGAGTCAGGGAGTTCTATTGTGAAAGTGGGTAAATCAAACATCCATTTGGCTTTGTCCCTTCTTAAAACTCCATGAAAACAAAAGCAGAAAATTACAGAGGTAAAAGTCGGTAAGGAGGGCCGGAGCTTCAGAGTGCTAGCTCCTCTGAGCCTGCTGGTGTAATAAATAGTGCTCCTAAAAAAAAGTCAGTAAGGAGAAAGAGGTTAAAGGATACACAAAAACGACACTGGTTTTGAAGCTAAAAAGCAGAGAGGTTAGTGATAATTGAAACCAGACACTGAAGAAGTGCAAGTATACCTGGAACTAAAAACAGGTAAAGGTGAGGACAACAGGGCCAGCCAGGGTGAGGGGATCAAAGCAACTGGGTCCCACATAGCTGAACTATGTGGTTCAACTCCCAAACCCAGTGGGATGAAAAACATGCTGGGTACGTGTGAGTGTGTGTCCAAAATCCTGAGGAGAATGGACTGCAGCACGGCCATCCACCCAGGGGTGCCTTCTCACTTCCCCTCTGTCTCCAGCAAGTACACATGCTTTATAGCAAATTTTTAAAAAGAAAGAAAAAAATAGACTAAAAAATGTCAGAACAGCAGTTCAGTTCCAAACACCCTCTACAGTGGGGGATACTGGTGACAGCCCTGCTCCCTAGCCTGGCAAAAGCTCTGCTGGAAAGGACGACAGCTGGACTGAGGCTGCTGGCACAGGAGAGGCGGCGGCACCTTGCTAACGAAGCACGAGCACCTCCAGCCTCCAGCCTTCCTACTTTGCTCATATGCCGTCTGCTATCAGAAAACACTCCATCAACAAAAGAGAGCTATCCAGTATGGAAAATGTGATAGAAGAAATAAAGAGCTGAATGTGGCAGAAGGGCTAAAAGAAAAAGCAGAAGCAGAATCTCAGAAAATACAGAAAGAGGAGGAAGTGATGGGGATAAAGAAGAAGGTCAAGATCAGACCAGTTGAAGAGCTGCACCCTCTCCCACTAAGTAGTGCAGAAAGAGAGACTGGACTAAACGAAGGGGAGGAAACCATTCACACATAATTCAGGAAACCTTCCCCGAACTGGAACCTATCAGTTTCCAAAATAAAAAGGGTTTGTCAAAAGCCTGGCACCATGGATGGAACCAGACCCTTATTAAGGCACAATATCATGCCTTTTCAAAACACTGCATTGAGGGACCAGCAGTTAGCATAATGGCTATGTCGCTGGACTCCCACGTAGAAGACTGCGGTTCGCGTCCTGGACCTGGTGGCTTTAAACTCATGCCGGGCGCATGTGTGTGCATGCCCAGGATCCTGAGAGGAGAATGGAGGAGAAGGGATTGCGGCGTGGCCATCCCCCCTGGGGGGTGATTTCTCGCTTTCTGTATCTCTGTCTCTATCTGTCTGGCCAGCACACGTGCCCTGTAGCAAAAACATTTCAAAAAAATAAAACAAACAAACAAAAACAAACAAAAAAACCCTACTGCAGTGGGACCAGCAGGTAGCATAATGGTTATGTCGTGGGACTCTCACATGGCTGACCGCAATTCGAGTCTCAGAGCAGACAACTTAAAACACGCTGGGCGGGACCAGCAGTTACCGTAATGGCTATGTCGCTGGACTCCCACATAGTCGACCGCGGTTCGAGTCCCGGACCCGGTGGCTTAAAACTCACACCGGGCGCATGTGTGTGCGTGCCCAAGATCCCGAGAGAAGGGATTATGGTGTGACCATCCCTCCGGGGAGTGATTTCTTGCTTTCTGTCTCTGTCTCTCTGGCGAGTGCACGCACCCTATAGCAAAAACTTCTCAAAAAATAAAATTAAATTAAAAAAATCACACTGGGCATGTGTATGTGCATGCCCAAAATCCCAAAAGGAGAAAATGGAGAAGGGATTGTGGCATGGCCATCCCCCCAGGGGATGACTTCTTCTGTCTCTTTCTCTTTGTCTCTCTGGTGAGCGCACGCGTGCACTGTAGCAAAAATCTCTCAAAAAAAAAAAAAAAAAAAAAAAGAAAAGAACAAAAAAGAAAAACTATAGACACAAGAAAAAGCTACATGCTGTCAGAGTCTGAGAAAACAGGTGCCACAGGGGACCAGCAGTTAGCGTAATGGCAATGTCGCTGGACTCCCATGTAGTAAACCGTGGTTCGAGTCTTGGACCCAGTGGCTTAAACTCACACTGTGCACATGTACGTGTGTGCCCAAGATCTCGAGAGGAGAATGGAGAAGGGATTGCGGCATGACCATCCCCCCTGGGGGATGATTTCTTGCTTTCTGTCTGTCTCTCTGGCGAGCACACATGCCCTATAGCGAAAACCTCTCCAAGAAAAACAAACAAACAAACTAACAAAACAAAAAACAGGTGCCACATAAAGGTTTAAGCGTCAAATGGCATCGCATTTGTAAACAGCACACCAGAAACTAGAAGACACTGGAGGCCCTTAAAATTTTCTCAGAAAAATTATTTCTAAAGGAGAATTGTAGACATCGTAAAAGGTGAGAGTAGAAAAGATATTTTTTCTTTTTAATTTTTATTCTGAAATACAGATTCACAGGAAGTTGCAAAAATAGGAGAGCTATGCCATGCAACTGTCACGGAGCTGCCACAAAGGTTAACATCTCACATCACACAGCTAACAGGAGTCACGGATACAAACAGCTATGTAGTAGTTTCAAGGCCAGGAAAATGACACTGGTACAATCCAAAGACCAAGAATAGCGATATTGGATTGTTGGGAAAGTCATGCTGCGTTTCTACATAGAAAAACAGAAAAATATGTCATGCATGACTTTCTCGACAACCTAAAACTTTAAATGTACAACTACTTCTCAAGCACTCTTCTTCAAAATGCTACTTGAAAGTACTCCACTAAAATAAGGAAATAAAGTTTTAAAAAATGTGAAATTTTAGGAATAAGAGGATCTAATACAAAGTAAAAGGCAGAACGAATTCCAGGATCCTGGTGAAGACAAAGCCCAGGAAGACGTGGGAGCAGCAAGCCCAAAGGGCCACATGCCGAGGGGCAGAGTCAGAGGCTCAGGGAGTGATTTCATCAAGATACAAACGACTGAACACCCAAGACGCCCGAACACACCACGCTTAGAGGAGATTCATAAAACATGAACCAATTTTAATGTTGATCTGGCAATAATCATATCGTAAAAATCAACTGTCAGGGGACAGCAGGTGGCATGGTGGTTGAAGTGCTAGATGTCACATGGCTGACTCTGTGGTTTGAGTACTGGGCCTGGAGGCTTAAAACCCATCCCAGGCGCATGTGCATGCATGCCCAAAAACCCCAGGAGGAGAATGGAGGAGAAGGGACTGGCATGTGGCCATTCCCCACCCCACCCACCCCGCCCCCACCACCAAGGGGTGATTTCTCTCTTTCCCTGGCTCTCTGGTAAGCGGACACATCCTATCGCAAAAATCTAAAACACAAAAACTAACTGTCCACATCACCCCAGCCTCCATTTGCAGTTACTAACTCCAGGAGAAACAAAATGTTTAGCTAGAAAGACAAAAGTACCCAGACAAAGGCCAACGCCTTAGTGGCATGGCTAAACGCCGTGTAATGGAAGTCCTGTCTCATGTGGCTGACCACCGCACCAAGGCCGGTCCTGGCAGCAAGTACCAGGTGCATGTGAACACACGCCCAGGCCCCTGATGGGACGGAGAAACGGAGGGAAAAGGACTGCATCATGACCAGGCCCCTCAGGAGTGCTCCCTCTACCCTACCCCACACCGTGGCATGCACATGGGTCCTCTAGCCTTGAGTGAAAAAAATTAAAAAGATTCACTCCACAACTCAGCTGTTGTTGGAAGCATTTATGTAGTCCTTACCATGCTTATAACGTAAGCCCTCAATACATTCTAAGCATAACTGTGATGTAAGTACTGTGAAAAGACTGGAGAGAGAACAGAAAATATGTATGTTTCTGATGGGAATAAGGAGTGAGGACAGAGCCAAATCCTCTACTTCCATGGCGTAAGGTGAATAAACAAGGCCTAAACCCAAACACAAATACGTGGCAGCTACAGGCTGCTCACTAGATATGGAGGCACATACATCCAACCTCCTAAAACCCAGTTAGCAAAGTAAAAGGGAGAAAAGTGTTTTTCTTTTCTTTTTTTTTTTTTCACTATAGGGCGCGTGCGCTCGCCAGACAGAGAGAGACATAGAGACAGAAAGCGAGAAATCACCCCCCAGGGGGGATGGTCACGCTGCAATCCCTTCTCCTCCATTCTCCTCTCAGGATCTTGGGCACACACGCACACGCGCCTGGCGTGAGTTTTAAGCCACCGGGTCCGGGACATGAACCGCGGTCGAATACGTGGGAGTCCAGCGACATAGCCATTACGCTAACTGCTGGTTCCCAAAGGGAGAAAAGTATTTTTTCAACGATAAATCTCACAGAAGTATTTTATTCTTTAAACTATTTGGCTCTATAAAGTATATACTAAGTAATTTTTACATAAGTATTTAAATAAAGAGTTAAAAAGAAGGATGTGAGTGGAATATTGTATACCCCAGTGAGGAGGTGAGAGTAACAGGAACAGAACGTATGGTTAGAGGAAACGTAGATTTGGGAAATCCTTTCAGACGTAGGCAATTTTATCTTTAGGGGAAATATCTGGAAGGCAGGAAGATGAAGATACTACAGAGGAAAAATAATGGATCAACCGTCAACAGAAGAATTCATCTAGTGCAGAGGTGGGAAGAATTATTCTCAGGTAAAACTCAAAGGCCCTCCCCACTCAGAGTCAGAGGGGGAGTGAGGGTGGACACAGACAGGAGAGGTGAGGGGGACAGCAGGAAGCACTCACCTTGATGATATTGTCACGGGCTCTGTTCATGTTGAGGTTCTTGATTCTCACCGTCAGCTGGTGGGCAGTCTTGCAGGTTAGAAGGTACTTGCTGATTAGAGGCTTAGGATATTTGGTTCCTTCAAAATGCTTCAGTCCCAAAGCTAACAGGCTGAAAAAGGGACAATGACACTAAATCTCACCTGACAGTCCTTTCTTCTAGAAAATCTCCCCACACAAAGTCCATCGTTTACAATCAAGTGTTTCTACATCTAATTCCTGTACAAGTTAATGGCTACCCAAGAGAATATTTCGGACATTTTGTGATTGCTAAATAAGTAAAATGAGGGGCTGGCAGGTGGCGTGGTGGTTAAGGTGCTGGACACCCACACGGCCGACCATTTGGTGGCTTGCCTTCTCATTCTCTCTCTCTCTGGTCAAATTGAAGAATAATAATTAACTAAATAAATAATTATTTAAAAAATAATAAAACAATACAATGAATAATAAACAAACAGATGAGGCCAGCAGGTGGCGCAGTGGTTAAGGTGCTGGACTCCCACACGGCTGAGTATAGTTCAAGTCCCAGACCAGGCAGCTTGAAACACACCAGGCACATGTCCGAGCGTGCCCAAAATCCTGAGAGAAGAGTGGTGGAGAAGGGACTGTGGCGTGGCTATCCCCCCTCCCGGGTGGAGGGTGAACTCTCATGTTCTCTCTTTCTATGGTGAGCCCACATTTCCTATAGCAGAAAAATTTCTCTTAAAAGAAAAAGAGAAAAAAATGAAACAACTAAGTGGGAACAGAAAAAGCTAGGCATAAATAAATAATAAATGTCAGATAATGATGTGTTTGATAGTAACAATTCAAAGGACATTCAAAGGAAATAGAATGATTCTAATAAAATATAAAATCAGGGGCCAGTGGGGGGGTATGGCTATTCAAGTGCCGGACTCCAACAAGGCCAACTGCAGTTTGAGTTCCAGACCTGGCAGCCTCAAAAATCACACCAGGTGCATGTGTGTGTGTGAGCCCAAAATCCCAAGAGGAGACTAGGTGGTTTCTCACCCTCCCCACCCCATGTATCTTTCTCCTACAAGTGCACATGCCCTATGGCAATAACCTTAAAAAATATTTGTATCTATAAAATGAATAGGTACCATGCTAGATAAATTAAATTAGCACTCACACTACCACCACCATAACATACAACTACAATTACATACTCACATATTTGCTGATGGCAGTTTGGCAATACACAGCAAGAGTGATAAAAAAGGTTAATAAATTGGGACCAACAGATGGAACAGCGGTTATGTTGCTGGACTTCCCATGTAGTCAACTGCAGTTCAAGGCCTGGACCTGGTGGCTTAAAACTCACACCAGGCGCATGTGTATGCATACCAAAAATACTGAGAGGAGAATGGAGAAGGGATTGTGGCGTGGCTATCCTCCAGGGGGTGATTTCTAGCAGTCTCTCTGTCTCTCAGCGAGCAAACGCTCCCTATACCAAAAAAACTCTCCTCTCCCATGAAAAAAAGTTGTAAATCTTTTCTGAATAATCTCATTCTTAGAAATTTATCCACAGAGATAAACTTTAAATTTGAAAAAATTTAAATTGATCTATGCACTAAGATCCCTAGTAAAGCCTCACTTAAAATAGCAAAACAAGAGAAAAATAAAGACCAATAAAAGAACTACCTATAGGGCCATGGAATACTGCCTTAAAAGATAACATAGCTAAAGAAAAGACAACATTATAGAATAAAAAGCAATTTCAAGGGCCAGCCACTCTGGGCCCACGAGCATGCATGTATGCCCAAACGATGAGGAAATAGAGGAAAGGGAACTGTGACATGTCCACACCCAAACGGGGGGTGCTTTCTCCCTCCTCGGACGAATGCATGTATCTTCTGACAACAAGAACAAACAACTCCTGAAAGATATTACATTAGTAACAGTAAAACAGGGCCAGCTCTGCAGTGCAGCAGTTAGGTGCTCTGCATAGAAAGCCAGATCCCAAATGGCCAACTGCAGTCTGAACACTGATCCTGGTAGCTTGAAGAACATGTTGGGCACATGTGTGTGTATGCCCCAAATCCTGATGGTAGAGAATCTGAGGGAAAAGGACTGCAGTGTGACCAAGCCCAGCTGCAGGGTTCTCTGTGTG
The DNA here is from genome assembly GCA_026018925.1 of Tupaia tana. Taxonomy (NCBI): domain Eukaryota; kingdom Metazoa; phylum Chordata; class Mammalia; order Scandentia; family Tupaiidae; genus Tupaia; species Tupaia tana. Next base: position 97,381,057 of record JAKSZU010000004.1, read on the forward strand.
GGTGTGTCTCTCTCTAGTGCACATGTGCCCTACAGCATTAAATAAATAAAATGTTTTGAAAATACGTTTGGCCTTCCTCAAAAGAGCAGCATGTGGCCCTGCTGGCACAAGCACATGCTACAGACACATGCTGCTTTTCTTTTTGTCTTTTGTGTCTCTGTCATTACACGCCTTTCCCCTGATCTTCTCAAAGAACCCTGATTTTCCTTGGGACGGCCTGTACTTTTGAGCCCCCACAGTAAAGACTTACTTGTCCTCTGCCTTAGTGAAGAAGATCTTGTCCTGGGGATTGTTTGCCTTCAGGGCACACACTGGAAGGAGCTCAGGATACATGAAAACCTTGCTTGTAGCCAGAATCCACGCTACTTGCTTTGGCAAACAGGGAAATTCATGAGCTAAGAAAACAAATCAGTGATAAATGGAATTCTAGGACAAAATAAGAGCTTTGCAAGAGAGCTTGTGAATGGCTTTTTGCATTTAGGAAGAGAGCTGCACTTATCTAACCTGACCCCTTCCCATCCGGTCACCCTCCCCACAAAAGCTTCTAAAGATCTCAATCTAACAAATGTGGAAAGAAGTCCCATTGAAGGTCAATAAAAGTTGATTCTTTTATTTCTTTCCTATGTGGAACACTTAACATACTAAGGAACGTAAACCCTTACAAAGCACCTAGTAATACCTGGCGTTTGAGTGTATGCTCAAAAAAATTTTACCTCCTTCCCCCTTTAAATCCTCTAAGGATAAAAGACCAGCAATGCTTGCTTTCTTCCAGAATAAGATTTCAACTTCTTTAATAACCCTCACAAATCTGGTATTCCGACTTTTTTTTTTTTTTTCTGATTCTTACTTAACTCTCATTAAGTTCTCCCAGATTCCTCCTGAGGTTGGGAACAAAAAAAAAACCATAAAAGGACTAAGACAATTCTGTCTCATTCATTTCTGTCTTTCTGTCTAAGTCTCTCAGTTTCAGGCAACTCCACCTCTCCAGAGGTAAGAACTACTGTGTCTGTATCTCTCCTTCTGTGAGTACTATTTTTATATACCCAGATGAAAAACCAAGACATTAGATGTGTGACTACTATAATTTGGTGTTAAAGGAAGTTTTAACCAAAATAAAGCTATCAAAGTAGTTTAAGGTCACTGTCTATGACATAATGCACTTAAGTTCATCTATGTTTATAATGTAACTGGCAGGTGGCATGGTGGTTAAGGGTCCTGGACTCCCACATGGCTGACCACAGTTCGAGTCCCAGACCTGGCGGCTTACTTTCTGACGTTCTTTTTAACTCTCTCACTCTATTCCTCTCTGGTCAAATTTAAATATATAAATAAATAAATGGAGAAATAAAATTAATTAAAAATAATTCTTTTAAAAAAAAGACTCAGAGGTTTAAAATCAAATCCAAAGACAAACCCAAGTTCAGAATAAGCTATAACTAATTTGATAATTCAGGAAACAAGTCAGAAGCAAATTTTTGGCTTAAGATTACAGCAAATGGGGGAACGGCAGGTGGCATGATGGGTAAGGGCACGGGATTCCCACATGGTTGACCATGCTTCGAGTCCTGGACCTGGTGGCTTGCTTACTTTCTCTCTCTCTCTCTCTCTCTCTCTCTCTCTCTCTCCCTCACTCACTCACTCTCACACTGCCCACCTCTAGTCAAATTAAATAAATAAAAAAGAGGTCAGCAGGTGGTTAAAGGTGCAGAATTCCAATATAGCTGAGTGTGGTTCAAGTCCTGGACCTGGTGGCTTGCTTCTCACTTCCTCTCTCTCTCTCTCTGTCTCTCTCTGGTCAAATTTAATAATAATAACAAATAAAATTAAATAAATAAATCTTAAAATAAACAAAGTTAAATGAAATAATTCTTTTTTTTTTTTTTGCTATAGGGCGTGTGCGCTGGCCAGACAGACAGAGAGAGGCAGAGAGGTAGAAAGCGAGAAATCACCCCCAGGGGGGATGGATATGCCGCAATCCCTCTCCTCCATTTCCCTCTCGGGATCTTGTGCACCCACGCACACACGCCCGGCGTGAGTTTTAAGCCACTGGGTCCGGGACGCAAACCGCGGTCAATTACGTGGGAGTCCAGCGACATAGCCATGACGCTAACTGCTGTGCCAATAACTTTTCCTTTTTGAGAAGTTTTTGCTATACTGCACATGCACTCGCCAGAAAGAGAAAGAAACACAGAGACAGAAAGTGAGAAATCACCCCTGAAGGGGGATGGCCACGCCGCAATCCCTTCTCCTCCATTCTCCTCTCAGGATCTTGGGCATGCATGTACACACGCCTGCAGTGAGTTTAAGCCACCGGGTCTGGGACTTGAATCACAATTGACTACATGGGAGTCCAGCAACATAGACATTACAAGAACTGCTGGTCCCTAAATAAATAATTTTAAAAAACTGTTGCTGAGTGAAGCAAGTCAGGCAAAAGAAACAAACAAACAAACTGGGGCCAGCAGATGGCATGGTGATTTAGGCTCTGTTTGGGTCCCAGACCTGGTGGCTTGCTTTCTTACTTATTTCTCTCTCTCTTTCTGTTCAAATTAAAATGAATGAAATTAAATAATTCTTTACAAAAAAATGATGATTTTATCTATACTACAATCATTATGGGAAATAAAATGAGTTGATCTTAATGAAGAAAAGAATAAAAACCTAAATCTAAAGATGGTCACATCTTTACCACTCGACTTCCATCATTACCAGACCCCAGACCATCTATATCTGCCTTATCCTCATCTACGTCCAAATTTTTAAACACTTCTCTTTTATTTATTTTTTTAGTTCTTTTTTTTTTTAATATTTTTAAAATTGGCATATATTCTTACAGGGTAGTGTGATTTATTTTTAATAATCATTTTTATTTAACTTTATTTTACAGTGACAGAGGGAGAAAGAAAAAGAAAATGAGAAAGCAAGTTGCCAGGTCTGGGCCTTGAACCATGATCAACCATGTGGGAGTCCAGGACCCTTAACCACCACACCATCTGCCAGCCTCTAAGTCCAATTCTTTTTTTTTTTTCCTCTCTCTCTCTCTTTTAGTTTTCTTTTTTTGGAGAGGTTTGCATTTGCCAGAAAAAGAGAGAGACAAACAGACAGAAAGCGAGAAATCACCCCCCAGGGGAGATCGCTACACCACAATCCCTTTCCCTCCATTCTCCTCTTGAGATCTTGGGTACACACGCACACATGCCCAGCGTGAGTTTAAGCCACCAGGTCCAGGACTCGAACCGAGGTCGACTACATGGGTGTCCAGCGACATAACCATTACGCCAACTGCTGGTCCCTCTAAGTCCAATTCTTAGCACTGTGTCCTACATCTCCACTTCCCATACTCTAATCCTGCCCACTGCCTTCCCTATGTCCATACATTATCACATAATTCTACAACTCAGACATTGAGTATAAAAGGGGGGAAAAGAGAGGGAGAAATAAGTATCCTGTGTCCTCCATTCCGAAGAAACTCCCCCGGAAATTATCTGTGGGCTAAGACTCCCACCACCTCTCACAACAAGTAAAAACTTGAAGTTGACACATCTGTTCCTACCAGTCTTCTTGACAGTTTTACGAGGACTCCAGTCAATGCTGACATGTGTATTGAAGTCTTCAATGAGCTGCATAGCTCCCATCAAGTTACAGGGCTGGAACAAGGTCTGAAACTTGGGATTGAACGGTTGGTGAAGAGCGATGGAGCTTTGGGCAAAGATTCCCAGCTCTTTCTGGGAAAACAAGGACATAAAGAAGATCTAAGACAACTAATGTCAGCAGCCCTTAACCTCTGAATGAAAGACTATCCTTCTTACTACAGGATAAAAAACAGGTAAAAATCCTCAAATAGTCGTTTAACATTTAATATCTTTCCCTAAGACTGCCTTTGCTGAATCCTCAGGTATTCAGGGGTTTTATTTATAGCACATGGGGTTCCTTCTTGTTTTATTCTTAGATTTATACTTTTGGTTTCTCTGAGTAATATCTAAAACAAAGTACTCCTCATGATCCTGTGAACACAGAGGAGGTGAATTCGCCCCGCTGATCACCAGGAAAGCCTGGAGCACTAGGAAACATACCACTCAAACCCCTGAGAGTATTACCCAAGAAGCAGACAGTATTATCATTACCCATTTACTAGTCTAAGGGCAATGTTTATGGGTTTAAAATTTCAAACTTAGGGACCCGCAGGTGGCAAGATGGTTAAGCACAGGACACGCCCACACGCCCAACCACAGTTTGACCCCAAACCTTGGTTTGCTTTCTCATTTTCCATCTCTCTCTGGTCAAATTAAAATACATGAATGAACAAACAAAATTAAAATTTTTTTTAAAGAATTATTTATTTAATTCCTTTTGTTATTATTTTTGACCAGAGCAGAGAGAAAGGAAGAGAGCACGCCATCAGGTTGGCCATGTGGGAATCCAGCACCTTTAACCACCACACCACCTGCTAGCCCCAATAAATAATTCTTTTTTTTTGGATAGATTTTCGCTATAGAGCGCGTGCGCTTGCCAGACAGACAGAGACAGAAAGCGAGAAATCACCCCCCAGGGGGGATGGTCACGCCACAAACCCCTCTCCTCCATTCTCCTCTCGGGATCCTGGGCACCCACTCACACGTGCCCGGCGTGAGTTTTAAGCCAATGGGTCCGGGACGCAAACCGCGGTCAACTACATGGGAGTCCAGCGACATAGCCATTACGCTAGCTGCTGGTTCCCACCAATAAATAATTCTTTAAAAAAAAAAAAATTTAAACTCCTAAGCTCTTCCTGTGGGTAGCGTGGTGGTTAAGGCACTGGATTCCCACATGGCCAGCTGTAGTTTGAGGGCCAGACATGGTAGCTTGAAAATCACACACGTGCATGTGTACCTCAAATCCCAGGAAGAACAGACTGTGGCATGGCCATCCCCCCAGGGGGTAATTTCTCACTTTCCCTCTCACAGTCTTTCTGTTTGTCTCTGATGAGTACACACACCCTATGGCAAAAAAAAGCCTGTCCTCCAAAATGCTTTAAAATATTATGAACAATGCTAATTTTATAAAGCACTAACAAAGAACCTAATAAATGAACAATAATTTTAACATCTATAAAAGGAATAGCAGAGGGACCAGCAGATAGCATGGAGTCCCACGTGGTTGACTGCAGTTCAAGTTCCTGACCAGGTGGCTTAAAAATCATGCTGTACCCAAGCACGTGCATACCCAAAATCCTGGGAGGAGAATCGAGAAGAAGGGATTATGGCGTGGCCACCGACCCTGGGTCAGGAGGTGAGTTCCCACTTTCCTTCTCACTGTCTCTGTCTCTCTCTAGCAAGTACATATGACCTAAGGCAAAAACCTCTATTAAAAAAAAAAAAAGAATAGCAGAATAGCTCTAACAAAAACCTAAGAAGTCAGTACCAAAAACCTAAAGAGGAGGAGGAGGGCCTAATAAAAATATCACAAGAACAATATTTAAAAAATTAAATATTGGGGGCAGCCAGTGGTGTGGTGGTTTAGGTGGCTGGATCCCACAAGGCTGACAGACTTCAAGTCCCAGACCTGGAGATGTAAAAAACACACCGGGCATGTTTGTGTGCACACCCAAAATCCTCAAAGAAGAGATGGAGAAGGGATTGAGGCATGGAGAGTGCTTTCTAACCTTCTTGCTCTCTGCTGCTCTCTGGCATATGCGCACGCTTTGTAGCCCCCCCACCAAAAAAAAAAAAAGGCGGAAAGAAAGAAAATTGAATACACACTCTTATGAAATACAGTAGCTAATATATATATTTTGAAGTTTTTGCGATAGGGCACATGTGCTCTCCAGAAAGACAAAGAGAGAAAGAGACAGACACCCTCCACAGAGGACGGCCATGCTGCAATCCCTTCTCCTCCGTTCTCTCAAAATCTTGGGCACACATGCACATGCGCCCGGCATGAGTTTAAGCCACCGGGTCCGAGACTCAAACTGCATTTGAATACATGGGAAGTCCAGCGACATAGCCATTATGCCAACTAATGGTCCCAGTAGCTTATATTCTTTGAACAAGCATAGGAAGCCAAAGAAAATCGGCATGGTGACCAAAAAATATCCAGGACAATATAATGAATGTAAGTTGCAATTGGTGAATAACTATGAGAAATTACTTGCCAAGCTAATTTGACACTCAAACCTTTAGAGTTAGAGCTATGTAGGTAAAAGATGCTCTTCCTCGGGGACTGTGGAATTATGTCCACTGGCCTCTGCTTGGCACACCAAAGGAAGAGCCAGGGCTGCCCGCAGGCCTCTCTCCAGAGAATGAAGAAAAATGGCTCCAAAAAAGCCTTCAAGTACTGCCCTGGGTTTCAACACAGCCATAGTTTCCACATGAGTTGTCTCAAAATCAAAATGTGGGAATCTAATTTTCAGTGAGAAACGATACATTTCAAGATCCAGAAAACAAAACTTGGAATCTTACAAGAAATATCCTGGTGGTATTGGCCTCCAAATTGAGATTGGGGTTGGAAGTAGCAAGAAGATGGATTTGCGTCAAGAGCTGAACATGCTGCGGGAAGGAAGGAAAATAACACAGCGCATGTTATGAGGGTGCCATCTCGGGAATCCAGGGACACCGTACCCAGATATCTGCCACTTCATCACATCCATTTACTCTTTGGAGAAGCTACGAGGACAATGGAGGATCTTCACATCAATCTCTCAAGTATGTTCCCATAAGCAAAATGACAAGACCAGCGGAAGTTTAAGCTCAAACCAGAAGGGCTGAAATTACAAAGAGGAAAAAAACTACTTCTGGCAGGGAAGACTGCTAAATTTCAGAAAGAATTACTAAGACCTCTGAAATCTGGAATCCTCATTACTACGGAAGTCCTTACGGGCTTTTCTGCGTGAGCCATAGGGCACAAACACAGGGACCTCTTACCTACCCGCCGTGGTCCCTGATTTCTGTGGGTGGTAAGATACCGACCCTTCACAAAGCTGGCTATTTTTGGCTTCAGGGTTGGGCCACGGAAGAATCCAGTACTCACATTCCCAAGAAGAGGCTTACCTGCTGCATTTGATGCTGGAGTCTCCGCCTCTGTGCTGAGTCCAGAATCAGAGTCCGATGAACTTTCTCACCCTGGAGCTTAACCCTCTCTGCCTCCTGCTGCTGTTTGGTTGAAGATTTCTTCATTTTCAGCTGCTCAAGAAGCTCCTTCATCGTCCGATGTTGTTCATTTAGCAAGTTGGCCAGAGGTTCCTCAAACCTACCCAAACCAACCGGTGACTGAATGTGGACACTCCCCAGGTCACACACACCTACTCCGTTCTCACAGAGTGCTAGGAGAGCTCGAGCAGTTTCCACTCACTGCTAAGCCCAAGGCCCACTTACGCCAACAGTGAAACTCCCAGATGATCCAAATCTTTTTCCAAGTGTTATTAGCATAAATTCAAGTAAGAGGATTCTAAGTTACCCACAGCCACCACCCATTCTTCTGCACTTACTCCTCTAAGTAACGGGCAAGTGGAGAAGCAAACGAACAACAAATCTAGGAGCAGGGAAGCTTCTGGATAAGAAGGCAGCCGAGGAGCTGGTGGGAGCTCTTCATTCTTGCATCCCTGATACCCACATTAACCTAGGTCACGCTCTCACCAGTGATGTAGGGTCTTCTGAAAACACATCTATTCTCAAATGAACCCGTTATTCCCACCCCATCTCCCCGCCATTCAGGCTGCTCTGCTTTCCCTCTTAAACGGTCAAAGACCTTCTAACATGGAGAAGGAAGGAGGTACACAGTAGTCCCTCCTTATCCATAAGAGATATGTTCCAAGACCCCCAATTTGCCTGAAACCACAGATAATACTGAACACTATGTTTTGTTACTGTACATACATATGCCTATGATAAAACACATATAAATTAGGAATAGTGAGAGATTTAATTTACTAAAATAAACCATTATATATATTATGTGAGTGTAGTCTCTCTCTCTAAGTACCCTATTGTGAGGGCAGCAGGAAGTACGGTGGTTAAGGTGCTAGGTTCCCATGTGGCTGACAGTGGTTTAAATCCCAGACAAAGAGGCGGGAAAATCACGCCGGGCCTGTGCATGTGCACGCCCAAAATCCCAGGAGGAGAACAGAGGAGGGGGGATCACAACATGGCCATCCTTCCTGGCGGATGATTTCTCACTTTCCCTGTCTCTGTCACTCTGGCAAATGCACACACCCTTTGGCAAAAAACAGAAAGGGGGGAGGATAAAAACTTATCATACAGTATTGCCTATTTTCACACTGCAGCCATCAGGGGGTAATGGAAACTGTGGGAAGCAAAACTGTGGGTAAGGGACTACTGTACTGTAGATAAACAGAACTGAGAGCTTAGTTCAACTATGACCCTAGTACCCTCCATAAAAATACATTCTTTTTGCTCTTTGAATTCCTCACTCAAGTTTCCCAACCATAACTTCCTATCCCTACCTCCTGACAGACACTGTTCTCCAGGGCTGAAGCAAGAATCCCAAATACCTAGTGGGTTTTTTGTTCGGTTTGTTTTGTTTTGTTTTGTTTTGTTTTGTTGAGAGGTTTCTGCTATAGTGCGCATGTGCTCGCTAGAAAGACAGAGAGAGACAGAAAGCGAGAAATCACCCTTCAGGGGGGATGGCCATGCCACAATCCCTTCTGCTCCATTGTCCTCTCGGGATCTTGGGCACACACACACATGGCCCGGCGTGAGTTTAAGCCACCGGCTCCGGGACTCGAACCGTGGTCGACTACATGGGAGTCCAGCGACATAACCCTTACACCAACAGCTGGTCTCCCTAGTGTGTTAGTTCTGAAGAAAAGGTGAAAGAAGACATGTAAGGACTAAGCACAGGTGATAACCGATGCCATCGGGATAAGATCTGCTGAAGTAACTAGGCCAACAGGGTATCACAGTTCAAGGAATCTTCAACTGGACCGATGGTCAAATACCAACATTTTTCAATAGCCTCTGGCAATGAAAGTTATGTTTCCTTTTATAGTATTTACTATTTCCTGCAGGTTACAGCAGCTCAGGATAAAAACTAAAGACCACGGTATGATCTTTTCAAGAACTAAAAAAACACGATTATCTGTACTATTATGACAGGAAAAGAAGAGCAGAAGCATAAAAAGGCAGATAATGTAAAAATACCACATGGCTATTTTTAATACATATCACATAATGAGTTTTCTGTTTTCCTTTTTTTTTTTTTTTTGGTTTTTGGAGAGGTTTTTGCTATGGGGCCCATCACTTGCCAGAAAGACAGAGAGAGACAAAGAAACAGAAAGTGAGAAATCACCCCCCCCAGGGGGGATGGCCACGCTGCAATCCCTTCTCCTCCATTCTCCTCTCAAAATCTTGGGCACATACGCACATGCGCCTGATGTGAGTTTAAGCCACTGGGTCCAGGACTCGAACTTCAGTTGAAAACAAGGGAGTCCGGCGACATAGCCATTATGCTAACTGCTGGTCCCAAGTTTTATAAATTTTAAAATAATTTTTTTTTTTTTTCGTCATAAGGCGTGTGTGCTCACAAGAGAGAGAGAATGAGAAATAGTGAAACAGAAAGAAAGAAATCATCCCCTCAGGGGGATGGCCATGCAGCTATTACTTCTCCTCCATTCATCTCATAGGATTTTGGGCACACATGACATGTACCCAGAGTGATTTTCAAGCTACCAGGTCCAGGCCTTGAACTGAGGTCAGCCATGTTGGAGTTCAGTGCCTCAATCACCATCCCAGCAGCTGGCACTACTCTTATTTTATATGTTTTAAAGAATTATTTTATTTAACTTTATTTATTTATTTATTTTAATTTGACCAGAGAGGGACAGCACAAAAGAAAGAGGGGGAAACTGAGAAAGCAAGCCACCGTGTCCAGGACTCAAACCACGACCGGCCATGTGGGAATACAGCATCCTTAACCACCACACCACCTGCCGGCCCCAGCACCACACTTATTTTAGTAAGTATCACTTTGACCTTTGGCAAGTGCGGCACAGATTACTTCACTTTCCCAAACATGGTGTTTCATTGAACGATTAAATCAGGATTGGGGCTGACCACGTGGCCTGGTAACTAAGGGAAGTCAGATCCATGTGGCCAGCGGTGGTTTGAGTTGTGGCTCCAGTGGCCTGAAAAACATGCCAGATGCACATACATGCATACCCAAAATTCCAAAGGAAAGAGAAAGAGAGAAAGGATTACAGCGTGGCCTTGCCCCAGTGGGGGTGGACTCTCCCTTTCTCTTTGGCTCTTTTTGGTGAGAGCACATGAACTCTGGCAATTAAAAACAAAACAAAACAGAACAAAAAACCAGGTTTGCACTTGTACCTAAAAGAGAAGCAGCAGCAGCCCACACGGTCCACTGAATACCAGTAGGTGACTGAATACAAACAGGAATTTAAAAATGGTCCTATAATCCCCAAATTTAAAACACTAAAACATAGAGTTGATTTGTGGAACTGAAAAATGTTTATAAATCAAATCCCATTACGGTAAGTTCCTGAGAGGAAAGGTCCCATTTAATGTACCAGAATTCTGTTCTATGAACTTGAAATTAGTGGGTCAAACATCAAATTTTAGTAATCCTGAGAGTTTGGGGTGGCTGTTGTGTTATAGAGAATGGCTGGAACTTTCGACTTTCACACACTGGTTTTCACTCAATTGCTAGGTCCCTGAAGACCTAGTCTTCAGGTGGATCCCAAGCTCTCTACTTAAGTAAGGCTGTTAAGTCAAAACACAGAGCTAGTAGGGCCAGCAGAGGCACAGTTAAGGTGCTGGACTACCACATGGCCGACCGTGGTTTGAGTCCCAGACCCAGGGGCTTGAAACTCACACCAGATGCATGTGTGTACGTTTCCAAACTCCTGAGAGGAGAATGGAGGAGAAGGGATTGCAGCATGGCCATCACTGGGGAGAGATTTCTCACTTTCTCTGCCTCTCCAGTGAGTATACATGCCCTCCTCTAAAAAAGAGAAAAAACAAAAACAAAACCAGAAAACACACACACACACACAAACGAGTTAAGAGGCTATAGGACTGCTAGCTTCACTGTGTTCCAAGGCAAAATGTACCACGACCTCTAGCAATCCTCCCAGTGACTCTCTGTTGCTGCTCACAGTGGGTAACAACAGGTTAAAGTACAGATGCAAACCAGTGGTGGGGTCAACACTTCTGAATGGTATAACGGAAGTGCCAACTTGATGAGAAAAGGTCCGTACACGTTTCAGACTCCTGGGACATCACCGCGTGCTCTGCGTGTCTGCTCCATCGACGCCTAGCGGACCACAGACTTTCAGTAATATTCCCCAGTAGCCCATGGCAAATACGGAGAACACAAGTGACACGTGGACATTATGATCTGTGGCTGGCCACACAGTCCCATATACCTCTCCAGCATCACTAACCTGGAGAAGCTACTTCAGATGCCAGCTGCTGTTTTTTCTCCTTTCCCAAACAGACGCAGCATGGTCTACAGCTGCACTGCCCCACAGTGAGGAGACACTTCAGTTGACACCTAACTGCCCACAGGGCTCTGCACCCTCACATCGGTAACGTAAAGCTGGGGATGGGAAACGGTTAACTGCGATCCCTAAAAGTCTATCCAGAAAAGCCCTTTTTCCCCTTCTAAGTCGCAAGATCTGTGGCTAGCCTTACCGTAGGGCTTGAGGGGTGTTAAAGTTAGGCCGCGACTCAGCCGCACGCTCCTCTTCCTCTGGGCCATCGTCTTCCATGTTGGAGAATCCCATCTCATCCTGGAACTGCGGGTGAAAATAAAGGTGGGCTTCCTGGGGAAAGGACCTATGAAATGACTTCAGCAGTGGAAAAGGAAAGAGCAAACTACATATTACAGGACTTAAATAATGCTGGCAACCAGAGAGGGCTTGCATGAGCACCCTTCTCACTTCAATGTTCCAATAGCCACACTTGGGATAACCGTTATGCCAGGGAAAACGTCTCTCAATTGGTCAACCTCTAATGCTACGGACAGAACACAGATAACCCCAACTGAGCAATCGTACACAGAAATATATTCCAAGAGGCATATTTTTGGAAAAGATAACTGTTTTTGCTCAGAGTGGACAAAAAACTGTTTATAATCAATCATTAAGGATCAAATAATAGCAGGCAAGGTCGTCCAAAAAAATACAAAGAAAACTTTACTAAGAATAATCTGCATGTGTTGGGGCCGGCAGGTGGAGTGGTGGTTGAGGCGCTGGACTCCCACATGGCCAACAGTGGTTCGAGTCCCAGACCTGGTGGCTTGTTTTCTCATTCTCTCTTTCTCTCTCTGTTGCCCTCCAGTCCAATTAAAAGATAACTAATAATAACAAATGAAATTAAATAAATAAATCTTTTAAAAAATGAATAATCTGCATGTGGGTTATGAAGAGTTTATGAGCTAGCAAAATTCTCTTTCCACAATAATGTATTATTTCCTAGGTGGACTAAAAAGGAACTGACTCAGTCAGACCAGCCTTCTGGAGAGGGGATCCCAGGGATGAAAAGACAAAGCTTGTAGGAGAATCTACTTGTACCACCCATGCTCTACCTCGAGAATCATTACTCACAGTTTCAAAGAGCTCTTCCATCAGCTCATTCACTTCCTTTTCTGCATAAAAAAGCCAAATAGTACACTCATGAATTAGTTTCATTTTACAAGGGGCATTTCCATTAAGATAACATGCTGTTTTTAGCAAGGCATCTGACAAAATCCTTTTATCTAGCCTTCATTCTTTCATTCAAAACCATTTACTGAACACCAAGTCAGCCCTTGTTCAGATGCCAGGGATAGTGAGAACTTGAAACAAGAGAGTTCTATTCTCACGAAGCTTAAATCCTGGTGAGGAGATGTGGGGAAAATATGAGATAGATGATTTCTTCTAATATTTTATTGTCAACGGGTGCGTGTGCTCAGCAGAGAGAGGAAGACGGGGGCAGAACCTCCCCCAATAAGGGTGGTCATGCTGTTCTCCCTTCTCCATTTCTCCGTCCTGATGGGATATGACACGCACACACATATCCAAAATGGTCTTTTTTTTTTTTTTTCTAAGAGAGGTTTTTGCTATAGGGCATGTGAGCTCACGAGAGAGACAGAGAGACAGAAAGTGAGAAATTCCCCCACGGGGGATGGGCAATCTCTTCTCCATTCTCCTCTTGGGATTTTAGCCATGCGCACACACACGCCCGGCGTGAGTTTTAAGTCACCGGGTTCAAACTCAAACCACAGTCAACTATGTGAGAGTCCAGTGACAACCATTACGCCATCTGCTGGTCCCCTCCAGCATATTTTTCAAGCTGCTAGGATTCAAACTCCAGTTAGTCATGTTAGATCCAGCTCACTCGCTCATTCATTCATTCATCCATTCATTTTTAGAGAGATTTTTACTATAGGGCACGTGTGCTTACTGCAGAGACAGAGAGAAACAGGGAGGCAGAAAGTGAGAAATCACCCCCACCCAGGGGGATAGCCAGGCTGCCACAATCCCTTCTCCTCCACTGTCCTCTCAGGATTTGGGACATACACGCACATGAACCCAGTGTGAGTTGCAAGCCACTGGGTCCAGGACTCGAACTGCAGTCGACTACATGGGAGTCCAGCGACATAGCCACTCTGCCATCTACTGTTCCAGATGCAACTCCTTTAGCCACCTGGTCATGGGGCTAGCCCTGAGCTGATGACTTTCCTGCTTTTATTTATTTTTATTATTTTTTTAAAGATTTTTGCCATAGGGAAGGTGTGCTCGCTGGAGAGAGGCAGAGAGAGGGAAAGTGAGAAATCAACCCCCATGGGGGAAGGCTAGACCACAATCCTTTCTCCTCCATTCACCTCTCAGCATTTGGGGCACACACGCACATGCACTTGGCGGGATTTTCAAACAATCAGGTCTGAGACTCAAACTGTGCATTCAGCCATGTTGAGATCCAGCTTCCCTAACCTCCACACCACCTGCTGGCCCCCAAATAGCTTTTAATATACATGACTAGGAGTAAATTTTTTGGGGGGGGCAACAAAGGACAAACAGGAAGAAGAAAAAAGGTAGACTGAGTTCAATAAGAAAAATGTCAAAGGAGACTAGAACACACTACCTATAGAACTAATGAGCTCCCTGGCACTGGAAGCGTCCAAACACTGACTAAAAGGCCACATCAGAGAAGCTGTAAACAAATTCTCAAGTAGAAGAACAATAGACACCCACGTGGAGCTTTAAACTCTGATTCTGTGCTTTTTATTTTTAAAACTGTAGTCACCCACGTAAGCATCAGTCCTCTTTGTTTTTTTTTTTTTAAATCATTCGTTTATTTTAATTTGACCAGAGAGAGAGACAGAGAGAGAGAGTGAAAGAATATGAGAAAGCAAGCCCACTAGGTCAGCCTTGTGGAAGTGTCCAACACTTTAACCACCATGCCACCTGCTGGCCATCCAGAGCCAGTCCTCTTAAAGGGACTCAATTCCAATGTGATAATATCAGACATATGAGAGCAAAGAGCAGCAACAACTGAAAACTCAATCCCAGTGTTCGCTTATGATAACAGAACTCAATGACTGAAAAGCTGGCCCTTCATTCAGGCATCTCAAGAACAAGTAGCTAACTGTGGAAGACCTCCCTGACAAACTATACATAGTGTAAACTGAAGAAATTACAGTCAGACAACCAAAAAAGGGAAGGCAGGACTATTCCAGGCCAACAGTGTAGCTGAAATGAGGTTTGCTTCTCTGAGCAGGATGGGCATGTGTGCCCACGATCCAGGGCTGGCTGAGGCTAAGAGTGAATCACAGCATTAGGGATCCTGCCGAGGTACTCTATCTTTGTGTGTATGTGTGTGTGTGTGTGTGTGTGTGTGTGTCTCTCTCTCTTTCTCTCTGCTAGAATAAATAAACTTTAAATAAACAGAAGACCTTCAGAAGGAAATGGTAAACTAATCTTCAGAACAGGATGAGGCGGGCCAATAGGTGGCATGTTGGTTAAAGCACTGAACTCCCACATGAATGAATATGACTTGAGTCCTGGACCCTGTGGCTTGAAACATGCCAGGTACATGTGGGTGCACGCCCCAAATCCCAAGACAATGGAGAAGGGACTGCATTGTGGCCATCCCCCTCAGGGGATCATTTCTCACTTTCCCCTCTGGCTCCAGTGAGCATACGCACCCTGTGGTAAAAAATCTTAAAAAAAGATTAAGGGTTAAACGGTAAAAATTTCTTAAAAAGATTTTAAAAGAAGAGAGGTCCAGCCAATAGAGTAGTGGTTAAAGTGGCTGGATCCCTTATGGTTGACTGCATGGTCTAACTCCTGGAACCAGCAGCTTATAAAAACACAACGGGGGGACCAGCAGTTGGCGTAACGGCTATGTCGCTGGCATTCCATGTAGCTGACCGCGGTTGGAGTCCCAGGCCCAGTGGCTTAAACTCATACTGGGCGCGTGTGCGTGTATGCCTAAGATACCAAGAGGAGAGTGAAGGAGAAGGGACTGGAGTGTGGCCATCCCCCCTGGGGGGTGATTTCTCACTTTCTGTCTGTCTCTGTCTTTCCGGTGAGCGCTCGCGCTCTACAGCAAAAACCTCTCCCACCCCCCCAAAAAAAAACCCACAATGGGCA
Organism: Tupaia tana; assembly: GCA_026018925.1. Taxonomy (NCBI): domain Eukaryota; kingdom Metazoa; phylum Chordata; class Mammalia; order Scandentia; family Tupaiidae; genus Tupaia; species Tupaia tana. The sequence continues at coordinate 97,396,643 of JAKSZU010000004.1, forward strand.
CATGTGCACACATACCCAAAATCCTAATAGGAAAGAGTTGGAACAGAAAGGATTGCAGCATGACTATCCCCCGTGGGGAGGGACTTTCTCACTTTCTCTGTCTCCCTCCATCAAGCAAATGTGCCCTCTAGCAAATCAAAAAAGATGAGGGATGAAATGAACAGTCTTAGAGGACTGTGTTTACATAATTATATTTACACAAAGTAGTACATTACTTAGGTATATAGTAAGTAACTTCCAGGTGTTTATAAAGCTCCCTCCATAATCTGGTCCAGAGCCAACATCTTACTTTCTCTGCTCTGTGTACTATTCCAGTTCAGAGTAATGGATGTAGTCAGTAAGGATCAAAGGTTTCTTAAGTGTGTTTTCCACAACTGGCACACTAGCCAATGACACAATTTTTAAACAAACGACTCAAGGCAAGCTATCATAACATTGGTTGGGAAAGTCATGCATAAGTTTTTACGCAAAACTGCGTTATGACTTTTCCAATGACCCAATAATTACTCCATTAATTACGTTCTATGCCTCCAATCTTGCTCTCTTTTCCAATCGAATCAATACATTTAACTGGTATTAAATCAAAGTGATCAGGTCACCTAATGGCATGGTGATGAAGGCAGCTAGATCCCACATGGCCAGCGGTTCAAGTCCTGAACCTGGATACTTGAGAAACACACAGGGAATGTGTACATGAGTGCCTAATATCCCAAGAAAAGAATGGAGAAGAGATTGTGATGTGGCCATCCCCCCGGAGGAGGCTTTCTCATGTTCTCTCTCTCTCAGAAGGGATTAATAGCCTGGCCATCCCTCCTGTGGGGTGATTTCTCTCTCTTTCTCTGGAGAGCACATGTGCCCTATAGCAAAATTTGGAAAAATAAATAAAAGTGACCTAAAATTAAAATCAGTTGCTATTGATTTCCTGCTTAAAACTCTTCGAAAGCTCAAAGATTTTCATGATCTGAACACTATTTATCTCTACCACCACTCATTCACACACACACACACCAACTACTTAGTATTTTCCAAACATACTTCTCTATTATTCACAGTTACACAGTTCACAGATGGATGGTCTTCTATGTACAATATCCCTCCCCATTCACCAAACACCTTCTATTCCTTCCTTACAGCAAAGCTAAAATACCTCATCTCACAACTCCTTCCTGAAGTCCTCCTTCCTGCTCCACAGTATAAACTAAAGGATAACACCCTCTTTTAGGAGTAAATTATATACTAAACCTATTATAGCACTTCTCACTTTATATTCTAACTCTATCTAACCTGACTCCCTACCGAACCGAGGCCATGTTGTAATCACCTTGTACTCCAAGTGCCGCCCCCAACAAAAGAAGTCAGTACCTAACTGTGGGACACACAAATGAGTAATACTCTTTCTGAATATATAGCTAAATTTAAAGAATTATACAAAAATGGACAGACAAAATGTAAAGGTCTTAACTTGAATAGGCTGCAACTTTACCCTTAAAAATCTATGAAGTAGAGCCAGCAGGTGGCATGGTGGTTAAAGGTATTGGACTCCCACATGGCCAACCACAGTTTGAATCCTGGACCTGGCAGCTTGTTTTCTCACTTTCTCTCTCTCTCTGGTGAGTGCATGTAACCTGCAGCAAATTTTAAAATAATAATGATGATAAATTAAATTAAATAAATAATTGGGGTTTTTTAGAGAGGTTTTTATGTTAGGGTGCGTACGCTAGCCAGAGAGAAAGTGACAGAGACAGTGGGAGGGAAAGTGAGAAATCATCCCCTAGAGGGGATGGCCAGGCCACCACAATCCCTTCTCCTCCATTCTCCTCCCAGGATCTTGGCCATGAACATACATGTGCCCAGCGTGATTTCAAAGCTACTGGGTCCTGGACTTGAACCACAGTCAGCTATGTGAGCATCCAGAGATATAATCACTATGTCATCTGCTGGCCTCAAGTAAATAATTCTTCTAAAAAAATAAATATCTACAAAATACGAAGGGCTGGAGGGTAGCTGGGAGGGGCTCAGGAAAAAAACATCTCCCAGACACAAAGCAAGCAAATAAGGAGAACAGATTATGGAACAGCAAACCACAACAAACTGGGGGGAAAAAAAACTTATCTACATATATTATCTAAAAGAAAAACAAAATAAACTAGTAGAACAAAAATTGGGGCTAGCCCACAGCCTGGTGGTTAAGGCGGCTGGATCACACCTGAATGACTGAGCAGTTCAAGTCCCGGATACAGCAGCTTGAAACATCATGTCCAGTGTGTGTGTGCATGGCCAAAATCCAAAAAAGAGGGAGAAACGCAGGGGACAGGATTGCAGCATGATCGTGGGTGGCACTTTCTCACTTTTCTGCTCTGTCCCTGACCGCCTCTGGCGACCAACATACCTCTAGCAAATTAAAAAATAAGAAGAAAGAAAATTGAAGGTACACAACACAATGGTCATTGTTAAAGACAATGAATGTGGTAATATCTTTGATTTGTTTAACACACTGCATGCAAACTTTGAAGACCATACTGTACCCCAAAAAGATGCATAAGTAAATATCAGACATTCCTTTTAAAAATAAATTTTTAAAAATGTACTTCTGTAAAATAAACAAGGGTAGATGTGGCGCAGCCAAGAACAGGATTCAAAACAAACACAAACTCACTGGTGATCCTCACTGCTCGGTCAGTACGGAAATCTTCTGTGTCCGGCTCATCGAGATCTTCCAGGAAATTATATTCTGGATCATCATCATCATCTGCCTCATCTGGGGGAAAAAACGTTTCACTTAGTCTCAACTCTGAACTCACATCGCCAGTGAAACTAAGATTTTTCCACACTTTCAGAATACGGTCCCATAAAACACGTTCGTCCTTAAGTTTTTCGGTCACTACTTTCTCCTCAGTGCTTCTGTACCAGCCGGCCCCATGGCTGGGTCTTCTCACTTATTCTCTCCAGTAAGCCCCGTTCAGGTCGCTTCCTTCCTTCGAACAAAACTTAGACCTCTCAGTATGCAACAAAAGTGAGAAAACAATAGTTTGTCTCAGAATCTCACTTTGAATAGTGCATCATATGAAAATAATATTTATTTCTTTTAGTGCCAGAGGGTACATGACCTTGCCAGACATAGAAAAAGCACCTCCCAACTAGCCATGGTCACACTGCAACCCTATTCCTCCATTTCTCTGTACCATCCAGGATTCCGGGCACATGCGCACACATACCCAACAGGTTTTTCAAGTGCTGGGGCCAGGATTCAAGCCACAATTAGCCATGTGGGATCCAACTCCCTATTCAAAGAGCTTTAACCACTGCACTGTGGGGCTGACCTGAAAGTAATATTTTTTTATAAAGGCTATCTGTACAAAGATTATCAATAGTTCGGGGTCGGTAGGTGGCATAGTGGTTAAGGTGCTGGACTCCCATATGGCCAGTCATGGTTCAAGTCTCAGACCTGGTGGCTTGCTCTCTCACTTCCTCTCTCTCTCTCCTTCTCTAATCAAATTAAATAATAACAACAAATTAAAAAAAAAGATCATCGACAGTAAAAAAAGAAATGACCCAAACTCCCTGCAATTAGAGAAGGATCATGTAATTATAACGTTTTAGATAAAACAGTAAGAACCAGCAGGTTGCATGGAGGTTAAGAGCGCTGGACTCCCACACGGCTGACCGCAGTTCGAGTGCCTGTACTTGGTGGCTTGTTTTCTCACTTTCTCTCTCTCTTCCCCCTCTTCCTTGGTTAAATTAAAAATAAATAAATAAATAAAGTTAAATAATTTTTTAAAAAGAGTTTGTACATGTGTATGGGTGTTATGTATCAAATACAAACATGTAATCATTCGATAAATGTTTAATACAAGTATGATAAAAGTACGACACAATAATACAAACATAGTGAGAATGAGTATGGAAAATTATATCCTTACAATGACAGTAAGTACATTACGTAAGGGAGTAGAAATCAAGGTACTTTTCTCCTCCCTAATTTTCTTTAAATTTATTGCCATGATGTGTTTTCAATTCCTAAATAACATTAATGAAGAAACTATTAATTTATAGGACTCTTTATTAAGGTGATAATTCTCCTCAGACAACTTTAAATCAAGTGCTGCCTAATGGAACTTCCTGCATACGTGAAAATGGTCTATGTATGTGTTATACCGCACAGTTGCCACAGGCCACATGTTACTGCTGAAAATTTGCAACACAGCTAGTACAACTAAGGCAATGAATTTTTAAAAAGGAAATAGAATAACTGAATTCCATAATACTATATACCCATTAAACAGGAGAGGTGCTCTCTACCTATCAGTATGGAAAAATATCCAAGCTACCAGGTAGTCAGAAAAGTCATGACATGTTTTATCTATGCAAAATTCATCATGACTTTTCCGACAACTAAATATATTGTTAAGTGAAAGAAGCAAATTGCAGAAACAAATCAACATATATACTATGATTTCTTAGGGAAAAAATATTCTTATTGGAGATAAAAATGCTTGACTGAATACACAGAGTATTGAGAAACTTATATGAAACTTAGGACCAGTAGACGGTGTAATGGTTACGTCAGTGGACTCCCAAGTAATTGACCACAGTTTGAGTCCAGACCCAGTGGCTTAAAACTCAAACCAGGGGAACCAGCAATTAGCGTAAGGGCTATGTCGCTGGACAACCATGTAGTTGACCACGGTTCAAGTCCTGGACCTGGTGGCTTAAACTCACTCCAGGCGCGTGTGCGTGCATGCCATCCCCCCCTCCGGGGGGGTGATTTCTCACTTTCCTGTCTCTCTGTCTCTCTCTGTCTCTCTGGCAAGCGCACGCACCCTATAGCAAACACCTCTCCAAAAAACAAAAAAACAAAAAAAACCACCTCACACCAGGTGCATGTGTGTGCATGCCCAAAACCCCAAGAGGAGAATGGAGACATGATTGTAGCATGGCCATCCACCCTGGGGGTGATTTTCGCTTTCTGTAGCTCTGTCTCTCTCTCTCTCTCTCAAGTGGGCGCATATGCCCTATAACAAAAATCTCTTAAAAAAAAAAAAAACAAACAAACTGAAACTATTGGGTTGTTGGAAAGTCATGACACATTTTTGCATAGAAAAACACATCATGAGGAACAGCAGATGGCGTAACGGTTACATCGCTGGACTTCCATGTAGTCAACTGTGGTTAGAGTTCTGGACCTGGCACATGGGGCACATGTGCGTGCATGCCCAAAATCCTAAGAAGAGAATGGAGGAGAAGGGACTGCAGTGTGGCCAGGCCCTCTGGGGGCTGATTTCTCACTTTCTGTCCCTCTGGCCAGTGCAGAGTAAAAATCTTACAGTAAAAATCTCTCTTTAAAAAAGAAAAATCTTGGGACCAGCAGGTGGCATGGTGGTTAAGGCATTGGACACTTCCACATGGCCGATCATGGTTCAAATCCTGGACCTGGAGGCTTGCTTTTCTTTCTTTCTCTCTCTCTCATCAAATTAATGAATGAATAAATAAAATTAAAATAAAAAAAGAAAAATCTTATAGTAAAAGTTCGCTCTTAAAAAAAGAAAACACGTAGGGACCAGCAGTTAGCGTAATGGCTATGTCACTGGACTCCCACGTGGTCGACCGCGGTTCGCGTCCCGGACCCGGTGGCTTGAACTCACACTGGGCGCGTGTGCGTGCGTGCCCAAGATCCCGAGAGGAGAATGGAGGAGAAGGGACTGCGGCGTGACCATCCCCCCTGGGGGGTGATTTCTCGCTTTCTGTCTCTATGTCTCTCTCTGTCTGTCTGGCGAGCGCACGCGCCGTATAGCGAAAACCTCCCAAAAAACAAACAAACAAACAAACAAACAAGAAAAAAAAAAAAAAGAAAACACGTCATGACTTTTGTGAAAACACATAGTAATAAATACAAAGAAAATATACATACAATAGTAATAAGTGCAAAGAAAATAATTCTTCACCTTGTACATTTCCATAACAATTTTTTAAGAGAGATTTTTTTTGCTATAGGGCATGTGTACTACACTTGCCAGAGAGATAGAGAGACAGAAAGTGAGAAATCACCCCAAGAGAGCATGACCACACCTCAATCCCTTCTCCTCCATTCTCGCAGGATTTTGGGCATGCACGCTCAGGAGGCCAGGACTCAAACCGCAGTCAACTATGTGGGAATCCAGGGACTTAACCATTTCACCATCTGCTGGTCCCTCCATAATGTTTTAGTTTTTCAAACCAAATGAGCATCTTTTGTCAAAAGTTTTTCAAAAATGAAAACACATACACATACCTTTATTCATAATCATTAGGAAATTTGTACTGATTAACTATAATCTAACTTGATAATTCTTTATTCAACATTTATACTCAGATTATATCTCTGTTGTTTATACACAGCTATTCTGGGACCAGCAAGTGGTATAGTGGTTAAGGTTTCACTCCCACATAGTCGACTATGATTCGAGTCCCAGATCCAGCAGCACGTCAGACATGTGTATATATGTGCCCAAAAATCCCAAGAGGAGAACAGAGGAGAAGGGACTGCAGCAGGGCCATCCCCCTGGTGGGTGATCTCTTGCTTCCTGTCTCTCTGGGCGAGCGCACATGCCCTATAACAAAAATCTGAAAAAGAGAAAAAATAAAAATATATATATACAGCTATTTAAATATCAAGTGTTTTCATCTGTTTGTGGCTTTATCTCACAAGAAAAATTGTTCAGTTCCTGGGAGCTGGCAGGTGGCACAGTGATTGAGGCACTGGACTGCCACATTGTCGATTATGGTTCAAGTCCCAGACCTGGTGCTTTCTCACTTTCCCTCTCTCTGACTCTCTCAGGTCAAATTAAAAAAAATTATTATGATGACTATTGTTTAGTTGTTTGTTTAGTTCCTTAAGAGAATCCTGTTGTCCTAATCTCCATAGCACTTTTTCCTTCAGAGCACTTTTTTTTTTTTTAAACTTTATTTCTTCTGTAACCAACAGAAACAGAGAGAGACCGATAACACCCAACAGGGTGTTGATGCCACAATCCTCCCCAGCCCCAGCCAGCCCTAGATCATGGGGACACTGCGTCTTGCTATTGTCCCACCATCCAGTTTATTTATTTATTATTTATTCTCTCTCTCTCTTTTTTTCTTTTTTTGGAGAGGTTTTTGCTATAGGGCGCGTGCGCTTGCCAGAAAGACAGAGACAGAAAGAGAGAAATCACCCCCTGGGGGGATGGTCACGCCACAATCCCTTCTCCTCCGTTCTCCTCTCAGGATCATGGGCACGCACGCACATGTGCCCAGCGTGAGTTTTAAGCCACCAGGTCCAGGACTTGAACCGTGGTCAACTACATGGGAATCCAGCAACATAGCCATTACGCTAACTGCTGTCCCACATCCAGTTTATTTTAAAGAGAATGAGAGAGACAGACAGACATACAGACAAGACAGGTTCTCCCAATGAGGTCTCTCTGCCATAACCCAGTCTCAGTCAACCTGGATCACTGGCGCTCATGCCAAGCACATACAGGGAAGTCATGGGACACGAACCCAGGACCTCTCTCTCACGGGTCTAGCTGCACTACTGCGGTGGTAACACCTGGACTCCCAGGGCAGGTCCTTTATAAATACTGCCGAGTGATGCAAGTTCTGGGAGGAACCTGAGACAGGGGTACTCGTACGGGTTCGGACCCCCTTGGAGTGTAAAGGCAACAGACAGTTCCTGCCCACACCACACAAACGCGTCAGGTATTCTCGGAGCACCCCCGCTGGCAAACATGCCGAAGAATCTCTTAGGAGGGCTTCTCCTCAACTCTGCTTAGCTCTTAGTTCCCGGGCTGTGGAATCTGCCCTCTAGGTCTAATCTAACAGGCTTCTTTGTCTTATTTTTTTTTGAGTAACTAACAATGTCAACATCTCTCCAGCTGATCTTAAGTGGATGTGTCCTTCGAGTGCTGTTTCTTAATTATTTTCTGCAAATGAGACTCTTGCATACTCTCACATTCATTCATTCATTTGCTAGAGGTACAAGCACTTGCCAGAGAGAAAAAGAGAAAGGGAGAAATGACATCCTCCACGGGGGATAGTCATGCCACAATCCTCTCTCCTCCACCTTTCCTTTTAGAATACTAGGCACTCATCCACACATACCCAGCATGGACGTCAGGCTGCTGGGTCCGAGACTAGAACCTCACAGTCAGTCATGTGGGGCTTAGCCCCCTTAACCACCATGTTACCGGCTGGCCCAAGACTTACTTTTTTCCTAAGTTTGCTACAGGGCACATGAACTTGCTCAAGAGAGAAGGAAAGTAAGAAAGTAGCACCCCGGGAAAAAGGTCACACCAAAATCCCTACTGATCCTCTACCCACTTGGGATCTGGGGTGTATACACGCACGCACACACACACACACACACACACACACACACACACAGGCTTCACATGTTTTCAAGTCCTGGGGTCTGGGACTTGAACACACAATCACCCACATGGGAGCCAGCTGTCTTTAATAACAGGCATATCAGATGGTCCTAGGAACATGTGAAAATAGCCAAGTAACGCTACAGAAATAGACTAGCACATGGCTCAAGTTTGGTGCTGGGATCCTCTGTGTGACATCTTCCCTTTTCAGCACTCAGTAAATTCCCTTAGGTAGATCTAGGGGCCACATTCATCCTGATCCTCGGCCTTATGTGGTTTTTGTTTTTCCCCTAAATGAGGTAGGGAAAGGGGGAAAGACTGAGATAGGGAGACAGGCTTCTTTGTCTTATTTTGTTTTGTATTGTTTTGTTTTACCATGTCCACAGCCAAACTTATCCCCAGATCCCAGTGTGAAAGCTGGGGCCCATGAGCTGTGGAGCTTGCTGTGGCAGCCATCTGGCCAGCTCCCACCATGGCAGGAATGGGGCTGAATTTGACTAGACTGCGGATGGGGTGTTTCTCACAGGGTCTCAGCACGTTGCAGTTTCCCACCCCAGCCTCCAAGTGAGCTAGGATCACAGCCATGCAGTGCCATGCCCAGCCTGCTCATGTTGGCCTGGGACCAGAACTCAGGCCTTCCATGTGGCTCTAGCTTCATGCAGCGGAGGCCTACTACCTGCGTCAAAGCAACTGGGCCCATGGACTCTTAAATCTGTCCAACAGGCACACCAAAACATACTCACGGCTGGCCCGAAAGCACAGCAGCTAAGGGAGCCAAATCCCACATGGTAGACCATAGTTCAAATCCCGGCCCTGGCAGCTTAAAAAGCATACTGGCTTATGAGCATACGTACCTAAAATCCTGCCAGGAAGGAAAAATGAAAGAAAAGGGGTTACGGCATGACCACACCCCATTAAGCAGTGCTTTCTCTCTCACTTCCTCTTGCTCACTTCCCCTCTAGAAAGCGCAAGCACTCTCTAGCAACTAAAAAAAAGTACTGATAGGGCCAGCAAATGGTGTGGTTAAGGTGCTGGTTTTCCACATAGCCAACCAAGGTTAACATCCTGGACTTGCAGGCTTGAAAATCATGCCAGTGTGTGTGCATGCGAGTCCAAAAATCCCAGGAGGAAAATGCAGAAGGGATTGCAGTGTGGCCATCCCCCCGAGGGGTGATTTGTCACTTTCCCTCCCACTGTCTGTTTCTCCCCGGGGAGTGCACAAACTCTAAGGTAAAGACCTGAAAGTACTGAAAATTCAAAATAAGGCGGCTTTGCACTCTCCTTGCAACCATCAGTCCAATTCTTCAACCAGCCTTTACGAGTTCTTCTCTCTCCCAGACTAGTAGTTTCCCATCTTCCATTTGATCTCTAGTCCATACTCAGGAGATTCTGACTCAGCAGATACAGGGTGAGGCCCTGTAACCTGCACCCATTGTGAACAGCACCCACAGACATTTACGCTCCTCAATTCTGCTTCAAGTTCTAGGAGAAACACTACCTGCCCTACACTCACAAACTGTCTGGCCTTCCTTCCCCAAGAGCTACCATCTCAGTCCTTTGAACTATGGTGATGAAAATGAGGGCACCAAAGCATCTGCTACTGTGAAGGCTATAAGAATCTCATTGACTCCCAGCCTAGGTCAAAGACAAAAAGCAGAGCTTTTAAAAAGTAGTTTGGCTTCCCATAAGACCGATCTGATAAGACATGTTCTTAGATTATTAAGCTGGGTTCTCGTCCTACAAGTATGAACAAATTGATTCTGTAACATTGAATGTGACAGTGCGTTTCTCTGATACTAATATTTCACTTCCTACAAAATGGTTAGGCGTACATTTGTCCTTTCCGACCCATTTTGCAGAGACTTTGATGCCATATGCCTTGGAGAGAACTGGCAGTTAAGAAGTGTCAGGCCAGCCCATGGCCTAGTGGATAAGACAGCCAGATACTATTTGACCAACAGTGCAGTTCAAGTATCAAACCTAACAGTTTGAGAAACACGCCAAGTGTGTGTGTGTGTGTATGTGTGTGTGGTGTGTGTTTGTCCAAAATCCTGATGGAGAAAGGAAGGAGGGACGGTGGCATGACCACTGCCAACGGGAGGTGCCTTCCCTCTCTGTCTTTCTGGCGAGCACATGCACCCTCTTGCAAATTAAAAAAAAAAAAAAAAAGGAGGCAGTGTCAACAGGGAATGTCAAGACTTACACAAACCCAAAATTTATACAACATTTAATGCATGGTGCGAGCTGATGACGCAGTGGTTAAGGCACTGGATCTCACATGGCAGACTCCACAGTTCAAGTCCCAGACCCTGTGGCTTACAAACATGCTAGGTGCATGTGTGTACATGCGTGCCCAGAATGGAGTAGAAGGGACTGCAATGTGGTCATCCCCCCAGAGAGTGTTTCTCACTTTCCCTTTCTGTCTCTCGCCAGCAAGCATACATACCCTATGACAAAAGTCTTAAAAAAAAAATTTTTTGTATATAGACATGTACAATTTTCTGGGGAAGCTTGCACAGTTTTCATCATATTCTCAAATGGATGAATACAGGAAACACCAGAAACGTCTCAGAAATACTAACTGGATAATACATTGGTTGTTGATTATTAATAAACTTTTTCCCTAGTTTGGATGTAAGTTTAGCTTAAAACTTCCTATTTTTATCCTTAAATATGGCCAGATTGATAGTGCAGTGGTAACACAATGCTCAAGTACTGCTGATCTTTATGAAGTCCATGGGTTCAGGGATGAGATGGTGACTCAGTGGTAAAACTCAACGCTCTGCGAGAGAGACCCACATGGGAAAGTTTCCAGTTAATGTCCAGAGACCTCCCCAAATATGCTGGCTATATATACATTTATATTTATGATGGATTATGGTGTTAGGAACCTATGATAAGTACTGTATCTCTGTCTCATTCTCTGTCTCTCTCATTCATGGAATAAATAAATTTTTTTAAAATAATTATTTCTTTTTTCTTTTTTCTTTTTTTTTTTTAGTTTGAGCAGAGAGAGACAGAGGGTGAGAATGAGAGAGAGAGGAAGTGAGAAAGCAAGCCACCAGATTCAGGACTTGAACCCTGGTCGGCCATGTGGGAGTGTCCAGCACCTTAACCACCACGCCACCTGCTGGTCCCGGAATAAATTTTTAAAAGAAGATTACTGCTGGGGCCAGCAGGTGGCATGCTGGTTAAGGTGCTGGACATTTCGACATGGCTGACGACAGTTTGAGTCTCAGACCTGGTAGCTTGCTGTCTCACTTTCTCGCTCTCTAGTCAAATTAAATATAATAAATGACTAAATAAAATTTTAAAATAATTCTTTTTTAATTTATCTTTTTTTTTTTGAGAGGTTTTTGCTATAGGGTGCGTGTACTCGCCAGGAAGAGAGAAAGAGAGAGACATAAAGCGAGAAATCACCCCCCAGGGGGGATGGCCACGCCGCAATCCCTTCTCCTCCATTCTCCTCTCGGGATCTTGGGCACGCATGCACACGCGCCCGGCGTGAGTTTAAGCCACCAGGTCTGGGACTCAAACCGCGGTCGACTATATGGGAGTCCAGCAACATAGCCATTACGCTAATTCCTGGTCCCTAAAAATAATTCTTTAAAAAAAAAAAAAAAAAAAGATTGCCGGTTCAGTCTCTGGTCCATCTGTACAAACCAGATACACACATCTATGATCCTGACTGACTGGAAAGGCTGGGGAAGAACCTGTTTGGGGGACTTCATTGCCTGTCTCTCTCTCCTAAAAGAAATAAACTTTAGAAGATAATAATATACTACTCCAAGTTATAAATTTTTTTGAAAGGAATTACTTATTTATTTCATTCCATTTGTTATTATAATTAGTATTACTATTTTAATTTTATCAGAGAGATACAGAGAAAGGAAAAGTGAGAAAGCAAGCCATCAGGTCTGGGACTGGAGCTGCGATCAGCCACGTGGGAATCAAGCACTCTTAGCTACCACACCACCTGCTGGCCCAAGCTATAAAATATTTTTAAGTGACTAGCAGATGGCATAATGGTTATGTCACTGGACACTCACAATCGACTGCAGTTCAAGTCCCAGGCCCAGTGGCAGTGCATGTGCATGCATGCCCAACATCCTGAGAGAATAAAAGAAAAGGATTGCAGCGTGGCCATCCCCCCGAAGAGTGATTTCTCACTTTCTGTCTCTCTGGTGAGCACATGCACCCTATAGTTAAAAACCTCTCAAAAAAACTGTAAATTTTTAAAAAATAAACACATAAATAATGAAAAGAAACCTGGGCCACTAGGTGGCATGGTGGTTAAGGAGCTTGATTCCCACTTGGCCAAATGTGGTTGGAGTCCAGAACCGGTGGCTTGAAAATCACAACAAATAAACAGATACATAAATAAATAATTCTTTTTAAAAAGAAAGAAATTTAGTTCATTTTGTTACTTAATAGTACTTCTGTGGGACCAGCAGTTGGCATAATGGCTATGTCGCTGGAATCCCATATAGTCGACTGTGGTTTGAGTCCTGGACCTGATGGCTTAAACTCACACAGGGTGCGTATGCATGTGTGCCCAAGATCCCGAGAGGAGACTGGAGAGCGGATTGTGGTGCAGCCATCCCCCCGGAGGGTGATTTCTCACTTCATGTCTCTCTCTGTCTTCCTGGTGAGCACACGTGCCCTATGGCAAAAACCTCTCAAAAAAAAAATAGTACTTCTGCTATAGAGGATGGGTAGAAAAGAAGAGGATGGGTAGAAAAGAAGAAAACTGCTAATATTCACACCAATTTCTTTTTTTGTTGTTGTTTTAAGGAATTATTTTATTTAATTTTATTTACTTATTTTTTAATTTGACCAGAGGGATGGAGTAAGAGAGAAAAGAGAAAGTAAGAAATCAAGTCTCCAGGTCCAGGACTCAAATCTCAGTCATGTCCAGCACCCCCAACCACCACGCCACCTGCCGGCCACAAACCAAATTTTTGTTTGTTTGTTTTCTCTCTCTTCTAATGTTTGAGAAAAGTTCTAAATTTAAATTTAGGGTCAGAATTAAATTCTTCCCATCCCCACATGAGTGTAGAAAACTAAAAGGAAATTAACAGCACATTTGAAAATGATCAAGAGATATATATCAAAATTAATTTATATTTATAATATTATCAGTATCATGAAACTGTCATATGTCATTGTGTCTTTATACAACCTTTTTTTAATACCTAGCATCTATTACTGTTATAGTTAGACAAAAAAAGAAAACTCTGGGAAGGATACATCCTGCAGAACCCACCATACATATTATTTCGTCACACCCACCCATCTGCCTCCTTCTGTCCAGGTCACTGTTTTCAAAATCTTCCAAAGGTCCAGATTGATTACCATCTATTTCACGGAGGTATCTCTGGTCCTACTAAACAGAAATTCTTTCCCTCATCTAAAACCTTACAACACTATTGATGTCACTTTTGTGGCATATCTGAATTTATTAAACAACTCCATTCATCTAAAACAACGCAACGCAGCCATGGTGGTGTGGATGGTGAGGAGCTGCTGCACCATGCTGAGGCCGTACTGACAGGCCCTGGTTCAGATCCAAGTGGACCTAAGCACACCAGGTGTACCCATAACCCTGGCTGGCTAGAGGACTCGGGGTGGAGGGATTACAGCAGGCGAGGTCCTGTCAGGGTGCTGGCTGGTCTCTGTCTCTCAGGAAATTCATTAATTATTTCAATTAAAAGTTAGAGTCTCAGGCTAGCCACATGGCCAACTGCGTAGTTCGAGTCTGGGATCCAGCGGCTTAAGAAACTCACTAAGCATGTGTACGTGCACACCCAAAATCTCATATGAAGAGATGGGGGAGAAAAGGCTGTGGCAAGACCATTACACATGGTGGGGGGAGGTGCCTTCTTTCCCTTTCTCTCTCCCTGCCTTCCCTCTGTTTTCCTACAGAGTACACAAGCCCTCTAGCAAATTAAAAAAAAAAAAAAAAAAAGGTAAGTCTCCCTATGTGTGGTGATTAAGGTGGCTGCATACCAAATGGTGGACAATGAGATTCGAGTCCTGGACCTGGCAGCAAACACATTGGGCAGATGTGTGCCAGGCATGTGTGCATGCACGCCCACAATCCTGGGAGGAGAAGGGGCAAAGGCTTGGCCTAGGAGATGCTTTCTCACTTTCCCCTCTCTCTCTCGTCTCTTCCTGGCAAATTCAAGTACTCTATAGTAAAAAAAAAAAAAAGTGTCTCACTATATTCAGCTTTGAGGGTGGGCCAAAAATCGAACCTGGGCCTCCCATGTGGCCTCAACCTCCTGAGTAGCAGTGTCTATTAGTTCACTCTACTGTGGCTGGGCCTCCAAATAGATTTTTAACTGAAAAGAAGAGAGAAGACAAGGAAAAAAATTTTTTTTAATTAACTACTATTTTAAGGTCAATTATTAATTAAATATAAATTCCATTAAACCAAAATACCCCACATTCTTTTCTTTTAAATTTGTTATGGGGTACATGTGCTCACTGGAAAAAAACAGAGACAGAGACAGAGGGGACACACTTCTGGGGTGGGGGTGGGCATGGCCACACTGCAATCCCTTCTTCTCCATTATTCCACTGGGACTTCGGGCACACATGCATATGCACCTGCAGTGTTTTTCAATCTGTTGGGTCCAGGGTTCAAATCACGCAGTTGGCCATGTGGGATCCAGCTGCTTGAACCAGCAGGCCACTGGCTGAACCAATATACCCCATTCTCTAAGCTTCAAGTTAATAAAAACTTTACCACAGAGGTAATGGAGAGAAGAGATACTAAATGCAAACAAAATCACTTACCCTCGTTCCCCACATCATCGTTCATGAGTCCCCCCAGCCACATCTTCCAGTCCTCATCATCCGCTGTATTCGGGTCGTACATATCTGGAGTGATGTCTGGGGCACGGAGCTCTGCCTCCAGCTGGCCCAGGGGCACATCTTTCAAGGGCATCTTAGAACGAGTTCGGAAGGCAATTAAACTGTCATCCATGGGCTAGCCAGTGGAGAAAGAAAAACAGGTCAGTGAGTGGAAAACACTTCCCAATTCTCCCAATCTCACCTTCTCTGTGCCTCTCAGTTTTAGCTTAACTCATAAAATCTCCCCTCTATACAATGTTGGCTTATTAGTGTTTGTCTGAGAAACTAAGAAGACATCAGTTTGAAACCAACATTTTGTGAACACGTATAACAGTTTTAATAAGATATAATCCACATACTATACAAAATTTTATCATCAGAAAATCTACCACTTTAAAGTATAATTGAGTGGACTGCAGTATATTTGCAGACTAATTTGACCATCACAGTTATCCAATTCCAAAACATTTCAGTGCTCCAAATAAATCCATACAATGAGCATCATTCTCTTCCCCCTTTCTTTGAAGTCCCTGTTAACCTCTAATCTACTGTCTGTGTGGATTTTTTCTGCTGGATATTTCATACAGACAGGATCATACAACGGTAGACTGCTTTCACTTAGTACCAGAGTTCATTCTTGTTATACCAAGTGTCACTACCACCTTTTAATGCCAATAATACTCCACTGTACGGATAGATCACATTTTTTTTTTTTTTTTGAGAGGTTTTTTGCTATAGGGCACGTGTGCTCGCCAGACAGACAGACAGAGACAGAGAGATAGAAAGCGAGAAATCACCCCCCAGAAGGGATGGCCATGCCGCAATCCCTTCTCCTCCATTCTCCTCTCAGGATCTTGGGCACGCACACACACGCGCCCGGCGTGAGTTTAAGCCACCGGGTCCGGGACTTGAACCGCGATCGACTACATGGGAGTCCAGCAACATAGCCATTACACTAACTGCTGGTCCCAGATCACATTCTGTTTACCTGTTTATCAATGAACATTTGCGTTATTTCCACCTTATGGGCATTAAGAAAAAAATGCTACTCTATTGGGCCCAGCAGTGGAATGGAGGTTAAGGCACTGGTTCCCACATGCAGGCTACTTGGTTCAAGTCCCAGACCTGGAGGCTTGGAAATCACATCAGGCATTTGTGCATGCATGTGTGCCCAAGATCCCGAGAGTAAAAGGGAATAGAAGGTATTGCAGTGTGGCCATTCCCCCTGAGGATGCGTTTTTTCCTCTCCCTCTCTGTTTCTGTCTCTCCCTACTGAGCATACATGGCCTCTTGAAAAAAAAATTTTTTTCTTTAAGAATTTAGTATCTTTCCCTTTCTCTTCTCAACTGAGCAACAACTAAATTACCCTATTTGATTTTCTCAGTGACTTGGAATTCCCTTTACCTGGAAAGAATCCAGACAGACTGGACTGGAAGCAAGCTCCTCGTCCACTGCATGCAACTTCTCCATGAAAGTACTGTCCTTGGTCTGCTTTGGCTTTGGAGGGGGCGGGGGCCCCATGGGAACCACCTCAGCACTGATGTGCCTGATGGCAGGCGTGGCAACTTTCTCAGCCTGATGAAAGAGAAAAACTGCATTCAAAAAGAAAAAAAAGGGGAGGGGAAGGAGGACAAAGAAAAAGAGGGGAAGAAAGAGACTGACCTTCCATATGCCACTGACCTTTTTCCTCTCATCTAGGTACAGATATGTTAAAAACGAAGTCACAGGGACCAGCAGTTACCGTAATGGCTATGTCGCTGGACTCCCATGTAGTTGACTGTGGTTCAAGTCCTGGACCTGGTGACTGAAACTCACACCAGGCACGTGGGCGTGTGTGCCCAAGATCCCGAGAGGAGAATGGAGGAGAAGGGATTGCGGCGTGGCCATTCCCCCTGGGGGGTAATTTTTCGCTTTCTGTCTCTCTGTCTGTCTCTGTCTGTCTGGCAAGCGCATGCGCCCTATAGCAAAAACCTCTCCAAAAAGCAAGCAAACAAACAAACAAAAAAACGAAATCACTGTCCAGTATATGGCTCTAACTGGTTTTCACCCTATATCCACTGACGTCAAATGACTGCTACTTAGGTTAACAAAAAGCAGGAAATCCATATATGGGCACGAGAGAAAAAGGTAAGAGAAAAGAATGAAACACTGCTACTTGTACATTTCTCACCCCTTAATGAGAACATAAGAAAAGTGCTTTCCCTATCATTAAGTTCCTGTCTTAACTATTCTTAGCATCGACTTAAGGGACTTTGAAAGAGGATGACAGCCCAGAATCACCGTAACTCCGACCTACACAGTTACACGGCTAGGCCCAACGCATCAATTCTGTGCAATGCGGACTCACCTCCGATAACGTGCTGCTCTCCTCGTCTGTTTCAGCCATCTCGGAAGACTGCCTCAACCTGGATCTCTTTGCCCCGCGTGGAGATGAAGCTGTGCTTTCCACATCACTTTCCAGAACGCTCTACAAAACAGGTCCAGTTCTCCCTCACACGTATGCCCTACCTCCTTCCACGGGGTGTTACGTATCTCACAATGATGCATCACAAAATGCCTATCCCAAAACTAGTCGGAATAAGAAAGAAAACCTTAAATATAAGTTTAGTATCTGAAAGGTTGGAACAAGGATCAGATCATTATCCTCATCTGAATTATAAACTGGTGTAAGGTGTAAACCACGGGTTTAAAATCACTTTACAGCCCCTCAGGTGGTGTGGTGGTTGAGGCGCTAGACTCCCACCACTGTAGTGGCTGACTGCAGTTCAAGTCCTGGACCTAGAGGCTAGCTTTCTCTCTTTCTTTGTCTCTTGCTCTCTTGTGAGTGCATGTGCCCCATAGCAAATTAAAAACAACAATAAATAAAATCAAATAATTCTTTTTAAAAAATTAAAAAGTCAAAAATAAAAACAAATCACTTTACAAACAGCCAAAGAGCGTATTAACACAGCAATGAAAACGAACAAACTGGACCAGCCGGTGGCCTGGTGGCTAAAGCATCTGGAGGCCACATGGCTGACCCCCTGGTTTAAGTCATGGGCCTAGTGGTTTAAAAAATATGCCAGGCACATGTGCATACATGTGTAAAATCCTGAAAGGAGAGAGAAATGGAAGAGGGATTGTGTGCTTTCTCACTTTTCCCCCCTCTGTGTGTGTGTCTCTGTGGCAAACACACACAATTTTTTTAAGTTATTTTTTAAAGAATTATTTTTTATTTTATCTTTAGTTATTTATTTTAATTTGACCAGAGAGGAAGAGAGAGAGAGAGAGAGAGAGAGAGAGAGAGAGAGAGAGAGAGAAAGGAAAAGTGAGAAAGTAAGCTGACAGGTCTAGGACTCAAACCATGGTCAGCCATGTGGGAGTCCAGCGCCCTTAACCACCACACCACCTGATGCCCCCCCCACACACACAGTTTTTTTAAAAAAAGAAAGAAAATGAGCAAACTATGGCTTTAAGCAACTCTAAGTGAATCTCTGATGCATAATCTTGAACAACAAAACAGAAACCAAAGGGGACTAGCAGATGGCATAATGGTTGTTACTGAACTCCCAAGTGATCAGCTGCAGTTCAAGTCCCAGACCCTGTGGCTTAAGCTCATGCTGGGTGCAAGTGCGCTCAAAATTCCCAGAGGAGAACAGAGGAGAAGGCCACGCCCCCTGGGGTATGCTTTCTTATTTTCTGTCTCTCTGGAGAGCACATGTGCCCTATGGCAAAAATCTCTCTTTAAAAAAAAAAAAACAAAAACGAAGAACAAAAGAACATACACAAGTCCACTGTATGAAGTTCAGAACAGTAAAACTGAGCTATAATATGCAGCGATGCCTACTTAGGTGATCCAACTATAAAGAAAAGCAATGGAGAGCCAGCTGTGGTAGTGCGATGGTAATGCAACGCTCTGCGACCCTGAGGACACACAGGAAGGTTCCAGGTTCACTTCCTGAGGTCTCCCTGTAGTACACACATCTGTGTTCCTTGCTGCATGAGGCTGGGTGGGTATCATGGCATGAAGACCACATTGGGATGCTGCCCTCCCGCCTTCTCTCTTTCTCTCTCGTCTCCATCTCTCATAGAAAATATAAACAAAATTTTTAAAAACCAAGAAAATAATTACCAAAAAGTAAGAATAGGGATCATCCTTAGGAGGGAGGTGACTGATATTGGAAAGGACATACAGGGTGTATCCTGATAATGTTACTACGTCTAGACTTTGGAGAGAGGATTCACGTTATTTAAGCAGTACATTTTTTAATCTATGCACATTTCTGTGTTCTATGTGCATGTGTTACATTTCATAAGTGTTAAAATGAGTTAAAAATTAAAGGAGCAGAGCAAGCAGGTGGTGTGGTGGTTAAGGGTGCTGGACTCCCAGCTGGCTGACTGTGGCTTGAGTCCTGGACCTGGCGGCTTGCTTTCTCATTTTCTTTCTCTCTCTCTGCCCCTCTCTCTCTTTCTCACTCTGTCCCTCTGACCAAATTAAATGAATAAATGGTGCCAGCAGGTGGTGTGGTGGTTAAGGGCACTGGACTCCCACATGGTCGACTGCGGTTCAAGTCCTGGACCTGATAGCTTGTTTTCTCACTTCATCACTTTCTCTCCCCCTGCCCCGCCCCAGTCAAATTAAAATAAATAAATAAAGTTAAATAAAATAATTTTTAAAATAAATGAATAAATAAATAAGTTCAATAAAATAATTCTTTCAAAAAATTATATGAGGAGGAACCAGCAAATGGCATAGCGGTTATGTCACTGAACTACAATACAACTAACCGCTGTTCAAGTCCCGGACCCAATGGCTAGAAAATCACGCTGGATGCATGTGCGTGCATGCCCAAAAACCTGACAGAAAAATGGAGGAGAAGGAATCACAAAGTGGCTATGACCCAGAGGGGTGATTTTTCACTCTCCCTCTGTCTCTCTCTCTCACTCACTCTCTCTGTACACATACCATAAGGCAAAAACCTCTAAAATAAACTAAAAAGAAATGTTTTAATTAAAGGAGCAAGAAGAACAGAAAAACACTTCACAAGGAAGAACAGTAGTAAAAGAACTAAAGAACTACGTTCACTCCTCTCTACAGAACAGCTGACATACTAAGGAAGCCAAGTACTCCCTGCCTTACAGAGCCAAATTTTCTCTGTTATCAGTCACTCACCTCTTCAGCAGTCTCATCTTCTTCTTCATCATCTGGCTGATATTCTTCATCTGAGGAATCATCTTCTTCAAGCTGGATATCCACAAACTGAGGCGGCTATATTAGCACAATTAGAAAGAAATGGAGTAAAGGGAAACACAAATCATACGTACGAGGGAACTTCAAAAAGTCTGGAATAACAGAATTAAAGTAGGAGCTTATTTTGGTGCAAAAACAAAAAATACTGAAATCTATTTCCACGAACATTTTCCACTTTCCACGAACATTTTCAAGATTTCTTTTATTTGGAATATAAGGGGAAGAAAGCTGGGTAGGAAAAAACCCTAAGTACGGAATATGCAGCTAAAGCAAGAAACATATGACGGGCTACTGCGAACATGAGATGCAAGCCTAAGAGTAATAGAATGGGAAAAAAAGAAGCTGGAATTAAATCAAAAAGGTAAGTTTTAAAAAAAGTTAACAAACAGAAAGGAAGTACAATACTTAGGTTTTAAAACTTTCTGGAAAAAGGGGGACCAGCAGGTGACGTGGTGGTTAAGGCGCTGGACACTCCCACATGGCTGACCATGGTTCAAGTCCTGGACCTGACGGCTTGCTTTCTCGCTTGCTCTCTCTCTCTCTCTCTCTCTCTCTCTCTCTCTCTCTCTCTAGCTGTGTGTGTCTCTGGTCAAATTAAAATAAATGAATGAATAAATAAAATTAAATAATTTAAAAAAAAAAAACTTTCTGGAAAAAGATGAACAATTTACCTCTTCCAAGTTTACCTTAATTTCATTGGCCTTCTTAATTGGTGAAATATTCCAAGTTGGAATTACCTACCAAGAAAGAATAGAAATAATTAATCTGTCTCAACTGAAAGAGATCCACTTTTACTCCCTCTTTACTGTGACAGAGCCGTCTATCACACGAGTGGCCACAGTGACCTCGAGGCGCAGAGGATTCCTGAGGCTGTATTCTCAAGTACTTGTCACAGCTTCACAGAGGAAAAGTAAGACTATTTCTGTCATTTTGCCCCAAATCTGGTAAGACTCCATTTTATCTATAAAACAGAAAAGAATGTCTATCTTGCCTATTTCATATCATAGTTCAGGTTCACATGGAACAAGAGAGGTGGAAACTACTGAGCTGTCGGAAAAGTCATGACACATTTTTGCACAGAAAAATACATCATGACTTTTAGGACGACCTAATATTTGGAAACCATAAAACTGTGTAAACCTCAGACATATGCTACAGTAGCCTTGTGCCACCTGCATTTCTTTTCATTGATTACATAAATCTGCCGAAGTATACTTCCAAAGAGCCAGACATGAATAGCTCTTGTGGATCAATTTAGCGGTGAAGTGTGATGTTGTGCATGCTTATTTTCAAATAGTGCAGGAAGAAACAACAGAAATATCAAGAGAGCTACAAAACAAATATGGCAAATGTGTCTCTTTGAATACAGATTCATTGCAATGTTCTTTCAGCTTTTGTGTTTGAAAATTCTCATAATAAAGTTGGGGAAAACTTTCTGGTTTTATTTTGGTGAGGTTTTTGCTGTAGGGCGCATGCGCTCACCAGAAAGACAGAGACAGACAGACAGAAAGTGAGAAATCACCCCCCAGGGGGGACGGCCATGCCGCAATCCCTTCTCCTCCATTCTCCTCTCGGAATCTTGGGCACCCACGCACACACACCTGGCATGAGTTTAAGCTGGCTCCTGCAACCACTAGGCTATGGGGCCGGGCTCCTACAGTCTCTGGAACACTGAAGGGATAATCCAACTTTAATCTGTACTAATTAAATCATATCTGGTTGCACTGTGAGCACACTTCAAAAAGGATATGATTGGGACCAGCAGCTGGTATAATGGTTATGTCACTGGACTCCCACGTTGATTACGGTTAGAGTCCAGGACCCAGTGGCATAAAAACTCACACTGGGTGCATGTACCTGTGTGCCCAAAAATCCTGAGAGAATGGAGGAGAAGCGATTGCTGCATGGCCATCCTCCTTGGGGAGTGATTTCTTGCTTTCTGTCTGTCTCTCTGGAGAGTGCATGTGCCTCATAGCGAAAATCTCTCTCAAAAAAGAAAGGATATGTATAAACCAGACCCATGTAGAAAAAAAAGATTCATGAGGTTACTCTAGAAGCCTAAACACATGAAAAAATTTTAAGAAATGGAGTGGTATTTAGCAAGAAAAGAATGTAAAGAAAAGATACACATGGGGCCAGCAGGTAGTGTAGTGGTTATGTCACTGGACTCCCACATGGCCAACCACGGTTTGAAAATCATGCCAGGCACAGTGCATGAGTGCCTAAGATCCCAAGAGGAGAACGGGGAAGGGAT
Source organism: Tupaia tana (assembly GCA_026018925.1). NCBI lineage: Eukaryota > Metazoa > Chordata > Mammalia > Scandentia > Tupaiidae > Tupaia > Tupaia tana. The sequence continues at coordinate 97,419,369 of JAKSZU010000004.1, forward strand.
TGCGGCGTGGCCATCCCCTAGAGGGGTGATTTCTCACTTTCCATCTCACTGTCTCTGTCTCTCTCTCCAGTGAGCACATGCATCCTAAAGCACCACATGAAAGGAGAACAGACCTCTCGCTTCTGTAGAGCTCCAAGAAACAGAACCAAGACAAACATATAAAAACTATAATGATAGAGGACCAGCAGGTGGCGTGGTGGTTAAGGCGCTGGACACTTCCACAGGACCAACCACAGTTCGAGTCCTGGACCTGGTGGCTTGCTTTCTCACTTTCCCTCTCTCTCTCTCTGTCTCTTTCTCTGTCTCTCTCTGGTCAATTAAAATAAATGAATGAATAAATACATTTTTAATTTTTTTTTTTAAAACTATAATGCAGTGGGGCTGGCAGGTAGCATAGTGGTTAAGGCGCTGGGCTCCCACATGGATGACTGTAGTTCAAGTCCCGGATCTGGCAGCTTGCTTTCTCACTCTACCTTTCTCTCTCTCTGGTCAGATTAGAAAATAATAATAAATAAAATTAATTAACTCAAAAAAACACACTGTAATATAGTGGAACCAGTAGCTGGTGTAATGTCTATGTCGCTGGACTCCCATGTACTCGACTGCAGTTCAAGTCCCGGACCTGGTGACTTAAACTCACTCTGGACACGTGTGCGTGCGTGCCCAAGATCCTAAGAGGAGAATGGAGGAGAAGGGATTGTGGCATGGCCATCCCCTATGGGGGGTAATTTCTTGCTTTCTGTCTCTCTGTTTCTGTCTTTCTGGTGAGCACACACACCCTACAGCAAAAACCTCTCACACACACACAAAAAAAGCCCTGTAATATAGCATTTTAGGTCCATAGGCCTTCTTACAATCAGAGAAAGAATGACCTTTCTCAGGACTATCACTTTCCTTGTCACAGAAGGTAACTACAAACTGAATAAATGCTTATTAAGAAGGATATGGGGAAGCCAGCAGGTGGCATAATGGTTATGTCACTGGACTCCCGCATGGCTGACCATGGTTCAAGTCCTGGGTCAAGCGGCTTAAAATTCACACATGGCACATAAGCATATATGCCAAAAATCCCGAGAGGAAAATGGAGGAGAAGGGAATATGGCATTGCTGTCCCCTCTGGGGGGTGATTTCTTGTTTCTGTCTTCTCTCTGTTGAGCATGCATACCCTATAGAAAAAAGTCTCTCACATACACAGAAAAAGGGAATGGGATGATTATAGACCTCAAAGTGATACTTCAGAAGTCTTCAACTGGTTCTTGTACTTCAATGTTCAAACAAAGTGTGGGCTGGCAGGTGATATGGTGGTTAAGAGAGCCGGACTCCCACACGACCGACCATGGTTCGAGTCCAAGACCTGGCGGCTTGCTTTCTCACTTTCCCTCTCTCTCTCTCTCACTCTGTCCCTCTATGGCTAAAAAAAAATAAAGTTTAAAAATTCTTTTTTTTTTTTTTTTGAGAAGTTATTGCTATAGCGTACATGCACTTGCCAGAAAGACAAAGACAGACAGAGATATAGAAAGCAAGAAATCACCCCTCAAGGGGGATGGCCACGCCACAATCCCTTCTCCCCCATTCTCCTCTTAGGATCTTGGGCACGCACGCACACGTGCCCGGAGTGAGTTTAAGCCACCGGGTCCAATACTTCATTGAACCACGGTCGACTACGCGGGAATACAGCGACATAGCCATTGAGCCAACTGCTGGTCCCCTTTAAAAATTCTTAAAACTAGGGACCAGCAGTTAGTGTAATGGTTATGTCACTGAACTCCCAAGAAAAGGGGCCAGCAAGTAGCATGGTGGTTAAGGCGCTGGACTCCCACATGGCTGACCATGGTTTGAGTCCCAGGCCTGGCAGCTTACTTTCTCTCTCTCTCTCTTTCTCTGGACAAACTGAATAATAATAATTAATTAATTTAATAATTCTTTAAAAAGAAAAAAGAAGTCATCATCTGCTTAAAAACGGGTTAGGGAGGGCCAACAGAAGGTACAGAGGTTAAGGCAGCTGAAGCCTACATGGTGGACCACATGATTCAAGTCCCAGACCTAGCAGCGTGAAAATCATGCTAGTCCGGAGAGGAGAGGGAGCGGAAGGAGCTGTGACGTGGCCACCACTCCTTGTTTCTTTTCCTCTCTCCAACAAGTCACATCTCCTATAGAAAACTAAAAAATTATACATAAGCTACTCTATGTTGCCACGTGTGACATGTTACATGAATAGAAAAATGCTTCCTTCATTGGTTTCAACCATTCAAAGTTGCATGACTATGTTAGTACCCAATCCTGAGAGGAAAACAGAGGGGAAGGGATTGTGGCATGGTGGCATGGTCATGCCCCTAGGGAGCACTTTCTCACTTTTTCTCTCTCCCTGTCTCTAGCTAGCACACATCCCTATAACAAATTTTAAAATCTATACACGTGTGTGTGTGTGTGTGTGTGTGTGTATTTATGAGATATATATATGATATAAATATATATGTATTTGAGACATATATTACATATATGAGAGATAATGATTTCATTAATATGTTTTTTCTGCTTGTAGTTTACAAATTTCTTTTGCTCTTTTTTTTAAATTTGCCAGAGGGCACATGTGCTCACGAGAAAGAGAGAGAAATAGAAAGCAACTCTCCTGCGGCATGGTCATGCTACAATCCCTTCTCTATTTCTCCCTCCTTTTGGAATTCTGGTACACGTACATACACACCCGGCGTATTTCTCAAGTCACCAGGTCCAGGACTGGAACTGCATAGGTGGCCATGTGAGATCCGCCTGCCTTAACCACCATGCCATCAGCTGGCTCACAAATATTTCTTTAAAGCGTCAAAAACAGACCACTCGTTCTAATATTTTTTTCCTTCCAAATTATACGGAATTAGATTCTATTTACCAATCCAAAAAAAATAAAGAAAAAAAAAAAGCACTTACCACTCCTTTCTCCACCACCTCCTTCAGTTTAGAGCGTGTCATTTTAGGCTCCTAAGGAGTGGCAAGTGGAAACAAAACAGTCAATAAAAAATAACCATGTGATTCTTGGGTTTTGAAATGCTCACTTTGCCCCCAACTGTCAAACTGTCTACAAGTCCCCAAAGGACCACCTGCTTTCAGCCACTTCACAGAGGCTTTCAACTGCCTCAGGACTTTAGAAGAGTAACAATCTACTACTCACAAACATTGGCATGTCTTCCGTCTCACTGATGGCTGCTTTCATCATGGCTACTACGTGTTCATTTGTGATTACTTCCTGGAGAAAGATCAAATTTCACTTCATGCGATCAGTGTTTGCCATTTAGACCATACTCACATCTAAGCAACTCCGCTACACCAATGTAGAGAATAAAGGAGAGCTACACACTCAAAGAGCTTCTGACTGAAGAAAAGCAAGGCAACTGAAAGCAAAAGAAGGCAGAAACAAGTTTTGGACAGTAGCACACAGCTTCAAACTACGGAGCAGCAAGTAGACAGATCTCATTAGGGGCTACAGGAACAGCAATGGCTCACAGGAAGAGGAATCCTGAGATAATTAGTTGCAGGCTCAGGAGAAACAGTAACCAACAGCAAGGCTCTGCAAACAGCTGTGCTGCTATATACATCCAGAGCACTAGGAACATATGGACCCACAGAAGAGTAAATCTGTGTGGACATCATCCTCTCTGAGTATGACAATCAACAATCCAATCAGAAAAAAGGAAGCAGAGGAACAGTTTATCTTTGAGATTATGCTCTGCTTTAATATGCAATCAGATTTCACGCTTGTGCTGAGTGCAAAGAGAAAGCTATCTTGAAATGTAAAAGGATTTGTCACAGGTAACCTGCAACTGATAATTCTCACATCACAAGTGTCAAGAACGTGCTGAGTGTTTTTATTTGCCTTCTGTGGGAAATTTCCATCCCGGTTACATAGCTGCCCAAGCCTTACTCACGTGAAGGATGTTTCGCACGTTGACTGCTGTTAGGTTGTGCTGCTTGGCACCATCCTCTAAAATACGGTCAAGCATGTCATCGAGTTTCACGTCGTAAGTCAAGGTCCCTTCTTCTTGACCCTTTCCCTCTCGTTTCCTCTTGGCACCCTTTTTCTTCTTCCTCCTTTTCTCACTTTCTTCATTGTCTTGCTCTTCTACAAATAAAGAGTATCACCAGAATCTGTACAAGAGCTGCTCTAGAACTTAGCCCCAAAGCCCACAGTAAAAGAAAATCAAGCTGTCAGCTGTCTAGCCCTGGAAATCAAAGAAGCCTATGGGGCCAAGAGATGGCACAGTGGTTAAGGCGGCTGGATCCCACATGGCCAACTACGTGGTTCAAGTCCCCACAGCTTGAAAAACACACCGGGCACATGTTTGTATGTGGCCAAAGTTCCAAGAGAATAGAGGAGAAGAAATTGCTGTGTAGCCATCCCCCAGAGGGGTGTTTTCTCTCTCTCTTTCTCTCTCTCTCTCTCTCTCTCTCTCTTTCTCTCTCTCTCTCTCTCCAGTGAGCACACGTACCACATAGCAAACTTAAAAAAAAAAAAAAAAAAAAAAAGACTATGATACGGCAGAGGTGATGACAGTGGAGTTGGTGGTACTGGTACTATGGTAGTAACCTAGCTAACATTCTCTGAATATTTCTGTCAGGCACTCTTCTACATGTTTTTTACACATCAATGATCAAGAAACATACAAGGCAAAGACTAGTGTTCTTCCCACTGTGCAGATGAAGAAACTGAGGAAGAGAAGTTAAGAAACTTTCCCAACAGCTAAGTGACAGTCATGTCCTGAAGACAAGCACTTTAGCTTTAGAATTTACAGTCTAGTTACTAATCTATACCACCCAGACAATACAGAAAAAAATCTGGGTTTCTGTCCCAATTCCACAACTTAACAGGGTAACCTTGGTATCGGTCTCATTTTTTTCTTACATGAAATACGGCAATCTGCCCATTAGGGATGCCATGCAGATTAAATGAAATAATATATATCAAAGTGCTTTAGAACCAATAAAACATTATACAAATGTAATTTATCATTTTTATTACACTGTTCAGTATAAAAAAAGAGGAAAACAAGGAACAAACCACGGGGAGAAAAGCACTCTGAACTACACACAGTAAAAGGAGCACACAGGCCACTAGGCAGGAAGAGCTTACCCATGCAGATGTGTTAAGTCTTAGAATAGGCCGCTGTGGGACCAGCAAATGGAATAATGGTTACGTGGCTGGCCTCCACGTAGTCAACCACAGTTTGAGCCCCAGGCCCAGAGGATTAAAACTCAAGCCAGAAGCATGTGCATGCATGCCCAAAATCCCAAGAGGAGAATGAAAGAAAAGGGACTACAGAGTGGCCATCCCCCCAGGGGGTCATTTCTCACTTTCTGTCTCTCTAGTGAGTGCACACACCCAATAGTGAAAAATCTCTCAAAAAAAAAAAAAATAAAAAAAAAGAACAGGTCATCATGAAACACCAAAACAAGGTGCACTTCTCTCTGACGGCTACTGGGTCTGAAAGCAAGGGGTCAGAAGAAGGTCACGTGAAAATGACCTCTATTTTAAAAGATTTTAAGAATTTGGGGGCCAGCAGATGGCACAATGGTTACATCACTGGACTCCCACATAGTCAACTGAGGTTTGAGTTCCAGACCAGGCGGCTTAAAACTCAGGCTAGGTAAATGTGCGTGGTGCCCAAAATACCAAGAGAATGGAGGAAAAGGGACTGTGGTGTAGCCATCCCCCTGGGGGGTGATTTCTCACTTTCTGTCTCTCTGGTAAGCGCACAAGCCCTGTAGCAAAAATCTCTCTAACAAAAAATAGGAAAAAGACTTTAAGAATTTCAAGCTCCAGAGCCAGCAGGTGGTGTGGTGGTTAAAGCACTGGACACTCACACATGGCAAACCACAGTTCAAGTCCAGACCTGGTGGCTTGTTTCTCACTTTCCCTCCCTCTCTGTACCTCTCTCTAATCAAATTAAAATAAATGAATAATAACAGTTAAATAATTATTTTTAAAAATAATAATAATTTAAAGCCACCCTCTGGCAGTGTTTACTTACTGAAAAATTAGGAACCTCAAACAATTGCTTCAGCACTTATGAACATAAAGAGCTTAATAAATGTTCACAAGGGCCAGCAGGTAGTGTGGTGGCTAAGGTGCTGGACTCCCACATGGTCTACCACGGTTCAAGTCCTGGACCTGGGGGCTTGCTTTCTCAGTTTCTCACTTTCACTATTTCTCTCTGGTGAGCACATGTGTGTGCTCTGTGTATCAAATTAAAAACTAATAATAATGATAAATAAAATTTAAAGTAAATAATTCTTTTTTAAAAAAGCTTAAAAATAAATAAATGTTCACAAAATAAATTAATTAAAATAAATTTAAAAAAGAAAAAAGAGGGACCAGCAGTTGGTGTAATGGCTATGTCGCTGGACTCCCATGTTGTCAACCATGGTTCAAGTCCCTGACAGGTGGCTTAAACTCACGTATCCCCAAGATTCCGAGAAGAGAATGGAGGAGAAGGGACTGCGGCATGCCCATCCCACCTGAGGGGTGATTTCTCGCTTTCTGTCTCTCTGTCTCTGTCTTTCTGGTGAGCGCACATGCCCTATAGCAAAAAAACTCTCCAAAAAAAAAGAAAAAATGACTACTAAAAAAAAAAAGAATAAAAATCGGGAACCAGCAGTTAGCATAATGGCTATGTCGCTGGACTCCATGTAGTCGACCACGGTTCGCGTCCCGGACCCGGTGGCTTAAAACTCACGCTGGGCGCATGTGCGTGCGTGCCCAAGATCCCGAGAGGAGAATGGAGGAGTAGGGATTGCGGCGTGACCATCCCCCCTGGGGGGTGATTTCTCACTTTCTGTCTCTATGTCTCTCTCTATCTGGCGAGCGCACGCGCCCTATAGTGAAAACCTCTCCCAAAAAAAAGAATAAAAATAAATGTTCACAACTCTCAAACCAAAAAGTCTTCTAATAGTCAGACCTATAAAGACTAATAACAATTACCAAGATATCCTTTACTCATTTTAGCAAAAACACGAAAAACACAAATGTCTAATATTAGAGAAATGATTAAGTAAATATTGATACAAACATACACTAGAATATAATTAAGCCAAGAAACTATAACTTTCTAAAAACCTTTATATACACTTCTCTACCCCAAATCACTCTTTTCCCCTCATTTATCCCCTTTCTCCATGAATTCTACAACTTCTTCCTCTTTCCAACTCTTAGGTCTCCACTCCTCTGATCCTCGCTTTCCTCTTCCGTCCTTTTTCACGCAGACCAATCTAGCCAGATCTGAGTTTCTGCCATCTACCTTTTCCTCTTCATCCTATCAGTATTTTAACAATGGCCTGGCTGGGCCAACCTCACGACCTGGTAGTTAAAGGAGCCAGATCCTATATGACTGAATATGCGGCTCAAGTCCTTGGGCCTGGCGACTTGAAAACCACAGCAGGCATGCATGTGTGCATGTCCCAAATCCCCACAGGATGGAGAAAAGGAGAAGGCACTGGGGCACGACCACCCCCTTTGAGGAGTGCTTTCTCCCTCCCTCAAGGCCTGGCAGTTACAGAACAAGATTTTTTTTTAAGTTTATTTATTCATCCAAATGAGAGGGAGAGGCAGACACACCCACAACAAGGTGTGTGCCATGATCTATCCCCAACCCCAGCCAGCCAGGACCATGGGCACATGTACGCACACCCAACATGCACAGGGAGGTCTTAGGATTCAAACCCGAACTTTCCCATGTATCCCTAGCATGGCGAGTGTTATGGTACCACTGCACCACAAGAGCTGGCCAAGAAAAAGACTTCTAATACCTGATGAAGTTTTGATTTCAGCTTTATCCTCATTTCCTTTTTTTTTGGAGAGGTTTTTGCTATAGGGTGCGTGCGCTCACCAGAAAGACAAAAGAGAGACAGAGAGATAGAAAGCGAGAAATCACCCCCCAGAGGGGATGGCCACACAATCCCTTCTCCTCCATTCTCCTCTCGGGATCTTGGGCATGCATGCACACGCACCCGGCGTGAGTTTAAGCCACTGGGTTCGGGACTCAAACTGGGGTTGGCTACATGGGAGTCCAGCGATAGCCATTACGCTAACTGCTGGTCCCATTATCCTCATTTCCTATTATGTCATAAGTAACAATGTTAACTACAAAACTGGTTCAGAAAAATAACACTTGGAAAGAAAAGGTACAGATTAAAATTACGAATACTATACTATAAACAATAAAATGTATCAACTAAAGGGCCAGCAGGTGGCATAGTGGTTAAGGCACTGGATTCCAACATGGCCAACCACAGCTCAAGTCCCAGACCTGATGGCTTGAAACTCACACTGAGCACCTATGTAGGCATGCCCAAAATCCTGAGAGGAAAATGAAGAAGGGATTGCGGTGTGGCCCCAAGGGGATGATTTTCTACACTTTATCTTTCTCTGTCTCTCTCTAGCAAGCACAGTGCCCTATGGCAAAAGTCTTTTTAAAAAAAGGTTATCAATTAAAAATGACCCCTAAAAGTAAAATCTTCTTGGGACCAGAAGTTAGCATAATGGCTATGTCACTGGACTCCCATGTAGTCGACCATGGTTCGAGTCCCGGACGCGGTGGCTTAAACTCATGCCGCGCGCGTGTGCGTGCATGCCCAAGATCCCAAGAGGAGAATGAGGAGAAGGGATTGCGGCGTGGCCATCCCCCCTGGGGGGGTGCTTTTCACTTTCTGCCTGTCTCTGTCCCTCTGGAGAGGGTATGTGCCCTACAGCAAAAACCTCTACAAAAAATAAATAAATAAGCAAAAGTAAAATCGTCTTGGGTAAGACTGGTGGCCTAGTGGTTAAGGGAGTCAGATCTCATATGGTTGACTGCACAATTCAAATCCCAGACCCAGTGGCTTGAGAAACACGGAGGCATATGCGCATGTGTGCCCCAAACCCTAACAGAATGGAAAAATGGAGGACAGGGATTATGGCATGACTATGCCCCAGTAGGGGATGGCTCCTCTCCTTCTCTTTGTCTCTTTCTGGTGAGCACTCACACACACCCTTTGGCAGTTAAAAAACAAAAAGAAAAGAATGAGAGGTTTGTCGACTCTCAATCCTGGGAGTTGAACAATCTCCAAGTACATGCAACGTTATGGATAAATTTCATAAACACAATCTTGAGTTAAAAAGTCAGTCACAGATCTCATCTTACTTTGGTTTTCATAGCACTTAAACCACCTGATACACTTTACGTATAAACTCCATGTTTCCATTGCCGCTCTCCGACATTAGAATATAAGCTCTAAGAGGGAAAAGAAACAGCTCTGTTTTATTCACTGCTCTACCCTGTGTCTGGGACAATTCTCAGCAAGTAGTATACTCAAATGCTCATTGAATGAACGAACAAATGAAGGAATCAGGAACAAAAATACTGCGTTTATTTAAATAACTTGTCACTTCTAGGCTATCTCTGAACCTAATATACATTTTTTTTTAATTATTATTTTGGGACCAGCATTTGGTGTAACGGCTATGTCGCTGGACTTCCATGTAGTCGATAGCGGTTTGAGTCCCGGACTCGGTGACTTAAACTCACGCCGGGTGCGTGTGCATACGTGCCCAAGATCCTGAGAAGAGAATGGAAGAGAAGGGATTGTGGCGTGGTCATCCCCCCTGGAGGGTGACTTTTTGCTTTCCGTCTTTCTGTCTCTCTCTGTCTTTCTGGTGAGCACACACACCCCATAGCAAAAAAAAAAAAAAAAAAAAAAAAAATCATTATATTTAACTTTATTTTTTATTTTGACTAGAGAGGTACAGAGAGAGAGAGAGAGAGAAAGAAAGTAAGCCACCAGGTCTGGGACTCGAACCACGGTCAACCATGTGGGAGTCCAGCACCCCCAGTCACCATGCCACCTGCCGGCCCCCCTAATGATTTTTTTTCCCTCTTTCTCTGGCAACATTTGCTAACCAGTCCAATATGAAAAAGATACTTGATAATGTGGTTGTATAAAATTCTTAATAAAAAAAGATTAAAAACTAGGGGGAAAAAAAAGGCAGTCACAAAAAGTACATACTTAAAACTTCATTCACATAAAAAAAGGTAACAGATAAACCCATATATGCTACCAGAAGTGAGGATAGCAGGTAAACATGGGTGTGAGGCACAAACTGAAAGGAACTCCTGGGTCCTGGTAACATTCCGTTTCTTGCCTGGTTGCTGGTGCATGCATGGGCATATATTAAATTTTGGGCTTTTTTTTATTATTTTATTTAACTTTATTTATTGTATTATTATTATTTTCAAGTTTGATCACACAGGGAAAGAAAGTAAGCCACCAGCTTTAGTACTTGAACCACAGTTGGCCATGTGGGAATTCAGTGCCTGTAACTACCATGCCACCTGTTGGGCTCGGGCATATATTAAATTTCTAAAAATTCAGTGAACTCAGAATATCTTAGAATATGTGCATTTTCCTACATATTACACTTCAATAAAGAGATTTTGGGATTTTTTTGTTGCTGTTGTTGTTGTGGTTAATTAAGCCTACCCATGGGAATAAAGAGTCCACCATCCTCCATTTCTTCCTCAGCTTGCAGAGCCAAAGTCCTGTGTGGCTTTTCTTGAGAAGAGGCGCAGGCATCTGGCTGGGATGACTTCCTAGGCTGGGCTCCTGGTTTTGCAGATTGGCTGCCTGATGGTAATGAAAGCATCTCCCCTCCAGAATGCATCTGAGGTTTTCCTAGAAGAATCACAAATGTTGTTCTACGCTTTGTGCTCTCTTAATTCTGCTTGGTTATAGAAATCAGCATCTCGTTAAAAAGTCTGTTTAGTTAGACACGTTCATGAATGAAGAAGCATAGACGCTACGGGCATTCTTCTCTCTCAAACACAGGCTCCTAAGAAAAACGATGATATCAAAGCTCAGATCAAACTTACCCATCTGTAAAGAAAGGGCGCTGAACCAGTAACTGCTAAGGTGCATCTGGCTCAAACATGCTTTTGGCTCTGTATTTTTCCCCATGGAAAAATCAGATTCATAATTGTAAAGGAGGCACTACCGATGACAAAGGGACATTTTATATACTGGATTATCGGAAAAGTCATGACTCATTTTTGCATAGAAAAATACGTCATAACTTTCCCGATGACCTAATAGATGACCATTAACAACTACATTTAATAAAGTATAAATGATAATTATAAAATGTCCTGATTCTATAAATCAATTTTACAGAACAGTAGACATCACTATAAAATTACAAATATATGGTTCTACAGTTCATTAGACAACTTTCTCACCTCCTCTCTTCATAAACACTCTTTGTGGGGGAAGAATAGCAGTAAGAAGGAAAAAAAAAACATTCATATGGCATCAAAAGAAAACACTGCAAATCAAGTTGTCAGGGAAAAGAGAATACACACACATAGAGGCCTGCTCACACCTGGAATGTCTCAGGAATTTACCCAGGGAACATTAAACAATGATCCCAAAGGGGACCTGGGAACAAGACACAGTAAAAGGGTGCCTAACTTTTTTCATATTTGTATTTTCCCTACATGGAAAAAAATTTCAAAAAGAGGTCAAATTCTGTGTCACTGGGTCCCATTCAAAACAGACAGCCTTCAGCTAGCCAGTGGCATGGTGGTTTAAGGCAACGGAATCCCATCCACCTGGCCAGCTACATGAATTGAGCCCAGTCCCACCCCAGCCTGGCCCAGGACCTACGCATGCATGTCCCAAATCCCCAAAGTGGGTGAAATGAAGGAGGCAAGGAAATATGCCCAAAATCCCAAATGGACGGAGAAATGGAAGAGAAGAGATTGTGGCACAACCATCCACCAGGGGAGGTGCTTTCTCACTTTCCCCCTCTCTTTCTGTCTCTCTCTGGCAAGTACACATGCTCTCTGGCAAAAATTTTTTAAAAAATTATGTTTTTGGACTGTTTTCTCACCAACATTAGCAGTCTCAACTGGTGAAAACATGTTTTTCAACTGAAGAATCACCCCCTACCTTTCCAAGAAAAAAGCCTTTATTTTCAAATAAATCATGAACTGATCCTGAATACTTATAATCTTGTAACTTTACTTCCAGAGTTCGTGATTTGGTTTTTTGTTTTTTAATTTTGCTACGGGCTTGTGCTTTCTCAGAGGGGATGAGGGTATACCCTCCCCAAGGTCAATGGACACACTGCAAAACCTGCTCCATTCTACTCTCAGGGTTTTGGACATGCACATGCCCAGGATTCTGTTCCAGCCATCAAGTCTGGGACTTGAACCACACAGCCGCTCATGTGAGATATAGCTGCCTTACCCACCGCATCACCATCTGGCCCAGGCTTGGCTTTAATAGGAACTGTTATGCAAGGAGCTGAACCCAAAAGCCATTAAATCAAAATTCCTGTTGGAGCCAGTAGGTGACGTGGAGGTTAAGATGCTGGACTCCCACATGGTTAACCACAGTTCAAGTCCTGGACCCAGTGGCTTGAAACCCATGGTGGATGCATGTGTGTGTGTGCCCAAAATCCCAAAAGGAGAATGGAGGAGAAGGGACTGTGATGTATCTATTTCCCTTTGGGGAGAGAGTTCTCACTTTCCACTTTTCTGGTAAGCGCATGCACCCTATACCAAAAATCTCTAAAAAAAAAAAATAATAAAAATTGGAACCAGCAGTTGGAGTAATGTCTATGTCACTGGACTCCCATGTAGTTGACCATGGTTCGAGTCCCAGACCCAGTGGTTTAAACTGACGCCAGGCGCATGTACGTGCATTACGAAGATCCTGAGAGGAGAATGGAGAAGGGATTGCAGCGTGGCCATTCCCCCTGGGAGGTGATTTCTCTCTTTATGTCTTTGTCTATCTCTCCAGCAAGCACACGTGCCCTATAGCAAAAATCTCTCTCAAAAAGAGTAACAATTTTTTCAATGATGTCTGTATTTTGGATGGTCCTTGCAGCACTGTGGTTAAGTATTGAGAGGAACTGGATCCCACATGGCCAACTACAGTTCAAGCCCTGGCCATGGTGGCCTGAGCAGCACAATGGTTGTGTGAGCATGCATGCCCAAAATCTCGACGTGAGGAAGAGGGTATGCAGTGTGACCACATCCCGGGGGGGGGGGGGGGGGGTGCGTTCTCTCTGTTGAATGCACATACCCGGGAAAAGAGAAAAAAAGAATGTCTACATTTTAAACAATGAACTGACACAATTTTTTTCCATTTTTTTTTTTTTCAGGGGAGAGATTTTTGCTATAGGTCATATGAGTTTGCCAGAGAGAAAGAAGACAGAGAGAGAGAAAGTGAGAAATTACCCTCCAGGGAGCATGGCCACACCACAATCCCTTCTCCTCCATTCTCCTCTTGGGATTTTGGGCATGCACTTACAAGCACCTGGTGTGAGTTTCAAGCCTCCAGGTCCCCAAGATTTGAACCATAGTCAGCTATGTGGGAGGCCAACACCTTAACCACTACACCACCTGCTGGCCCCTTCTTTGTTTTTTATTGAGAGATTTTTGCTATAGGGTGCGTGTGCTCACCAGAGAGACAGAAAGTGAGAAATTATTCCTCAGAGGACATGGCCATGCCACAACCCCTGACTTATACACATACATACATGAATTTTCAATCTTTCTTCTTGTTTTGTGTGCTACATTTCTTTCTTTTTAATTATTTATTTATTTTATGTTATTATTTGTTGACCAGAGAGAGAGAGAGAGGGAGAAAGGGAAAGTAAGAAAACAAGCTGCCAGGTTCCAGACTTGAACCACAATTGGCTACATGAGTCCAGCTCCTTAACCACCACACCACCTGCTGGTCCCTATGTGCTACATTTCTAATTAGCAAAAAATCAAAACCAAAAAAAAGTTATTTGAAAAAACTTTAAGATAGGGACCAGCAGTTAGCGTAATGGCTATGTTGCTGGACTCCCATGTAGTCGACCGCAGTTCGCATCCCAGACTGGGTGGCTTAAAACTCATGCCGGGCGCGTGTGCGTGCATGCCCAAGATCCCGAGAGGAGAATGGAGAAGAAGGGATCGTGTCATGGCCATCCCCCCTGGGGGGTGATTTCTCGCTTTCTGTCTCTCTGTCTGTCTCTGTCTGTCTGGCAAGCGCACGCACCCTATAGCAAAAACCTCTTCCAAAAAAAAAAAGAAAACCTTTAAGATAGAATAATGTGGTGGGAACCAACAGTTAGCATAATGGCTATGTTGCTGGACTCCTGCGTAGTCGACCACGGTTCGCGTCCCAGACCCAGTGGCTTAAAACTCACGCCGGGCGCGTGTGCGTGCGTGCCCAAGATCCCGAGAGGAGAGTGGAGGAGAAGGGATTGCGGCGTAACCATCCCCCCCTGGGGGGTGATTTCTCACTTTCTGTCTCTCTGAGTCTGTCTGGCGAGCACACGCGCCCTATAGCGAAAACCTCTCCAAAAAAAAAAAAAAGACAGATAGAATAATGTACTTCTGTTGGCATTACTTGCATATCTAGCTAATGAAAGTACAAGGTGGTAGAGTCAATTTTGCATTATCCAACTTTATAAAGTGGAGGGATATCATACAGATAATCCTAAACACGGCACAGGTGCTGTAAAATCATAATCTACTTTCCTCCAGTTCCTCCCATCTTCATGTAATACAACCTTTTTTTAAAAAGAATAATTTATTGAACTTTTATTTATTCATTTATTTATTTGAATTTGACCCGAGACAGAGTGAGAGAGCAAGAGAGAGAGTGAGTGAGAAAGCAGGCCGCCAGGTCTGGGACTCGAACCGCGGTTGGCCATGTGGGAGTCCAGCGCCCTTAACGACCACGCCACCTGCTGGCCCCATACGATCTATTTTTGAAAAAACATTCAGTAATCTTGCTGGGTCAGACTCAGTGGCACAAAAGGTAGCATACTGAACTACAGTGCTGGAAGCCACATGGCAAACCATGGGTTTGGATTCCAAGTCAATCTGCAAACACACTGGGTACGCACACACCGAAGATCCTAAAGGCTGGAGGAAGGTGACTATGGAGTTATGAGATCCTGCGGGGTTACTTCACCCTTACTTGTGAATGAATTTGAAGTAATAATATAATCCTGCTGCCTCCTCTAGCTATTTCCTATTTTCCTACTGCAAAAAAAAAAAAAAAAAAAAAGGAATATACACACACACACACACACATCACTAGTACTTCATCCCTCTCCCGTCTCTCTTTAACCCCATAATATAATCTCCTACCCCCAAACTTTTCTGAATTCATTCTCAAAGATCGTCGACCTTCAACCGTAACCCGTTCCTAGGCATCATTATCTTCATCTCTTCTTTGGTACTAATTAAAAAAAAAAAAAATTCCACCACATTACCTACTCATTTTTTTAAAATAATTATTTTATTTAACTTTTATTTATTTATTTTATTTATTTTAATTTGACCAGAGAGCGACAGAGCAAGAAAGAGATGGAGAAAGAGAGAAAGCAAGTCGCTAGAGGGGAATGGAGGAGAAGGGATTGCAGTGTGGCCACCCCCCCAGGGGGTAATTTCTCGCTTTCTTTCTGTCTGTCTCTATCTTTCTGGCAAGCTCATGGGCCCTATAGCAAAAAAAAAAAATTATTTGTTTTTATTTGTTACTATTATTTTTTAATACGATCAGAGGAAGAAAAAAAGTGAAGGAAGTGAAAAAGCAAGCCACCAGGTCCAGAACTTCAACTGTGGTTGACCATGTGGGAGTCCAGTGTCTTAACCACCATAATACCTGCTGGCCCCTTTAATACATTCTTTTTTCTTTTTCCTTTTTCTTTTTTTTTAAGAATTATTTTATTTAACTTTCATTTATTTATTCACTTGTTTCTCTTTTTTTTAGAATTTTTTAAAATTAATTTTACTTTTTTTTTTTTTTTTTTTTTGACCATACATGAGGAGGGGGGGCAGTTTGAAAGCAAGACACCAGGTCCAGACTTTGAACCATGGTTGGCCATGTGGGAGATGTGCAAGTGTCCAGCACCTTAACCACCACGCCACCTGCTGGTCCCTCATGTTTCTCTCAATTTCACTATACAGAGAGAGAGAGAGAAAGTGAGAAAGCAAGCCACCAGATCCAGGACTCGAACCAATCAGCCACATGGGAATCCAGTACCCTTAACCACCACACCACCCGCTAGTCCCCCCCTTTAATACATTCTTAATAAGTGTTTTTTCCCCCATTGTTAATTGTCTGTGTTGGTACTGACATTATATGGTGAGTGTATATACTGCAAAATTTTGTGTTTCTGGTCTTACTGCATTTGAAGTAGTTAATGAGTTGTCTGGAACACACTGTCAGAGATGGAAGTTTCGGGGAAAAGTGCTCTCCTACAGAACCAGCTCTTACCATGGTGCATCTCTGCAGACACACTCGGAATAGCGTTATTACTAGTGTACTAGTGCTGGGGCACATGTTTGATCTGGAAATGTAGACCAAAACAATGGGTTTGGTTGTTTTTGTTTTCTTCCCTTCGCTCTAGGGCACATGTACCCTATATTATTCCAGATGGTATAAATGAGAAGAGTGGCTTTAAGCTACTAGGGAGGCTGTTTGTTTTGTTTTGTCTTGTTTTAAGAGGTTTTGGGGTTTTTTAAATAATTATTTATTTAATTTTATTTATTCATTTATTTTTAAATTTGACCATAGCAAGGCACAGAGAGAGAGAGAGTGAGAAAGCAAGTGACCAGGTCCAGGACTCAAGCCATGGTTGGCCATGTGGGAGTGTCCAGCACCTTAACTACCACACCACCTATCGCTCCCCAAGAATTGTTTGTTTTTTTTTAAAAAGAGATTTTTTTTTTGCTAAAAGGAGTGTGCACTCGCCGCAGAGAGAAAGTGAGAAATCACCTCAGTGGGGATAGCCACGCCACAATCTCTTCTCTTCCATTCTCCTCTCAGGACTTTGGGCATTCATGCACACACATCCAGTGTGATTTTCAGGCCACGGGGTCTGAAACTAAACCCATGGTCATGTGGGGTCCATCTGCCTTAATCTCCATGCCCTCTGCTGCCCCCCACAAACATATTTTGATATCTAACTTTCTCTCTCAAATTTCTTCATCATGTCGAAGTGGCACAGAAATCGTTTGCTCTGATAGTTGATTTAAAACATGATCTGGGGGCTGGCAGGTGGTGTGGTGGTTAAGAGCACTGGACTCCCATGTGGCCGACTGAGTCTCAGACCTGGTGGCTTGTTTTCTCACTTTCCTTCTCTCTCTCTCTGTCACTCTGTCCCTCTCTGGTCAAATTTAAAAATAAATAAATAAATAAATAAAGTTAAATAATTCTTAAAAAGATAAAATTTAAACAAACAAACAAACACAATCTGTTGGGGCCAGCAGACATGGTGGTTAAGGCAGTAGATCCACATGGCCAACTCCATGGTTCAAGACCCAGACTCAGTGACCTGCAAAACACGCCAGATGTGTGTGTGCACAAATTCCCAAAATCATAAGAGGAAAATGGAGAAGGGACAGTGGCATGACCAGCCCCCTGGGGGGGGGGGGGGGGTGACTTCTCACTTTCCTTCTCTCTGCCTTTGTCTTTCCCCAGTGAGCGCACAGCTGTATAACCAAAAAAAAAAAAAAAAAAAAAAAAATTGAGGACAAAATAAGACCACCAAAAAGGGAAAGCCACTTAAAACCTAATCGAAATGAGGAAGAGAAGTTGATTTCTCTTTTAATACATAAATACATTCTGCTTGGCTATTAAAATGGCAATCACTGGGCCAGCAAGTGGCATGGAGGTTAAGATGACGGTTGGGGACAGCAGGTGGCATGGTAGTTAAGGCGGCTAGACTCCCATGTGGCTGACTACAGTTCGAGTCTCAGACCTGGCAGCTTGCTTTCTCACTTTCCTTCTCTCTCTGTCTCTCTCTGGTCAACTTCAGAAAAAATAAATAAATAAAATAAAATGACAATGAATAAAATTGAATAAAATACTTCTTAAAAAAAAAAAAAAAAAAAAAGATGACAGCTGATCCCTCATGGGCAGACTATGCAGTTCCGAGTCCAGGAAACAGCAGCTTGAGAATCATGCCAGGTGCGCGTGCATGGGTGTCCAAAACCCCACACGGAGAATAGAGAAGAGGAGACTGTAGCATGACCATCCCACCTGGGGTTGCTTTCTCACTTCCCTCCCTCTCTCTCTGGCAAGCACATGTACGCTATGGCAAAAACTAAAAAAAGGGGAGGCAGGCAGCAGGTGGCATGGTGCTTAAGGCACTGGATTCTCACATGGCAGATTGCATGGTTCAAGTCCCGGACCTAGAAGCCTGAAAAACATGCTAGGTGTATGTGCACACATTCCCAAAACCCCAAGAGGAGACTGGAGAAGAGACTGTGGCAGGGCCATCCTCCCAGGGGCTGATTTCTCACTTCCCCTCTCTCTTCGACGATGGCACATGCCCTATGGCAAAAACCTAAAAGAAAAAAAAAGGTTATCACCTACCTATAGGAGCAGTCCAAGCACCTTGGCATGAAAAAACAAAGCCCTTCACAGTCCAAGCACAATCTATCACAGTGAAATCACCTCCCACCACTTCTTCCAAGCTACTATGCCACCATCCTCTTCTCGCTATGTGTCTGTGCTGACCATTCTCGGCCTAGTTAGCCGTGCTACCATTCAGCCCCATGGCAGTTCACCCTTCCTGACTGAGGTGAATTCACAAAGGGTCTTTCCATGACCCACGCAGCACTCTCTCTCCTTCAGCTACTGCTCCTCTCCAGCCCCAGCTCAGACACCCACCAAATCACAGAAGTCATACACAGAGGGCCCAGCAGGTGACGTGGTGGTTAAGGTGCTGAAATTCCCACATGACTGTACACGGTTCGAGTCCCGAACTTGATGGCTTGCATTCTCCCTCTCCCTCTCTCTGTCTCTCTTCCTCTGGCAAAACTCACGTGAAAAAATAAATAAAATAATTTAAAAATAAATAGTAACAACTATTTAAAAAAAAAAAATTAAAAAAAAAAAAAGTCATACACAGAAATGGAGCTCATCTCTCCAGACAGGCAGAAAAAAAGGAAGAGAGAGAACAAATAAAGGGTTACAGAAGAGGAGCTAGAGGATGAGACGGGGAGAAAAAGAGAAGAAAGCCTCTACCAATTCATAAAGCTCACTGCTGACCTCTGTAACACAGTTCCAGTTCCAAGCTAATCAGTACCCCTTTTCAGATACCCTACTCTGAACAGGCACTACAGAGATAGCAATGGAAAAGTAATTTTGACAAGGAAAATGTAGCCGGCAGACCTTTCTTTCACATCTTACCTCCTTCTTCCTTGACTTCTTCACTAGGCTCTCCTGAAAAAGGCTCCTTGAGGACAGGACAATCACCTTTGTCTTCTTGGGCAACTGGCCCAGGCCTGAGTACAATTTTCTTCCCTCGCCTAGAGCCAGAGGCCTGGGGTTTTCCTTTACCAACGTGTGTACTAAGGGCATGGAGTGACTCCAAGGAAGGGAGGGTGATTCCCTGAGAGATGGCCACGTCCACAGCTTCTAGCATTGGTACGTCTGTGTCCGGGGAGAGCACCCTACAGGTCACAGATGGATCGTCCATTCCAAGTTGATTTCCTGCATCCTGCAGAGACTGTACTTCAAGGCCAACTGCTCTGCCATGACAGGAACCCCAAGACAGTGTCACTGACCCCAAGTCTTTGACCTGGTCAGAGTCTGACTTAACAGCTGACTCTAGGTCTAGGTCACTTTCCTCCGGGTTGCCTGTATGCTGTGGAGATCCTGACGCTGTAGTTCTCTTCTTACAGGGCAACATTTTAAAAGTCCCACTTGTGTTCCATCCTAAAAGGTGAAAGTAAGTTCTTAAGACTTTCATATTAATTAACGGTAGTTAACATCTGCTCAAGTATCTTTGCAATTGTTCATGTTCACTTATGAACATGGTACTTCACACCAAATGCACAAGTTCTTGTTAGATGGGATAGGAGAGACATAGTTAGAATGGCTAAGTTCAAATTCCAATTCCATGGGGCCAGCAGGAGGCGTGGTTAAGGTGCTGGACTCCGACAAGGCCAAATACGGTTCGAGTCTTAGACCCAGTGGCTTGAAAATCATACCTGGCACGCGTGCATTCATGCCCAAAATCCCAAGAGGGGAATGGAGAAGTGATTGTGCGTGGCCGTTCCTCTTGAGGGGCAATTTCTCACTTTCTCTCTCACTGTCTTTCTGTCTTTCTCCCTCAAGAATATGTGCCCTATGGCAAAAACCTAAAAAAAAAAAAAAATTGGAAAAAAAAATAACAACTCTAGTAGTGACTGGCATTTTACCTTGACAAAGTGACTTAACCTATCTAAGCTTCTGTTTCAACTTATAAAAAATTGTTCTTCCTGGATAGTATAAGAATTGGATAGAGATTAGTAAGGGTGTTGGTGTTATCATTATCACTATCAGGGACATGGGACATGGTGGTAACACCACGATGCTGAGCACAAACCATGGAGTCCCCGTTTGCACTTGTTTTCCAAGTCAGCCTCTCTGCTTCATGACCTTGCACAACTTATTTAACCTTGGGGCTGGCATGGGGTGTAGTGGTTAAAGACACTGGATTCCCACATGGCCAAATGCAGTTCCATTCCCAGATCTGGCAGCCTGCTCTCTCCCTTGCTCTTTCTCTCTCTCCCTCTCTGTCTCTCTCTGGTCAAATTTAAAAAAAAATAACAAATAAAATTAAATACATAATTCTTTAAAGACAGTAATAAGCAATTTAACCTGAACCCATGTCTTTGACTATAACAGGCAGTAAAAACAGCACTTACATCATCAGATAGTACGTGATCGATAATGCTCACTATTGCTGTTTTCATAAACAAGTATATCCTCTAAAGAAACAATTCAAAAGCAAAGTACTATGGTGTAAAAAGGTTGGGTTACATTTACAGAAAGTCTGTGCTGAAACAAGGGAGAAGAGATTCCTTCTGTTCTCTTTACTTGTTACTTCTGTACTCCTAGCCTAAATTCCAGTTAGCGCATTTCAAGGAAAACCCTGGTCTAAAATAGACAGTATCTTCTTTTTATGTTCTTACACAATTTGTTTGCAAATCTCTTATATTGTACTTACTTCTTTTGTAACTGTCCCTTCATTTGTCTATCCCCTTCCGTCTCCTTCACCCAAAACTATGAACTTATTCAGGAAATATTACTTTTCAACTAGTATCCAGCAGTTATCTGGGTACTACAGATACTCAATGTATCACTGAGTTACCTACCACATACTCTATGTATCACTGAGTACCGCTGACAATGTATCACTGAGTACTGTAGATATGCAATAATTGTCCTCTAAATAAACCAATGAAAAAGGGCTTGAATAACTTATTTTGGGCGGCATTTGGACCAAGCAGCAGGCATTACATAGAAACTAACTGCATCTTTCTGCCAAGAAAACTTGACTCTCATAAATAGATCCAAGAACGAAATAAGCTGCCTTACATTACAGTCATTGGCGATGTTCAAGCAAAGCTTAAATGTCCACCTAGCAGAGCACTAGAAGAAAGCTTAACCTAGAAGACTAAGAAATAAAGGCCTTCTAGCTCTCAAGAATCTGATTCATAAGGTTAGTTTTAAACTTCCTTTTTTCAGTTTTTCCAGGACATCAGGAGAAATTTCCAATGCGCCCACCCCACCCCCAGTAGGTACCCTTACCTTGGTAATTAAGGCTCCAAAAACTCGTGAAGATTCCGTTGACTCCTGTAAGGGAGAGTGGTGAGGGGGGAAGGAATGGAGTGGGTGTATGCCAGGCAACTACTTTACTTCTAAAATGAAATGCTGAAGTCAAGAGAGAGAAGAGGAAAGGAGAGAAGGCAAGAGAAGAGAGGAGAAAGCGAAAAAAAGCTACTATTCAAAGCGGCATGCACGGACTCCGGGAACCTCAAAAACAGCAAGCCGGAAAGTCGGCTTCTTTAGGGACCACAGTCGGACCAACAGGGTGAATGCATGCCAAGCCCGAGACAGCCTCTAAGTGGACCTTCCACCGCCAAACATTCCAAAAATGGGTCCCAACTGCGCTTTCCACCCCAGCGCCGGGCACTAGCCCCAGGACCCACTTCTAACGAGAAACCTTTGCACCCCTACTTTCGGTCACGCACCCCACGTCCACCCTCGCACCCGACCCTTCATCCTGGAAATCCTTCGCCCCGGTGTCCCAGCTCCCACTTGCCTTTTCCCCACCAGCGCACTAGACCCAGCACCCTCTTAAACTGGCCAGATCCCGCGGAAACTCGGCTCCGACACCACCGGAAGTCGGCTAACGGCAGTGACTGACGTGCGCGCCCCCGAGTCCCAATGCGCGAGGCGTCCCAGGGCGTCGAAGAGCATGCGCCAAACGCTGGCCGCCATACTATTTCAGGGCGAAGTGAAGCCACAGTGCTAGTACGTCAGGTGTTGGCAAAACAAACTTAAAGGCACTACGTTTTCTCTGCTTTTGGAGCCATCCTGCTTAAAACAAAACTGAAGGCTGAGATGCGGTGGTTTAATTTAATAGCTGATCTTTCACTCCGCAAGGCACAGGAAAATGTAGAATTCATAACATTTCAGACAGAGGAATATCTACACTACATTTAATACAAGTTCCTGAATAAAACCGAGGCAATATTGGACACAAGCTATAGTAATTAGTCACATCTGTATACAACTCCGCACTGGGGTCAGCAGATGGCGTAGTGATTAAGGTGCTACACTCCCACATGGCTGACCACAGCTCAAGTCCGGGACCTGGCAGCTTGAGATATGCTGGGTTCGTGTGCATGCCCAAAATCCGGAAATGAGAATGGAGGAAAAGGGACTGCAGCGAGGCCATACCTCCTGGGGGATGATTTCTCACTTTTTTTCTCTCTGTCTCTGCCTCTCCCGCCAGTGCATGCAACCTATAACAAAAATCTCTCTAAAAATAAATATAAATAAAACTGCATTGTATAAAATGCTGTCCTTAAATTATCACTTGGACTCCAGAACAAATTTTTTTTTTTTTTTTTGGAGAGGTTTTTGCTATAGGGCGCCTTCACTTGCCAGACAGAGAGATAGAAAGAGAGAAATCACCCCCCAGGGGGGATGGCCACACCGCAATCCCTTATCCTCCGTTCTCCTCTCAGGATCTTGGGCACGCACGCACACGCGCCCAGCGCTAGTTTAAGCCACCGGGTCCGGGACTCGAACCGCGGTCAACTACGTGGGAGTCCAGCGACATAGCCATTACGCTAACTGCTGGTCCCCAGAACAAAATTCTACCTCATCTGGGTAGGTGATTTCACAGTTAGGAAGGCGATTCAGGTTTGGGGGGGAATTAGGTATCCTGACTCTAACTCCTAATGCATTAACCCAGTGTCCAGAATGGTAACTAGGAGGTGGTGGGCGATGTTCAGTCAATCAATTCATGTTTTTTTAAATAAATTAACGAATGACTCCTAGAACCAAGTTCTTTTCACTTTTCTATAAGGACAGAATAAATGCTGGAAAAACATATCAACTTCCTCATTTTACATACGAACCACCAACAAATATTTATCCATTTGAACTGATCCTGTCTGTAAACATAATGAGACAAGATTAAAGTAATCACAACCAAAATGCAGGGTGAAATTAACGTAGTCATGGCTATAATCGCCAGAAGTCTGACCAACGTGAATCACACCAATTCGGTCAAATAGCCAGGAAGTCTCCAGAAGCTTAGAGTTTCTTTTGCGTCCTCCTTTTGACCTACCTACAGAATACCTCTCCCTTCCCCAGTAACCCTAAGCACTTGAAGCTCACAGAAGAGAACTGTTCAACACTGATTAACGTCGATATTGTCATAAGTCTTAAAAAAAAAAAAAAGCTTTAATTTACACACCTCAAAATCTGTTTTACATTAAATAGCTTGTAGTAAATGTTCACAGTTATGCAACCATTCCCAGGTTTGGTCTTTAACCAGAGTTTCTGAAATTTAAAAAAGTTTCTATAGTACTGTTTAGTGGTCTCAGAAATGCGTAACAATAATGGCAATGGACACTGAAATCCAGGCACTATAGAGTCTTGTTTTTCCAAAACCCTAGGCTCTCTCTCACCGAGAACATTCTGCATATTAAGTACAGGGGAGCGTAATCACAGGATCTACAGGACCTCATAAAAGAACCTACCACGCTTCTTTCTCTCTGCGGTCTCGGCCTCATAAACCCACCGCCCGCCAGTAGGCGGGGCCTCATTCTCGCGAAAACTCAGCCATGAGAGGGGTCTCCTCCCGGAGAGCTTCCGGAAAGGGGTGGTGCCTGCATTCCGGAACCTTTCGGACAGAGGCGGAGTCTTCTGCCGAGGGACGTTCGGAAGAAGGCGGAGCCTACCTCGCATCAGGACCAGTCAGACTGCACCTGCATCCTTAGCTCAGAGCATCCCTGGAGCATCTTAACAGGCGAGCGCAGCTGGCAACCAGGGACCGGACCGTCGCAGGAGGCGTCCGCCAGATACCTTCCCCCTCCCTTGACCTAGAGCTCTACAGCGGCGGCCTCGGCACTGACCGGGGGTCCCCAAAGTTGTCTGCCCATTGCAAAAGCATTTATAGCAACAACCTCTGATTACGACATGGCTGAGATCACCAATATCCGACCTAGCTTTGGTAAGTAGATTCGGAGAAACTAAGCTTGAGGTGCTCGGGGCTGTTGCAAAGCCAAGGGGACCTAGAGGCTGGTCATGGAGTGAAGCCCAGACCATAGCCTTCAAAGTGCTAGCCCCGCCGGAATCGGGCTGTGGTGGTGGGTAGCGAGCAGTGACCAGAGCCTGAACTTGAGCCATGGGCTGCAGAGACTGGTGAGGCCAGAGCCACAGCCGAGGGTGGGGAGGTCCAGGAGGCTAAAACCTTGTGTGGTGCACTGTCAGCACTCCTGGAGGTGAGAAACAGCAAGCGCGCGGAGGACGCGAACCCCTCCTTCTGGGGGAGGAGAAGTGGGGGGAGGCCGAGCCCTCCCCCTTGGGGCACGCAGGGCGGTGCCCCTTCCTCCCCCTCCCACTCCTAAGTGCTGCGGGGGAGGGAGGTGGCAAGGGGGATGGGGCATCAAGATGGCAGCTTGGAGACTGTGGGCTGTGTGGCTGGCAGCCAGGGGAGGCGGAGGCCACTGGGGAAAGAGAGGTGCGGGGGTGGGGAGCAAGAAGGAAGCCACTCCTTAAGCCGGTCAGCTGGATGCTGGGGCTGAGAGGAAACGTGAGCCCTGCAAGTCCTTTCTGCATTGTAATGGTGGGGTCCGTCCTATGCTACCAAATGGCGCTTGGTGCTCCTGGGCTGGGGGATGACGTGATGTCTATTTCTAGGCCTGGCAGCGCCTTCGCTCTCCTTCCCGGGCCTTTGTTCCCTGTTTCCTTGGGCTAGCTTTTCA
Source organism: Tupaia tana (assembly GCA_026018925.1). Lineage (NCBI taxonomy): Eukaryota > Metazoa > Chordata > Mammalia > Scandentia > Tupaiidae > Tupaia > Tupaia tana. The sequence continues at coordinate 97,444,676 of JAKSZU010000004.1, forward strand.
AAAAGGGGGACTCACCCGCCGCTAGTGCTGGAGGGGGCGCGATCCAGGCCGGAGGGGGAGGGGCGAGAGGCCCAGCCCGGGGGAGGCCGCTTTGTGTACCAGAGAAAGCATTACGTCATCCCGGAGCGGCTGGTCCCCGACCCAGCCCTGTGAGTCTAAGATCAGTTTTACACTCTCTGGGGCAGAAAGTGGAGTAGAAAATAGGGAAGAAGAGAAAGACAAGCTTGAGAAACAAGTTTTTCCTCTATGGGGGATTCCTTTAAAATGAGCTAGGGAGCAAACTTTCTGGGCTATGCTCTCCTGATCCAATAAATAAATTAATCATAAAATAGACTTGCTCTGCTTATCTCTCCATTCTACTCCAGTTGAGAGGGGAGTAGTTAGTGAGAGTTGCTCCCAGCCTGAGGACCTTCGTATCCCTTAAGGACTCTATCCCTCAAGTAATCTAGATGATCTGAGTGTCCCCACTCCAGTATTTCAAGTGGGGGGCACAATCCAGCTACCAAAAAAAATGGCTTTTCTCATTCCCAAGAGGTATGGTATTTGAAAATGAGCCCACTGTGCCCTGCCCCCTTAACCATAAGGAAGACAACATCAGATCAGGAGACATCAGATCAGGACACGTATGTTGGACAACAGACCTTTATACCCAGTAACTGTTCATTCCCACTTATTCTCCAAGGCGAAATCTTTAGGGTATTTTTTTCTTCCACTTCACCTTCTGCGTTTCTATACTTTGAGTCCTGAGCTTTCAAAATAGCAGTCCCTTTTGAGATCACACAAGAAACCCATGATTTTCCTCCTCTTTCTTTTCTTCTTAGCCTTCTTTCCAACAAATTCCTTTCTTTAACTGCAGTTCCAGAGTCCTTGGAAAAGTCCAGGGAATATTAGCGGAAAAGAAATTATATCACCCTTTTACTTATAACATTTTATTTAGTCCTAACCAATACTGTCTGGTGTGGGTAGTGTTATACATATTTGTCATATGAGGAAACTGAGGCTCAGAGAGAGAAAATAACTTGGCCAAAGTTAAACTAGGGAGGGTAGTGCTAGGATTTAAACCAATGTCTTGCCTTTGCCTAAATATATTCTCCTTCCATTTTACACTGGTTTACCTGAGATCAAAAGGCTAGTTTCAGGAAAGAAAGTGTCCATAACAGTTCTGATCAGAAGCTGAAGGAGATGAGCATAGTCCAGAGGTGTCTCGCTGGTTTCTAGACCCTTATGGAGGGTCTCCCACATAGAAAACTGGAGCTTCTGATGTCCACATTTCACAGAGTACTTCATTTCAAATGCTGCGGCACTGAGGAGATACAGCAAGCCAAGACTCAATTATCCATGACCTTGGAGGGCAAAAGGAGCAAGTAGCACAGGTCACCGCGATTTATAGCTACTTTAAAATGCTCTCTTCTGCCATTAGTTGCAACTTCCTTTTCCCACCAAGCTTTGGATAGAGTAAGGCAAAGCACTGAGTCTCAACATCTCCAACTTTTCTAGTCTGCTACCTTAGATCTTGGGGAGAGGGAGCAAGAGTTAACAAATATTGAAATGGAAAAGGAAAAGGGCAAAAGTGGGAAACACGACCAGGGAGGGCACTTCAGTAAATCACAGATGGGCTCATCTGTTTCTATTTTTTTCCTTTATCCCCCTGAAAAATGAGAATCCTTCATCTTCTTTCTTTTTCACCCTACTGCCATTTCCTTCCTTCTGTCCTTCATTTCTTCCTTTCTTTCTTTCCTTCTTTCTTTCTTTTTAATTTTGCCAGAGGGCATATGCTTTCACCAGAAAGAGACAGAAAGTGAGAAAGCACCCTCCCACCCCATAGGAAATGGTCATGCCCGCAATCCCTTCTCCTCCATTTCTCCCTCCTTTCAGGATTTTGGGACTCACACATGCACACACACATGGTGTGTTTTTGCAAGCCTCCAGGCTTGGGATTCAAACTACACTGTCAGCCATCTGGAATCCAGCCACTTTAACCACTAGGCCACAGGCTAGCCTCTCTACTGCCATTTTCTAACAATACTGTTGAGGCATTCTAAGCAGCAGTGGGTTCTCTTTAGTTCACAGAGTTAAATCAATGGTACCATCAAAGGGGTTGCCCAGATGTTTCCTAATCTGGAACTTTCTATCTTCCTTTCAAATGAACTCAGAAATATACTTGTCTTGGTAGTTCCCTTCTTTCCTCTTACCGTAGAAATGATTGATATTTACTTTCACTAGTCAGTAGCCAGTAGTTTGCAGGGAAGCCTCTGACTGGTCAATGGAGGGCCATGTGTTCTGTGCCCATTCTGATTGACAATGGAATCCAGTCAGTTGTTCGAACGGATATTTACTGAGCTCCAGTTAGAGGGAAGGGGCTGAGGGGTTCAAAGATGAACAGGGTGTTGCTGCTGCTGCCCTTGAGGCTGCCTCCATTTTGTGAAACGTCTCCTTTCAAGTTCTTGTTTCATTTAATATTTTTAAACAGTCATTATTATTCCATATAGCTATGAACGTGCTCACCTTGATTTATTTTGTTAGTAATCGTTTACTCCTTATCTATATTGTTATAAAATGTGATCTCTTCATTTCTTATCTGGTTCCAACGTTCATAGAACCATGAGAGATTGAGTTAGAAAGAGTTTCAGAGACATCTAACTCAATTGCCTTTTAAAAATTCCCCATCAGGGGCCAGCAAGTGGCATGGCGGTTAAGGGCACTGGACTCCCCCACATGTTCAACCATGGTTCAAGTCCCGGACCCGGTGGCCTGCTTTCTTACTTTCCCTCTCCCCTCTCTCTTGCACACACTCTGTCCCTCTCTGGTCAAATTTTTAAAAATTAAAATGAAAAAGTAAATAAATAAATAAAGTTAAATAAAATAATTATTTTTTAAATACCTATCAGACTATACCTGATCAATGGTGATTCAACTTGTGATTGAAAATTTTCAATTGATGGGCCAGCAGATAGCATAGAGGTTAAGACACTGGATCCTACATGGCTGACCCCAAGGTTAGAGTGCGGGACCAGTGGTGATTCCTCACTCTTCCTCCCTCTCTGTCTTGTGAGCAATGGCCAGGAAAAAAAAATTGGAAACTTACTGCCTTATTCCTGATGAAGCAATCTGGGCCACTGAGAGACAGTTCTGGTAATAGTTCTTTGACTATTTTCATTAGATCAAAATCTATCTTCCTGTAACATATACATGTTGGTCTGATCCTACACTCCAAAATAAAGTCAAATCAGACCCTTTCCCATCAAAATGCCTAAAATAATTATAATTGAAGACAGTTGTTATTCCTAAACACACACACCCAACCCCAATTTCTTCCATTTTTCTTCATTCAGTATGGTTTCAGGTCTTTTACTATCCTGGTTATCCACAAGGTAACGTATGGATGATGGTGTCAGGCAGGCCAGAGCTTCAGTCCCATCACTACCATTTGCTGGTGTAGCACTGGGCAGACTGCAGAGTCCCCAGTTTCCTCAGTTATGACATGGAGATATTAATGATACCTATTCAATGCCTTCTTTGATTCAGAAAGAAAAAGCTCTAGCATGATAACTGGCAGGGGCATAATCAATTCACACCCAGAAAAATAGCAATTTTTATTATTACCTGTGATATAACCAATACTCCGCATGTATTATGAACGGTGCAAATGAAAGCATACCTACCCCAGGCTAGTTGGTGGTATGGTGGTTAAAGTGGCTGGATCCCACATGGCTGACTGTGCAGTTCAAGCTCCAGCTCTGGTGGTTTGAAAATCATGCTGGGCATGTGTACATGTGTGTCCAAAATCCCTAGAGGAGAAGGGATTGTGGCATGGTCATCCCCCTTGAGGAGGTGTTTTCTCACTTTCTCTTTCACTTTTTCTTTCTGTCTCTCTCTGTCTCTGTAATGAATGCACGTACCCTATAGCAAATTACCAAAAAAAGAAAGGTATTAATTATTCCTACCCCTTGTGTAATCTGTTCATAGCATAAATCAGCATTACTAATTATAATCCAACTTGTGGTCACCTAAGTTACTAAGTTATTTTTGCCTGAACTTGTCAAGTGAGGTTATTGCCTATAGATAGGTTTCTAAGTCCAAGCAGAAATCTACATTTATCCCTAATATACATAATTATGTTGACTTTATCCTTTTTTTAAAAAAAGAATTATTTTATTTAACTTTATTTATTTATTTTAATTTGCCCAGAGAGAAAGAGAGAGAAGGAAAGTGAGAAAGCAAACCACCAGGCCCAGGACTCAAACCACGGTTGGCCATGTAGGTGTCCAGCACCCTTAATCACCATGCCACCTGCCGGCCCTCTTATCCTCTTTTTCTAACCTGTGCAAGTGGTTTTAAATTCATGAACTCATTTGTTCACTTAGTATTTACTATGTACTACCAGGTTCTGTGACCTGCAGATATAGCAGTGAACAAAACAAAGTCACTATTTTTTGTTTGTTTTAGAATTATTTAATTTTATTCATCATCATCATTATTATTATTAATTTGACCAGAGACAGAAAGACAGAGAGGAAAGCAAGAAAGCAAGCCGCCAAGTTCAGGACTCGGCCGCAGTTGGTTATGTGGGACTCCAGCGCCTCAACCACCATGCCACCTGCTGGCCCCATATGCTTGTTTCTTAGTTTGCTACAGGACACATACATGTCAGGGAGAGAGAGAAAGAGAAAGAAAGTGAGAAATCACCCCGCATGGGGGATAGCCACATCACAGTCCCTTCTCCTTCATTTTTCCCTTGGGATCCTGGGCACACATGCACACGCGCCTGGCCTGTTTTTTAAACCACTGGGTCCAGTACTCAAAACTACACAGTCCGTGTGGGATCCAGCCACCATACCTACCACACCACCAGCTAGCCCCAAAGTCATTGTTCTTACTAAGTTTATCTAGTGAGAGAAGGAAGACAAAAATATGTCATGGTTATAAGCCCTATGAAGATAAATCAAGAAGGGTGATGGGAATACTGTCTTGCTTGGAACAGACAGGAAATGCTTCTCTGATAAGACCACCCTTTAGTAAGAGAGGCAGTGAGCTGTGCAGATGCCTGGTGGAGCTGGGTTCCAGGAAGGAGATTCCATCTGGAATATGCCTCTTTAGTTATTTGTTTATTCAACAAATACATATTAAATGCCTGCTGTGTGTTTGGAGTGCTGGGAACACAACAGTGAACAAAACACACAAAAATCTATGCTCATGAAGACTACATTCTATGGAAGAAAAACAATAAGTAGGAAGATTATGTGTGTGGGGTATGTATACTTATTTAATTCTTAGATGTGGAAATTATATTTGTTTTTCCTTATATGTATGCTTGTGAGAGAGAGAAAGAAATAACAAGGCATATTTTTATATACATATTTACTTATTTATCTATTTAAGGAATTATTTAACTATTTACTTATTTACTTACTTATTTATAAATTTGACCAGAGAGGAACAGAGTGAAATAGAGAGAGAGAGGGACAAAGTGAGAAAGTGTGCAGAGCGGCCAATCTGAGCAAACAAGAAAGCAAGCCGCCAGGTCTGGAACTAGAACTACAGTCAGCCATGTGGGCGTCCAGCGCCCCTAACCACCATGCCACCTGCCGGCCCTATATATTTATTTTTTTAGAGAGATTTTTGCCACAGGATGCATGCAGTTGCTGGAGAGACAGAAAGAGACAAAGAGATGGAAAGCAAGAAATTACCCCCGGGGGGCGGGTGGCCACACTACAACCCCTTCTCCTCCATTCTCCTCTCAGGATTTTGGGCATGTATACACACATACCCGGCGTGAGTTTTTTTTTTTTTTTTTTTTTTTTTTTTTTTTCTTTTTTTGGAGAGGTTTTTGCTATAGGGCGCGTGCGCTCGCCAGACAGACAGAGAGATAGAAAGCAGGAAATCACCCCCCAGGGGGGATGGCCACGCCGCAATCCCTTCTCCTCCATTCTCCTCTCGGGATCTTGGGCACGCACGCACACGCGCCCGGCGTGAGTTTAAGCCGCCGGGTCCGGGACTCGAACCGCGGTCGACTACGTGGGAGTCCAGCGACATAGCCATTACGCTAACTGCTGGTCCCCCGGCGTGAGTTTTAAGTCATCAGGTCTGGAACTTGAACCATGGTCGACTATGTGGGAGTCCAGCAACATAACCATTACACCATCTGTTGGTTCCAGACAAGGCGTATTTTACAAAAAAAATAATTTATTGGGGCCAGCAGGTGGTATGGTGGTTAAGGGTGCTGGACTCCCACGTGGGTGACAGCAGTTCGAGTCCTGGACCTGGCGACTTGTTTTCTCACTTTCCCTCTCTTTCTCTCTCTCTCTCTAGGGGCCAACAGATGGCCTAGAGGTTAAGGTGGCTGGATTTCCACATGGCCTCCTGCGGTTTGAATCTCAGACCCAGTAGCTTGAAAATCATGCCAGGCCCGTGTGTGTGCATGTCCAAAATCCCAGGAGGAGAATGGAGAAGAATGAATTGTAGTGTAGTTATCTCCCCTGAGGGTGATTTCTTACTTTCCCTCTCTCTGTCTCTCTCTAGAAAGAGCACAAGCCCTATGTCAAAAACAAAACCAAAAATATTAGGGCCAGCCAATGGCGTGGTGGTGAAGGCAGCTGGAGCCCACATAGCCAACTGCTCAGTTCAACCTGGTAGCTTGAAAAACATGCTGAATATGTGTGCATATGTGCCCAAAATCCCAAAAGGAAGGAGAGTGGGAGAGAAGGGATTGTAGTGTGACCATCCCCTATGGGGGGAGGGTGCTTTCTCACTTTCCCTCTCCCTCTCTCACTCTCTCTCTATCCTCATTGAGTGCACATGCCCTCTAACAATTTTTTTGTTTTAATTTTTAAAAATTTAAGCCAGGCTAGGAAAAGTGAGTGTTAGGGTAGGAAAATGTTCACTTTTTTTTTTTTTAAGATTTATTTATTTATTTTTATGTATTATTATTTTTTAAATTTTATTCATTGTCATTATCTTATTTTATTTTTTGAAGTTGACCAGAGAGAGAGAGAGAAGGAAAGTGAGAAAGCAAGCTGCCAGGTCCGTATCATGGTCAGTCATATGGGAGTCCAGCCACCTTAACCACCACGCCACCTGCCAGCCCCATTTTTATTATTTTTTAATTTTACCAGAGAGAGAAAGGGAGAGAAAGTGAGAAAGAAAGTCACCAGATCTAGGACATGAACTATGGTCAGCCATGTGGGGGAGTTCAGGACCTTAACCACCACAACACCTGCCAGCCCCAAGTATGCACTTTTAAACAGAGTAGTCAGGGAAGGCCTTATTAAGGGGACATTTGAACAAAGATAAAATGTTTTCTGTGGGCCCTATTTTTTTCCTATGTAAGATACTTATATTTTATACCTGAGAACTGAAATTTTAGAACATATTTTAAAAGTACCTAAACCCAGGACCAACAGTTGGCATAATGACTATGTCGCTGGACTCCCATGTAGTCGACCGCAGTTCAAGTCCCAGACCCAGTGGCTTAAACTCACGCAGGGTGTGTGTGCATGCATGCCCAAGATCCTAAGAGGAGAATGGAGGAGAAGGGATTGTGGTGTGGCCATCCCCACTGGGGGTAGATTTCTCACTTTCTGTCTCTATCTCTCTGTCTTTCTGGAGAGCGCATGCACCCTATAGCACAAACCTCTCAAAAAAAAAAAAAAAAAAAAAAAAAAAAAAAAAAGTTTATTTCATGTGTTTATGAGAGAGAAAGAGAGGCCCCTTGGTCAGGGTCTCACCATACTCTGATCTTGCACCCCCAGCCTCTCAGCCACCCAAGATTGTGGGCACTACCAAGGCCATGCCTGACTTGTTCAGGTTGGCCTGGATTAGGAACCTGGGCCCCCGACACGGCTCCAGCAGGCACAGCAGTGCCCTGTTGCCCGCACCACTGCAGCTAGGCACAACGATCCACATTTACCACCTTTAAGCTCCCTACCAAGACTGCGTAAACTCAACTCCACCCTGACAGCCCACCCTGACAATCAGCCTTTCCGTTGGCACAGACCCTCTGTTTGCAAGCTCTGTGCTGATGCTGCCGCTTATCCTCCTGAAACCAAAAGCACAGCTCATGCCCTGTGTGGTGTTAAAGCAAATGGGTTCCCATGTAAAGAGGTGACCTTAGAATACTTACAGGACAGCTTTATGCGAAGCGCAAACCACTGTAAGCAAAACTAAGTCTGTTAAGTGTTGAGAGAAGGCCAAGAGGAGACAGGGAGTCAGGCGGGCACTTCAGGGAAGGCTTTGTGGAGAGGACAAACATTCCCCCCAGGTTCGGGGGGAAGGACAAGCCATGGATTGGTTGGAGAGGGTGGGCAAGGGCGTCTCTAAGAGAAGGGAGAGGCTGTGAAGCCCAGACGAGCACATTTTGCTTTAGAGGCTAGACTGCAGATTAGCTCGGCGCCAGCAGAGGCATTAAACAGGGAGCTCTGGCCAGGGGTTGAAATCCACCTGCCTTGATGCATCTCTGGTCTCCACCTTCAGATGTGTCACCGGTGGTGGCCGGCCTCATCGGGGCCTCTGTGCTGGTGGTGTGTGTCTCGGTGACCGTCTTTGTCTGGACATGCTGCCACCAACAGGCAGAAAAGAAGCACAAGACCCCACCGTACAAGTTTATTCACATGCTCAAAGGCATCAGCATATACCCAGAGACCCTTAGCAACAAGAAGAAAATCATCAAGGTGCGGAGAGACAAAGACGGCCCTGGGAGGGAAGGTGGCCGCGGGAACCTGTTGATAGACGCAGCAGAGGCTGGCCTGCTGGGCCGCGACAAGAGTCCCAGGGGGCCTAGCTCTGGCTCTTGTATAGACCAGTTACCCATCAAAATGGACTATGGGGAAGAACTGCGGAGCCCCATTACGAGCCTGACCCCCGGGGAAAGCAAAACCACCTCTCCATCATCTCCAGAGGAGGAAGTCATGCTTGGATCCCTCACCTTCTCAGTGGACTATAACTTCCCGAAGAAAGCCCTGGTGGTGACAATCCAGGAGGCGCATGGGCTGCCCGTGATGGATGACCAGACCCAGGGCTCTGACCCCTACATCAAAATGACCATCCTTCCCGACAAACGGCATCGGGTGAAGACCAGAGTGCTGCGGAAGACCCTGGACCCTGTGTTCGACGAGACCTTCACCTTCTATGGCATCCCGTACAGCCAGCTGCAGGACCTGGTGCTGCACTTCCTCGTCCTCAGCTTTGACCGCTTTTCCCGGGATGACGTCATCGGGGAGGTCATGGTGCCACTGGCTGGGGTGGACCCCAGCACAGGCAAGGTACAACTGACCAGGGACATCATCAAGAGGAACATCCAGGTGAGGAGGGGGAGTGTGTTGGGGAGGGATGGTAGGTTGGGGGAGATAAGATCTGGGGGGGGGACACTAGGGAAGGGGGAGGGATGTGTGGCGTAAAAGGGGCTGCAGAGTGGAAGCTCTTGACTGTCGAGGACAAGCTATTATCCGAGTGAGACACAGAGAGCCTGGCACAGCCTGGCACAGCCTGGCACAGCCTGGCAGAGCAGGTCTCCAAGAAGCAACACCCTAGACACAGAGAGCTGGTAGCTTCTAAACTTCCGCGCAGTGGCTGGCGCCCTGTATCCAGGCTGTATCCAGCTCCCTTACAACAGGAGGGCCCCCTCCGACGTCCTAGACCCTCCCATAGATCAGGGAGATGGGAGCTAATCTCCCTAAAATGGTGTGTGAACTTTCTCCAGGAAACTTTCTCACCGCAGAGAACTATACAACCATTCAGTCATTTTCTCCCTCAGCTTCTCGTTCCCAACCCAAACCTAGAGTAAATAGCATTATGTGCATTTCTTTTCCTTTTTTAACCATTTGTGAATGCAGTTTAATGAATCGCTTCAGCCTTCCCGGCTTGGCCCAGATGCTTCTCTTCATTCCTCCCCTCCTCCATTTGCATGAGAAGGGGTGAGACCCTCTCTCTGCCTTCTCTCCTGCTCTCCTCACCACATCAGCTCTTGAGCTGTCATTTCAGGGGTACGAGAAGTGACCTCCAGCCCACACCACCAGTTCATTCATTTCTGCCACCGCTGGGGAGGCAAGAGTGCTGCTGTTAAGTAGTGGGGTCCTACTGGAGCATCCACCGCCCGGCCTCACTTTCCAGCTCACCACTTTCCGCTGTGTGACGCGGGGAGTCAGATGACCCCACTAAGCCTGTGAACAAGGCTGGTAGTATTGCCTTCCTTACAGGGTGATGAGGAGCAAACGAGGTCATATATGCAGCATATATGCCCTTGAAGGTCTCTTACTTTATTGGAGGAGAAAGACAAACGTTCTTAGCAGTTACCATGTAGGGAGTGCAATAGGTACGATGAAAGAAGTTGCTGACATTTTAATGTTTTTCAATTCTCCAGAGGGAGTGTGCACTCGCCAGATAGAGAGGAAGGCGGAGGCACACCCCATGGGGAATGGACGCACTGCAGTCCCTTCTCCCTTTCAGGATTTTGGTCATGCACACACATGCGTCTGGCATGGTTCTCAAACTGCTGGGTCCAGACCTCCAACCACACAGTTGGCCATGTGGGATCCATCTAGCTCCCTTCACCATTAGGCCACAGGTTGGCCCAAAATTGTTGAAATTTTAAACTTCAAGGTGCATTCATTTTTTCAGGATATAGCATAAATGACTAATAACAAGGACTTTGAAGTCAGAGTTTAATTTCAAACTCTATCAGCTAAATGACCTTGGACAAGCTGCTTCATTTCTTTAAGTCTGTTTTTTATAGGAATAAAGTAAGATGATTTACATAGTCCCTACCACAGAGTAAATGTTGGATGAGTTTTTATTATTATTTCAATTATCAATAATGTTTGGTCTCTGGGAGATATATGTGATTTATAGATATTTAGGTAGGGTCATTGAAAAAGTCATGACATATTTTTCTATGCAAAAATGTGTCATGACTTTTCCGATGACCCAATGTTTTGTTCTGACAAAGTGAAGGTAGACCAAGAGGCCTGGACCTGTGGAGAAGAAAGAATATCAAGGCCGCTAACAACAACCGTTCCCTTCCTGGGGAGAGCCTTGCCTCTAGGTGCCATGCTTAGCTCTTCTTTTTTATTTCTTAAGATTTATTTAATTCAGGGGGCCAGCACGTGGCATGGTGGCTAAGGATGCTGGACTCCCACATGGCCGACCATGGTTCAAGTCCTGGACCTGGCAACTTACTTTGTCACTTTCCCTCCCTCTCTCCCTCTCTCTAACTCTGTTCCTTTCTGGTCAAATCAAAATAAATAAATAAAATTTTAAAACAAAGAATTATTTGGGGACCAGCAGGTGGCATGGTGGTTAAGATGCTGGACACTCCCATGTGGCTGACCACAGTTCAAGTCCTGGACCTGGTGACTTGCTTTTTCACTTTCCCTCTATGTGTGTGTGTGTGTGTGTGTGTGTGTGTGTGTCTGGTCAAATTAAAATAAATGAATGAATAAAATTAAATTAAATAATTATTTAGCAAAAAAAGAAAAGAATTATTTAATTTGGGACCAGTAGGTGATGTGGTGGTTAAAGGAGCTGGACTCCCACATAGTCAACTGCAGTTCAAGTCCCTGACCTGGTAGCTTGCTTTCTTGCTTTCCTTTTCTTTTTTTTTCTCTCTCTCTGTGTCTGTCTGGTCAAATTAAAAAATAATAATAACAAATGGAATTAAATAAATAAATTTTATTTTTATTATATTTTTAATTATTGTATTTAACTTTATTATTTATTTTTATTGGATGAGGAAGAGACAGAGAGAGAGGGGAAGTGAGAAAGCGAGTCACCAGGTCTGGGTCTTGATGTGGTCAGCCATGTGGGAGTCCAGTGCCTTTAACCACCATGCCACCTGCTGGCCCCTATTATTGTTATTTTTAATTTGACCAGAGAGAGATGGAGTGGGAGGAATGAGAAAGGAAGCTGCCAGGTCCGGGAGTTGAACTATGGTAAGCTATGTAGGAGTCTAGTGCCCCGACCACCATGCCATCTGCTGGTCCCCATGCTTAGCTCTTAATGCCTTTCCACCTATAAGCTCATGCTGGGCTTAGTGGGGAGACAGGAGGCCCAGGCCTGGACAGAAGAGGCTCCCAGGCCCGTAGACGTGGCGTGTGCAGGGCTGCCCACAACCAAGGTTTGCACACTGCAGGGTGCAGTACCAGCTCTGGGGATGGGGTGGCAGAGAGCACACCCTTTGGGGCCTTCTCTGCTGTGCCGTCAGCCCCTGTCCGGCGGCAGTATGTCCAGCCATGCCATTGCTCAGAGTGACTTAGACCAACACCTGGCGCACCTGGATGTACTTCACAGGGTCCACGGAAGCCACGCGTGTTGGAACATATCAGAGGCATCTGGTCAAAGCGTGAGTGAGGCCCTGACTCAGTACCAGGGTACTGTGGAGAGTAGTCAGGCTGAAGATGTGAGGAAAACACGTGTGTGTGCCTGTAGACACACATGAAAACACACTTTTATAAACTATTTTAACAAGACTATTAGAAAACATCTATCTATAAAAACAGTATCTGTCTGTTGTCAATGGTTATCTTTTTGTTGTTGTTGATATCTAAAAAGAAAGAGGGGGACATGTGGAGGGTAGTCGGTCTGAAAGCAAGTGATGAAAACACGTGGCCTGTAGACACATACAAAAACACACTTCCATAAACCACTCTAACAAGACTATTAAAAAAAATCTATATACGAAAACAGGATCTGTTGCCAATGGTTTTTGTTGCTGTTTTCATCACGTTTTCAGACCGACTACCCTCCACAGGGTCCCCACAGGGAGACATCCTAGAGCCCAGCAGTGCAGGGGTTCTCGCGTCCTCCGAGGTAGGAGTCAGAAGGCACAGACAGAAACGACAGAAAGGCTCGTTTCATTCCCTCTCCCCTCTGCTCTCCCTCATCTCTTTTCCCCAGGGCTCTGCCCACCCTTTCCATTCCCTGGCTTCCCTGTGCAGCCGCTCAGGGCCCCGCTTCCCGCTTTCATCTCCCTGTCCTCGGAGGAGCCCTTCCACGCTCTTCCTATCACCACAGTCTCGCTAGAGCCGCTGGCCAGCTGGACTCCCAGGAAGCTCACGCGCTCACCGTCCACGGCTCTGTGCCAAGCTGCAGCTGGGAAGAGCCTGGCAAGGAGAGGGATGGATTTGGGCTGGGAACAGAACAGCCTCAAATCCCAGGCACTGGACAGAGAGCTTAGACAATGGTGTTTGCTAAACCACCAGGGGCTCTTGGTAAGAGCCAAGTTTCTTTCCGCTTTATTAACTCTCTCTGGGAGGGGTATACCAGGGCGAGGACCATGAACACATCGCCTGGGAGAGACCCCCGACAGGGCACACACCGCCCGTGCAGCCCCACACGGGCGCCTTGCAGCCTCCCACCCAGGCTTTCTAGGCACGTTTATCCCCAGACGGTGCCTGCAGGCAAGTCTAGGTTCCGTCAGAGCCATGGCTGTCATTGCCCCCCGAGAGTCATCACTCTCATCCCTGGGGTTCCCTGGCAGGGGAACCTCAGTGTCTACTCCACATCCTCCCCACTGTGGCCAGGAGTCTGCCCTTTCTGGACCTCCCCTGGGCAAACACCAGCTCCAGTGCTCTGTGATCCCACACTGCCTGCTCAGGGCTTCCTCCTGTTCTGTGCAAGGTGTCCCTTCATAGCAAGGACCACATGATCTTCCTCCAAACGCTCCTGGACAGAGACTGGTAAGAGCTGCATTCCTGTGGGCAAGCCCTGATCGTGAGCTGCATTTCCTGGCCTCTTGTAGCAAACTCATCTCTTGTCCGTCCCTCCCGTTGCTACAGCGTGGTCCTGTTGAAGCCTGTGACTCGTCTTATTTCTGACTCTCCATTTCTCTGCTGCCGCTGGGCAATCCATGATCCTCTCTGGGTCTTCATCTTCCTCTAGGCAGACTGTCAAGGATAATGCAGTGACTTTGGGAGTGTACACTCCGCTCTTACGAACATACAAAAAGAAATAAGAAACATAAAAAAATTAACCCTTGCAACTACCTGTAGCACACTGAATTTGTGCTATACATAGAAAGCTGGATCCCATATGGCTGTCCATGCTTCAAAGCCTGGCCCTAGCCACTTGAGAAACACTCCACAGGCACGTGTGTGTGAATGCCCCAAATCCCAACAGGATGGAGAAATGGAAGAAAGGATTGTGGCGTGACCATTGTAGGGTGTTTTCCCCCTCATCCTCTCCCTTCCTCTTTTTCTCTCCCTGAGAGTGCCCTTGCCCTCTGGCAATTAAAAAAAAAAAAAAAAAAAAAAAAAATTAACCCTTGGGGGTTGGCAGATGACATGGTGGTTAAGGGTGCTGGACTCCCATATGTCTCACTGTGGTTCAAATCCCAGACCTGTCAGCTTGCTTTCTCATTTTTCTTTGTCTCCCTCTGTCTCTGCTCAAATTAAAAAATAATAATAAGGGGCTGGCAGGTGGTGTGGTGGTTAGGGGCACTGGACTCCCACATGGCCAACAGCGGTTTGAGTCCCAGACCTGGTGGCTTACTTTCTCATTTTTCCCTCTCTCTCACTCTGTCCCTCTCTGGTCGAATTAAAATAAAAAAATAAATAAAGTTAAATAAAATAATTCTTTTTAAAAAAATAAACAAAATAATTATTTTTTAAAAATTAACCCTTGATTGTTACTGAAAGGAGGTTCTTTGAAAGTTTCATGCCCAAGATCTCTGAGTTGGACTCTGGAAGTAATGTTTGTGTTTTTCCTCAAGTGACAGCTGTTGTTTTCTAGTATTTTACTCAAGTTGTAATTAAAGTGAATTTACATCCCAGCGGTAAATCCCCCACAGGAAGAAGAGAGGTGGTGCAGAGAGGGCTGGGAGATAAAGAGGGCAGACGGAAACGTGAGGGAACAGTGGGTCATAGAGAGTCCTCATTCCCTCAGGTCGCGGGATGGCCTGGGACAATGGGCCTGGGAATGAGAGGATTCCTAACATCTCAGATTTACAAAGGCCCTTAGAGGTCACCCAGTCTAGCCACTGGGACTGCAAAGAGAGAAAGAAAGGGGAATGTCAGCATTCCAGGAACAATAAAGAAAGTTGTTTTGTGTGTGCACTGGGGGAGGGGAAAAAAGGGGACACGCTTGAATGTTAGGGTTTTGTTTCTTTGCTTTTCCCATGGTTGTGATTTAGGGTGGAGGTGACCCTCAGGACTTTTGGTCTCAAGAAAGGTTTATTGAGGATACATTGGTTCTCTGAGTGCAAAGGCTCCGTGGCTAGAAATCACTCTAAAAGAGGTTCTGCCAATTACAGGAAAATAGACTGCTCTCTCACCTAAGTATTTCTTTCATCCGAATGTGTTCTTTAAGCCACCACTCTGTTCCTCTATTCCACGGAGGGAGAAAGGAGCCCACTCTCTCAGAAACTGCCCCCACAGGCATGCATAAAACCCTTTCTCCCCCTTGTCCTTCTGCTTGCCTGCCCCCCAACAGGGTCTTTGCCTGGCTGGGCCAAGGGGCTGGGAAACAGAGCTCGCTCCCAGCCCTCAATGGCTCTTTCAAAAGAGCCATTGACTGTGTTGCTCGGAATGGGAATGGCAGGGAGAGAAAGGGAGGGCGTGAGGGAAGACATCCTGCTCAGGCCTTCAGCGCAGACCGGGGTGGCATTCAGGTGGTGTCGCGGCTGCAGACTCCGAGCATCACAAAGGGCAGCTGAGGGGACTGGGCATCCTGCCCTGGTACAGCAGCCCAAGGTAAAAGATGGCGTCAGGTGGAGAGCAGCTGCCCGAGGAGCCATTTTAGGGAGAAAAGGATGGAATCGGTAACCAGAAGTTGTCTTCTTTCCCAAAGAACTAGGGGAGGGGCACAGGGATTTAATTAGGAAGATTTTGTTTATAGTGATGACAGAAATGTCCTATATTGGCCCTGTCCAACATAGTAGCTACAAGGCACTTGAAATATGACTCGTGTGATTAAAGAACATTTTATTTATTTATTTTTACTTGGTTATAGAGAGTGTGTGCTCGCTGGAGAGACACGGAGAGAGTGTGAGAAAGCACCCCCACCTCCCAGGGAGAATGGCCACACCGCAATCCCGTCTCCATTCTTCTCTTGGGATTTTTGGGTATGCACGCACACACGCACCACATGCTTTCCAAGCCACTGGGTTCGGGACTCGAACCACGTAGTTGGCCATGCGCGATCCAGCTGCCTTAACCTCCATGCTGCCTGCTGGTTCCAAGAACTAAAATTTGAATTGTTTTCATTGTAATGACTTTAAATTTAGCTAGTAGCTACTCTACTGGATAGCTCAGTTCTGAGCATTTTGGAAGGCATTTGATTTTCCTTTTCACAAGGGATTACTTTCTATTTGGTTGTGGCCAATAGTGAAAATGAGTTTATACCCTCTTATCGCACTCTGACTCGTGGCAGAAGGAAACGGCCCAGAACTCCTCTGGTTGGCAAGGACAACCAGCCTGGGATTTTCAACTGGCTGAGGGCACTTCCCACGGATACAATCCCGAGCTGACAATGTGTGTGTTACAAAATGTGGGGCTTCAGTCTAGCAGAAAAATACCATGGAAATCTTTTTTAAAGTCTGGTCCTTTTGTACTCCAATTTCTAAAGCTAAGAGCCAAGTTTAATCTTTAGCTAGTTATGTCCTATGCCCTATAAGAAGCATTTCCATAGGCTCCTAGAATGAACTATAAACTCAAGAAATATTTTTAAAGAATTATTTCTTGGGGCTGGCAGGTGGCATGATGGCTAAGGGCGCTGCACTCCTACATGGCCGACCAAGGTTCGAGTCCTGGACCTGGCGGCCTTGCTTTCTCACTTTCTCACTTTTTCCTCTCTCTCTTCTCTCTCTCACTGTGTTCCTCTCTAGTAAAATTCAAATAAAGGGACCAGCAGTTAGCGTAATGGCTATGTCGCTGGACTCCCACGTAGTCGACCGCGGTTTGAATCTCGGACCTGGTGGCTTGAACTCACGCCAAGCGCGTGTGCGTGCGTGCCCAGGATCCCAAGAGGAGAATGGAGGTGAAGGGATTGCGGCGTGGCCATGCCCCCTGGGGGGTGATTTCTCGCTTTCTGTCTCTGTCTCTCTCTGTCTGTCTGGCGAGCACACACGCCCTATAGCAAAAACCTCTCAAAAAAAAAAGTAAAATTAAAATAAATAAACAAATAAAGTGAAATACATAATAACTCTAAAAAATTATTTCTTTAATTTCGTTTATTATTATTATTTAATTTGCTGTAGGGCATGAGCGCTTACCAGAGATGGGGGGGGGGGGGGGTGGTGGCAGTGAGAAAGCAAGGTGCCAGCTTGGACCCAAACCACAATTAATCATGTAAGAGTTCAGTACCTTAACCACCGTGCCACCTACTGCCCCCCCCAATTTTTTTTTTTTTAGATTTTTGCCATAGGGCACTTGTACTCATTACGGAGAGACAGAGAGAAAGGGAAAGTGAGAAATCACCCCCATGGGGGATGGCCACACCAGCAATCCTTGCCATCTCTTCATTCTTCTCTTGGGATTTTGGACATAAACCCACACACCCAGCATGTTTCTCAAGCTGCTTTGTCTGGGACTCGAACTGTGGAATCAGCCATGGGGGATCCAATGCCTTAACCACCATGCCACCTGCTGGCCCTGAAAAATTTTGGTGTTTTAGTATTTTTTTTTAAGTTTATGCATTTATTTATTTTTTAAAAGAATTGTTTTGTTTTATTTATTTATTTAAAGAATATTTTACACTTTTATTTATTTGTTTACTTATTTTAATTTGACCAGAGAGAGAGAGTAAGAAAGCAAGCTGCCTGATCCAGGACTCAAACCGTGGTCAGCCATGTGGGAGTCCAGCACCCTTGACCACCACGCCACCTGCTGGCCCCTATTTATTTACTTTTAAGAGAGATTTTTGCGATAGAGTGTGTGTGGTCACCAGACACACAGAGAGAGGCAGGGAAAGAGAAAGTGAAAAATCACTCCCCTAAAGGATCGGCCACGCCATAATCCTTTCTCCTCCATTCTCCTCTCGGGATTTCAGTCATGCACACTGACGCATCCAGTGTAAATTTCAAGCTGCCAGGTCCAGGACTTGAACTATAGTCAGCTGTATGGGACTCCAGCACCACAACCACTACGCCACCTGCTGGCCCCATTATTATTATTTTTTAATTTGAGCAGAGAGAGACAGTCAGAAAGCAAGCCACCAGGTTTGGGACTCAAATTGCAGTTGGCCATGTGGGAGTCCAGAGCCTCAACCACCCTGCTACCTGCTGGCTCCTGTTTATGTATTTATTGATTTAATTGCTAGAGGGTGCATGCCCTTGCCAGAGAGAGAAAGCACCCTCCAATGGGGTACAGTCATGCTGCAATACCTGCTCCATTTTTTCTCTGTCCTTTGTGGGGCATGCACCCACGTACCTACTGTGTTTTTCTTTTTTTCTCTCTCTCTCTCTTTCTTTCTTTCTTTCTTTCTTTCTTTCTTTCTTTCTTTCTTTCTTTCTAAAGGATTATTTTATTTAACTTTATTTATTTATTTTAATTTGACCAGAGAGGGACAGAGTGAGAGAGAGAGAAGGAAAGTGAGAAAGCAAGCCACCAGGTCCGGGACTCAAACCGTAGTCGGCTATGTGGGAGTCCAGCACCCTTAACCACCATGCCACCTGCTGGCCCCCCTACTGTGTTTTTCAAGCCACTGGGGCTAGGATTTAAATCATGTTTGTCCATATGAGATCCTGTTCCCTTAAGTGCTAGGCTACTAGTTTAGCCCTACATTTATTTATTTATTTCTCCCATGAGCAAGGAAGTCATAGGAAGAGAGAGAGAGAGAGAGACCAAGAGACAGCACCCCCAGGGGGGTCTTGATGCCACAGTCCACTCCCAGCTTCAGCCAGACCCAGGTCATGGGCACACAGATGCCTGGAGTACAGGGAGGTCTCCCGGTGCAAGCCCTGGACCTTCCCACAAGGGTCAGCCTCATAGAGTGTCACACTCTACTGCTGTGCCACCATCTAGGCCCAGACTTGAGACTTTTTAAAAACCCGGTGAAATAGTATCAGTTCCGTTTCTTGGGATAGCTTAAGGCCTACAAACTATTGGATTTGTTCCTTTTTTTCTTTTTTTTAAATTATTTTATTTTTATTAAGATTTATTTATGTATGTATTTATTTACTTTAATTTGACCAGAGAAGGCCAGAGTGAGAGAGAGTGAGGGAAAGTGAGAAAGCAAGCCACCAGGTCTGGGACTTGAACAATGGTCTGCCATGTGAGAGCCCAGCACACTTAACCATCATGCCACCTGCCGGCCCCTGACCCTTGTTTGTCAATGATGAGGTAATCAGGTTATCTGCTGCTGCTGTTCTTTCCTGCACCGTATACACCCTAGCAGGTAGGCCACTAGCCTGGAAGTTTCTCACGTGTGAGATTCCTCACTGTCTGTCTTTTTGGTGCTAGCTGCCAATAGAGTGGCTGGCATGTCATAAGTACATAACAAGTCATTTTTGTGGGTGTGCAGTGTGTATAAGGCTGGTGATTAGTATAGTCTTTTGTTGCTCAATCTAAGAATCCCTGGAGTAGGTGACATTTCTTTAGACTTAGAAGAATACAAGAAATAAGGGGCCAGCCTGGGGTGTAGTGGTTAATGGAGCTGGGTCCAACATGGCTGACTACATGGTTCGAATATAAGGAATACGGTTTAATAGCAGGGCATGGGGACCAGCAGATGGTATAGTGGTTAAGGCACTGGGCTTCCACATGGCTGACCACAGTTTGAGTCCTGGACCTGCGAGTTTGTTTTCTCACTTTCTCTCTCTCATCTCTCTGGTGAGCATATGTGCTCTTTAACAAATTTTTTAAAAATAATAATACAAGGGGGAACCAGCAGTTAGCGTAATGGCTATGTTGCTGGACTCCCACGTAGTCGACTGCAGTTCGCGTCCCGGACCCGGTGGCTTAAAACTCACACCGGGCGCGTGTGCGTGCGTGCCCAAGATCCCGAGAGGAGAATGGAGGAGAAGGTTTTGCGGCGTGACCATCCCCCATGGGGGGTGATTTCTCGCTTTCTGTCTCTATGTCTCTCTCTGTCTGTCTGGCGAGCGCACGCGCCCTATAGCAAAAAACTCTCCAAAAAATAAAAATAAAATAAATAATAATAATAATAATAATACAAGGACCAGCAGGTGCCATGGTGGTTAAGGGAGCTGGACTTCCACATAGCCGACCACAGTTCCAGTCCCAGACCTGGGGGCTTGCTTTCTCATTTTTGCTTGCGCGCTCTCTCTCTCTCACGCCCTGTCTCTCTCTGATCAAATTAAGATAAAGTTAAATAAAATAATTATGTAATAATAATAATAATATATGAAATTAAATAAATTAATTTTAAAAGAAAGATAGTGAAGGGACCAGCAGTTGGTGTAATGGCTATGTTGCTGGACTCCCACGTGGTCGACCGCAGCTCGAGTCCTGGACCCGGTGACTTAAACTCATGCCGGGCGCGTGTGCGTGCGTGCCCAAGATCCCGAGAGGAGAATGGAGGAGAAGGGATTGCGGCATGGCCATCCCCCCTGGGGGGTGATTTCTCACTTTCTGTCTCTCTGTCTGTCTCTGCCTGTCTGGTGCGCGCACGCGCCCTATAGCAAAAACCTCTCCAAAAAAAGGAAAAAAAAAAAAAAAGATAGTGAAACTGCCCAAGGGAAGAAAAAATAGTTTTTTAAAAAGGGGGGTCCAGGAGATGTCATAGTGGTTATATCACTGGACTCCCACTGGGCCACCCACGGTTCAAGTCCCAGACCTGGTGGCTTGAAAATCATGCTGGGCTCGTGTGTGTGTGTGTGTGTGTGTGTGTGTGTGTGTGCCCAAGATCCTGAGAGGAAAACAGGAGCAGGGATTAGAGGAGAGAAGAGGAGAGGAGCTGGATTTCTCACTTTCCCTCTCAGTCTTTATGTCTCTCTCTTGCACAAGCCCTAAGGCAACAAACACCTCTTAGAAAGAAAACAGCAGGGCATGATTTTGTCCCAATTTAACTTAAGACCTAAATGCTTCAAATGTCACCTTTTGTTTCCTTTCTCACCCTTGCCCTGACTTTCTAAGCCAAAAAAGGAGAAATAGTCTTCTCTTACTTCCCTACCCCCACTCAGCCCCCCACGCCTAGAAAATTCTGCCCGTTCTTCCTGAGACATAGCTTACCCCATGTCCATCTTCTCTGCCATAGCCCTACTCAGCCCTGCCATTTCTTCTTTTCTTTCCTTTTTTTTTTTTTTGATAGGTTTTTGCTATAGGGCGCGTGTGCTCCTCAGAAAGACAGAGAGAGACAGAGAGACAGAAAGCGAGAAATCACACCCCCCGCCCCCCCAGGGTGGATGGCTACACAGCAATCCCTTCTCCTCCATTCTCCTCTCAGGATCTTGGGCACGCACGCACACGCACCTGGTGTGAGATCCAGGACTCAAACCGTAGTTGGCTACAGGGGTGTCCAGCGCCTTAGCCATTCCGCCAACTACTGGTCCCATTTTTTTTAATATTTTTAAAAAATAAAGTGTTTTGTTTTGTTTTGGAGGGATTTTTGCTATAGGGCACGTGCACTCGCCAGAAAGAGAGACAGAGAGACAGAAAGTAAGAAATCACCCCCCAGGAGGATGACTGCACCGCAATCCTTTCTCCATTCTCCTCTTGGGATCTTTAAGCCACCAGGTCTGGAACTCGAACCATGGTCGACTACATGGGAGTCCAGCGACATAGCCATTACGCCAACTGCTGGTCCCCCAAAATAAAATGTTCTTGAAGAGTTTTTTCAAGCTTATACTAGAGCCTAGAGTATAATTTTTGTTCTTTTGCTCACTGTATGGTGCATGCATTTGCCAGAGACAGATAGAGATAGAGGGATAGAGAAAGGAAAGGTGAGAAATCACCCCACAGGAGGGATGACCGTGCCACGATCCCTGCTCCTCTCAGGACTTTGGGCACATGTGCACATGTACTCAGTGTGTTTTTCTTTCTTTCTTTCTTTTTTAAAAAATATTTTATCTTTTTATTTTATTGAAGTTGACCAGAGAGAGACAGAGAGAAAAGGAAAGTGAGTAAGCAAGCTACTAGATCCGGGACTCAAACGACAGTCAGCAGTGTGGGAGTCCAGTCACCTTAACCACCACGTCACCTGCCGGCCCCCAACCCAGTGTGTTTTTCAAGCTGCCAGGTCTGGGAATTTAACTGCTCAGTTGGCTATGTGGGCTTCAGTTGCCATCTCCTCTGCACCACCTGCTGACCCAAGCCTAGAGGGTAATTTAAAGGTAAGGAAACATGGGACCAACAGATGGCATAATGGTTATGTCGCTGGACTCCCACATAGCCAACTATGGTTTGAGTCTTGGACCTGGCAGCTTAAAACTCATGCTGGGAGACCAACAGTTGGCGTAATGGTTATGTCGCTGGACTCCCATATAGTTGGCTGCAGTTCAAGTCCCAGAGCTGGTGGCTTAAACGCTTTCTCAATTGCCCTCTTCCTCTCTCTCTGTGTGTCTTTTTCTGTGAAATTAAAAATAAATGAATGAATAAATAAAATTTAATAAAAAAAGAAAACCCCGAGAGGAGAATGGAAGAGAAGGGATTGCAGCGTGGCCATCCCCCCGGGGGGTGATTTCTCGCTTTCTGTCTCTGTCTCTCTCTCTGGCAAGTGCACGTGCCCTACAGCAAAAACCTCTCTAAGAAAAAAGGAAACAAAGATGAGATCATTACGGAGGAGGCCAGTGTGCCTAGAGAAGGCATGGTGATGTGCGTGCTCGGAGACAGGCGATGCAGGAGAGCCTGTCTGCACGTTCTCCTGTGAGATGGAGGAACTGGCTCCAGAGAGTTCACGGACCTGCCCAAGGCCGTGGGGTAAAGCACGATGTCAGGAGTCAAACCCAGGTGTCTCACCTCCCGCTGTACGGTCTGCAAGACTTTTGTCACAAGAACCAAATGAGAAAATGCGCTTTTTTTTTTTTTTTAAATAATTATTTATTTGGGGCCGGCAGGTGGCATGACAGTTAGGGGCCCTGGACTCCCACATGTCCAACCATGGTTCAAGTCCCAGACCTGGCAGCTTTTTTTCTTACTTACTTTCTCTCTCTCTCTCACTCTGTCCCTCTCTGGTTAAATTACAAATAAATAAATAAAGTGAAATAAAATAGTTCTTCAAAAAAATAGAAAAAATTTTTAAATTATTTAATTTTTTAATTTATCATTATTTTTAAATTTGCTAGAGGGCACATGCGCTCACGAGAGAGTGGAGAGAGAGAGCAGAAAACTGAGAAAAGCCACCAGGTTCAGAAACTGCACCACGGTCAGCCGTATGGGAGGCCAACACCTTACACCTCACGCCACCTGCTGGTCCTGTGAATGTTCTTCTATAGGACACACTATGTGCTGGGCACCGTTGCGGTCTATTTTAATTTATTTAACCCTCATAATAATCCTATGAGGTAGGTACTATGTTTTTAAATTTTTTTTTATTTTAATTTTTTTTTTTTAGTTTTTGCTCACCAGAAACAGAGAGAGAGAGGGGGACCAGCAGTTAGCGTAATGGCTGTGTCGCTGGACTCCCACGTAGTTGACCGTGGTTCGCGTCCCGGACTGGGTGACTTAAAACTCACGCCAGGCGTGTGTGCGTGTGTGCCCAAGATCCCAAGAGGAGAATGGAGGAGAAGGGATTGCGGTGTGGCCATCCCCCCTGGGGGGTGATTTCTCGCTTTCTGTCTCTCTGTCTCTGTCTGTCTGGCAGCACACATGCCCTATAGCAAAAACCTCTTAAAAAAAAAAGATAAAAAAAGAAATAGAGAGAGAAAGAGAAAATAAGAAATCACCTCCAGTGGGGATGCCCACACTGCAATTCCTTCTCCTCCACGCTCCTCATTTTGGACATGCACTCATACACACCTGGCATGATTTTCAAGTTGCCAACTCCACAACTTGAACAGCACAGCTGGCCATGTGGGATCCAGGGCCGTAACCTCCACACCACCTGCTTGCCCCTTAGTCCCCATTTTATAGATGAGAAAACTGAAGGACGGAGATGTTAAATAACTTGCCCAAGGTCATAGATTTAAAAACAAAAAACAAAAGGCAATCAGGGGACCAGCAGATGGCTTAATGGTTATGGCACTGGACTCCCATGTGACCAATTGCAGTTTAAGTCCCAGACCGGGCAACTTGAAATTAAACCAGGCACATGTCCGTGTGTGTCCAAAATCCCAAGAGAAGGGACTGTGGCATGGCCATCCACCCTAGGAGTAATTTCTTGCTTTCTGTCTCTCTCTTTCTCTCCGGCTCTCTGGCAAGCACATGTGCCCTACAGCAAAAAAATCTCTCTTTAAGACAAAAAGAAGAAGAGAGCAGACAAGATTGAACTCCAGGCCAGTCTGGCTTCAGAATCCTTGTTCATAAATCCTAGGCTTGGCTATCTCTTCATGCAAATGACCTTCTTTAACCTCAGGATTATGATTATAAAGCTTCCTCTCCTCCCTGCTGAGTAGGTCAGAACATCTTTTCAGCTGCCAGACAGCTGTCCTGCAGCTGCCTCATCCCTCTCTCCCTGCTCCTCTACACGCTTCCTGGGCCATGCCTTCCCCGCCAGGATTCTCACCCGCCTTTTCTTCCCCACAGAAGTGCATTAGCAGAGGGGAGCTCCAGGTGTCCCTGTCCTACCAGCCCGTGGCGCAGAGAATGACAGTGGTGGTCCTCAAAGCCAGACACTTGCCGAAGATGGATATCACCGGCCTCTCAGGTAGCAGCTATTTACTCCGACCTACTTCCGGCTGTCTGAACTACCCCACTCTTTGCCTGTGGCCCAGACACACCTGCATGTTCCAGGACCCCGGCTTCTTTCACTGTTCTTTCTCTTTTTTAACATTTTGTCAGAGGGTGCATGCACTCGCCAGAGAGAGACAGAGACAAAGAGAGAGAGGGAAAGTAAGAGAGCACCCTCCATGGGGAATGGTCATGCCACAATCCCTTTTCCTCCATCTCTCCCTCCTTGGGGGATTTGAGGCAGGTATGCACACACACCCAGTGTTTCTCAAGGTGCCGCGTTCAGGACTTGAACCATGCCGTCAACCATGAGGGATCCAGCTTCCTTAACTGTCAGGCCACTGGTTGGCCTGGTCTTTTCACTTTTCATCCACTCCTCTGTGTTCTCTTCCCGATGAGTGTCTCGGCCCAGTAGCTTTCTCTGGTTGGGGAGGTTATTTGGGTGAGCAATTAGAGTTCGCACACTTGGTAAGAGATCTTAAATGATAGCATGCCAGGTTCTGAACGCTCACTCTAGGGGAGACTTCTCAAAAATGAAGCAGTCATTATGGGAACCAGCAGTTAGCGTAGTGGCTATGTTGCTGGACTCCCACGTAGTAGACCGCAGTTCGCGTCCCGGACCCGGTGGCTTAAAACTCACGCTGGGCGCATGTGCGTGTGTGCCCAAGATCCCGAGAGGAGAGTGGAGGAGAAGGGATTGCGGCATGACCATCCCCCCTGGGGGGTGATTTCTTGCTTTCTGTCTCTATGTCTCTCTCTGTCTGTCTGGCAAGCGCATGCGCCCTATAGCAAAAAACCTCTCAAAAAAAAAAAAAAAAAAAAAAAAAAAAAAAGAAGAAGAAGAAGAAGCAGGCATTTATATGTCCCTATGCCCTTGAAAATATTTCTTGGTGCCATGTTTTTTTGTTTGTTTGGTTTTTTTCCCCCCAGACTCACTGAGGAAGTTGTTCTGTTCTGTTCCTGTCTGGTTTCCTTGGCCCCTTACCCAGGCAGGCATATTCACCTAGACTATGTGCATTTATTGTGCAAACCCAGAAGGCTACATGGGGGTGGCGACCAAAGATAGAACAATAGAGTCCCCTCCTTCCCAATGGGAGATCACCGCTACACGAGAGGACTGTGTCATCGGCCTGTCTCCCCTTTTCTTATCTTTTCTGGGGGCCCCAGATCCTTACGTCAAGGTGAATGTCTACTACGGCAGAAAGCGCATCGCCAAGAAGAAAACCCACGTGAAGAAGTGCACTTTGAACCCGGTCTTCAACGAGTCTTTCATCTACGACATCCCTCCTGACCTCCTGCCTGACATCAGCATCGAGTTCCTCGTCATCGACTTCGATCGCACCACCAAGAACGAGGTGGTGGGGAGGCTGATCCTGGGGGCACACAGTGTCACGGGCAGCGGTGCCGAACACTGGAGAGAGGTCTGCGAGAGCCCCCGCAAGCCCGTGGCCAAGTGGCACAGTCTGAGCGAGTACTAATTCTGTCCTTGCCTCTAACCCTGGGGCCGGGCTGGGGAGGGATGCGGCAGGGAGAGATGACAGAGAAGCGGACTCGAAACCTCATTTTAGTTGTAGAAGAAAATTTCGTACAAATAAACCCCACAAAGAACACCCCACGCGACCACAACTGCAGATCAGTTCTTAGCGATGATGACTTTTCTCTTTGCAAGGCACTAGAAATTCTTTTTTTTTTTTTTAAATGGGGGAACAAAGAGGAGGAAAGACCCCCCCAACACACGTCTATATATAACAATGTAATCTTATACTTGCATGTCTAATACAAACTGAAAAAATTAGCCTAACTGCCAATATCAAGTTGCAGATTTTAATCCATGAAAATTGTGTTTTGTGCCGAATTGTATTTGCTGATTACCTGAAATTGGCCTCTTTTTATTGGGCTTCTCTGGAGAATTACTCCCACTCCCCACCTCTGCAGAAGAAAATTTTGCTCTTGTAAAACCTCATGTTTTCATCACCCCCATCTCTCCTCTCCATTACCTCTTACATCTCTGCTCTTTGACTAAGCTCAAGGTCCAGAGGTTTGTCATAAACCAAGAAACAAAGGTGGGATGGGTGAGACAGGGTGTGCAGGAGAAAGAGTAAATGAGACCTGGGGTCTCTTTGCTGTCAGCCCTCCTGTGAAGGGGTCAAGGGCAGTCTGTGACTAACTGGTAGCCCCAGGGAAGCACACAGAACACGCCAGACGTATCAGGTAGAACCTGGATTTAGAAAATTAGCTGACTTTCTTAAAAGGAGCTTTGGAGACATCAAATTCTGCTATAGCTAGTACCCACGAGCCCGTCTAGCTGAGCCCACCTGCTACCTGCAGGTACGAGATCAAGGAGAGAAGGAGGGAGATGCCCGCCATGCCCCATTGCAGCCAGTCATGGTAATGACAGCCAGGTTTTGACTGATGGGTTGGGAGTCATCAAAGTTTGAAAGATGACATTGACCTTTGCTTTTCCAGAAATGGTGACCACAAAGAAGCTTGAGTCTTCTCAAGTGGCTTAGAAGTTATAATGGGGGAGACCAGCAGGTGGTATGGTGAAGGCACTGCACACTCCCACATGGCTGACCATGGTTCAAGTCCCAGACCTGGCGGCTTGCTTTCTCACTTTTCCCCTCTCTCTCTGAATGAATAAGTAAAATTAAATAAAATAATTCTTAAAAAAAAAAAAAAAAAGAAGTTGTAATGAGGGGCCAGCAGGTGATATGGTGGTTAAGGCACTGGATTCCCGCATGGCCCATCACAGTTCAAGTCCTAGACCCAGCAGCTTGAAAAATCACTAAATAAGTCAATAAATATTAGGTCGCCTGAAAAGTCATGATGTATTTTTCTATGTTTTTCTATACAAAAATGCATCATGACTTTCACAACGACCCAATAAATATTTTTTGTGTTTTTTTTTTAAGTTACAATGAGATTAATTTTGCCTGCTAAGGAAAATAAAAGTCCTTAGAAATTATTTTTTCTCCTTGCATTTTTCCATAAGGGCTCTTAAAAAAAATAACAAGGTAGCTGAGTAATAAAAGTATCTTGAATTCTTTCAGAACAGCTTTTCTCTCAAAAGGCAGCCTGCAGTTCTTAGAATCTCCGAGTGTCATGACATGTTGGGAGGATGGGGAAATCACAGAGTCCAGTCTTCCTCTGCTGGGCCCCAGAGATCGGGAGAGGTTCAGTATCTTACTGGGTTAGAATTCAAGTCTCCTAGTCCTAGAGCAGCCATGTCCCCGGGCGGCAACTTTCCAGGGGGTGGTCATTTCAATGGCAATAAGTAAACTGGAAGAGGCGGAAAGTAGTTTTGCCAGCTCGAAGGAGAACTCCGCCGCCCAGTAAGCAGCGGCTTGGCCCAGGGCCTGCAAGGACAGCTGAAGCTGAAATACCCACTTCCACAAAGAACTGCACTTTCTAACTTGCTTCTTGAGAAGAGAGGAAAAGCTGAGTTTCCATAGAGAGGGGGAACATCTTGCCTTTACTGTTCCCCATCTCTTTTGGACTTAAAATTGATTTGCTGTTCCTGATCCTTTTGTTTGGTTTTAATCTGCATTCTTAAAAAGGCAGAGCAATTCTGAGCAGGTACAAAGCCCGTTCTCTGTTCTCCTCCCTGTCGACTCCCACTCCCCATAACCCGACTCACTAGTTCACTCTCAGTTGGGGTCACACCACGAGTCTCTGTTCTATACCCCCCCCCATGGATTGTAAATACTGTATCATACGTAGAAGAAAATAATTTTTGTTTTCTAAAAATGCATTTTGAGATAGGACAGGAGCATTCTGAAGCCCCATTAGAAAAAAAAAAAAAATTTTAATGGTTTCTCTTCATCGCCTTAATGTCTAAAGATCAGAAATCGCTGAGCGACCGGCGTTTGTTTCCTTCCCAGAAACAATGCAAAGCGACAGGTGGGGATGGTGGGGTCTTCGCCCTGCTGCGTGTGCCTCTGTAGCTCCTCCTGACACGAGTCCGGGAAAACAGCCTCCCCCTCGCATCCCCCCTCTCCTTGTAGCTTTATCCCTCGCTTTCTTTGGGTCTACTGAGCCGTGGGCGGTGAGGAGCCGGGAGGGGCGCGCAGTTATGCAGCCTCCTCGCTGCTCAGCGTCTTTGCAAGAAGGCAAAGAGGCGGTGAACGGCGCAGCGTCCTCCCTCCTACCTCAGGCCGGACCCGCCGCGCCCTGAACGTGGCTGTCCCACAGTTTCTGAGCTGACTTTGGCTTCACGCTTGTACTTCCGGAGCTAACTGCTAAGGGTGGAGGAGGAACGCCTCCTTCTAAGGGTCAGTTGAAAGACAAGAGAGTCACATCCTCGCTTTTGCACAAGGCACTGGTGGGCAGGAACAGGTTAGGGAAAGGTCACTTCTGGTGTTCCAAGAGTCAGTCCTTCTCTGAGGACCTCTTGATTCCTTTGGGAAGTCGAGAGTTTTTCTCGATGACAAAGTCCCTTTCGGAGTTATCCCTTCCTTCAGTTCTCAGTGGAGCACAGCAAAGACGTCCGTGTTGAGGAACAGTGCTCGGGTGTGACCCAGAGAGAACTGGTGTGTGGGGCGGGCGGCTGCCTGGGAGAGGGAGCAACGTCGAGCCCCTGTTCTTGGAAGGCTTTTACTAGGCCCTGACAGTGACATTGCCTCACCCTGCTCCCTCTCCAAAGTGGTTGTCTTTCTTTACCTTGTGTCTTCTCTTGTAAAAAATAAAACTCAAAGATAAAAATAAATGTGTCAAATTAAAAAAAAAAAAAAAAACGAAAAAGCTAACATGAATTGTGTGAAATTGCATAATGCTGTAACGCTAACCTACAATATGTAATGCTATCTTGTATGTTGAATTTGTTAAAGCACCACACCAGTGCAAAATAAAGACTGATTCACATTAAATAGGCACCGTGAGGGCTGCATGGTTCTCTGGGAAGCCGCGGGACCAGGGGTGAACACACAGATGCCTTGGGGATGTTCTAGGGCATGTTTTCATAAAGTGCGGTCACCAGACCATCGGATTTAAGATCATTTGGAGCACTTGTAGAAAATGCAGATTCCGGGGCCAGTAGGGGGTGTGGTGGTTAAGGGTGCTGGACTCCCACATGGCCGACTGTGGTTCAAGTCCCAGACCTGGTGGCTTGCTTTCTGACTTTTCCTCTCTTTCTCTCTCTCTCTTTCTCAGTCTGTCACTCTCTGATCAAAATAAAGTTTTTTTAAAAAAAGAAAATGCAGATTCCAGGGCTGGCCCATTGCCTAATGGTTAAAGCAGCCAGATCCCACAAGCCATGCTTAACTTAAAAACACTCCCAGTGGGACCAGCGTAATGGCTATGTCGCTGGACTCCCACATAGTCGACCGCGGTTCAAGTCCCGGACTCGGTGGCTTAAACTCACGCCGGTCGCGTGTGCGTGCATGCCCAAGATCCCGAGAGGAGAATGGAGGAGAAGGGATTGCGGCGTGGCCATCCCCCCTGGGGTGTGATTTCTCGCTTTCTGTCTCTCTGTCTGTCTGGCGAGCGCACGTGCCCTATAGCAAAACCCTCTCCAAAAAAAACACTCCCAGTATATGAGCATGTCCAAAATTCTGGAAAGAGGGTTGGAGGAAAAGGGACTGTGGCAGGACTATAACCCACAGCAGGTACTTTCTCTCCCTCTCTTGCCAGTGCACGTGCCCTCTGGCAAGAAAATTGTGGTTGCTTTTTAAAAAAATAATTATTTTATTCAACTTTATTTACTTATTTTAATTTGACCAGAGAGAGGGAGAAAGAGAGAAAGTGAGAAGGCAAGGCACCAGGTCTGGGACTCGAACCACAGTTGGCCATATGGGAGTCCAGTACCCTCAACCACCATGCCACCTGCTGGATCCAAAAATTATGTTTTAAAAAATACAAATTCCAGGTTCCCATCCTACAGACTCTCAATTGATAAGGAACTTCGTTTGCTACCTTTTTTTTTTTTTTTTTTTTTTTTTTTTTTTGTCCAAAGGACACGTGTGCTTTCCAGAGAGACAGAGAAAGAGGGAGAGCAGGAACGCCCTCCCCACCCCCATGGAGCATTTTCATGCTGGAATCCCTTCTCCTCCGTTTCCCTCTCTTTTTGGGATTTGGGGGCACACACACACACACACACACACACACGCTCTTGGTATTTTTCAAACGAGACTCAAACTGCACAGCTGACCATGTGGGATCTGGTCGCCTTCACCACCACACAACAGGCTGCCCCAGTTTGCTGCCGTTCTCGTCCTTGTTCTAGTCTTTCTATTTTCCTCTTGGGACTTATTTTTGGGACCAGCAGGTGGGATAGTTGTTAAGGCGCTGGACTCCCATATGGTCAATCACAGTTTGAATCCTGGACCTGGCAGGCTGAAACTCACCCCAGGTGCATGTGCATGCATGCCCAAAATCCTAAGAGGAGAATGGAGAAGGAGGGACTGCGGCATGGTCACTCCCCCGGGGGTGATTTGCTTTCTGCTTCTCTGCCTCTCTGGCAAGCACATGAGCCCTATAGCAAAAATCTCAAAAGAAAAGAAAAGAAAAGAAATGTATGTTTTAAGACTATAACCACCAGAGGGAAAGACGGTGGGTTTTAGTGCTACAAATTAGTCTGCCGTGAGCCAGCAGGTGGCATGGTGGTTAAGATGCTGGACTCCCACATGGTTGACTGTGTCCGAGTCCTGGACCTGGTGGGTTGCTTTCTCACTTTCCTTTTCTCTCTCTCTGGTCAAAATTAAAAACAAAAAAAAGTAACAATAAATTGTTTAAAGAGTTATTTTAATTGTTTATTTATTAATTTATTTTAATGTGACTAGAGAGGGACAGAGTGAGAGAGAAAGAGAAAGAAAGCGAGAAAGCAAGCCACCAGGTCTGGGACTCGAACCACGGTTGGCCATGTGGGAGTCCAGTGTCTTTAACCACCATGCCACTGGCCAGCCCAGTAACAATAAATTTCTAAAAATTAAAAAAAAAATTAGCCTGCCACTTTAATTGGAAATACTTATTCCAGAAAGCAATGCTGAGACTAGCTAATGCTGTTCTCTCATTCGTCAACAAAAATTTGTTAATTTTTTTTTTTTTGAGAGGTTTTTCGCTATAGGGCGTGTGCGCTCGCCAGACAGACAGAGAGAGACATAGAGACAGAAAGCGAGAAATCACCCCCCAGGGGGGATGGTCACGCCGCAATCCCTTCTCCTCCATTCTCCTCTCGGGATCTTGGGCACGCACGCACACGCGCCCGGCGTGAGTTGTAAGCCACCGGGTCCGAGATGCGAACCGCGGTCGACTACGTGGGAGTCCAGCGACATAGCCATTACGCTAACTGCTGGTTCCCCCAAAAAAATTTGTTAATTATTGAGTGTCTACTAGATGCCAAAGACTAGGAATACAACACACTGTGTTCTTGTGGAGCTTAGCAGAGGATAAGAATTAATCAAGTAATAACACTGTTAGCTGTGCAATTACAAACTGGAAAAAGAACCAGGGCAATACAATACTTAGGAGTAATATGCCTGAAAGTCTAGAATAATTCACATTTCATATTTCTGCTCCTCCATAGTCCCTACTCTTTTTTTTTTTTTTTTTTTTTTTTAATATTTAAGTTTATCACCCACTGAGTGAGAAAGAAAGCAAAGATAAAGAATTCCAGCAGAACTAGTCCCTACTCTTTAAGTTTCAGGGAAGGGGACCAGCAGAGGGTATGTTGGTTGGGGCTCTGGACTCCCACATGGCAGACTGCGGTTCAAGTCCCAGACTTGGTGGCTTGTTTCCTCACTTCCCCTTTCTCTCTCTCTGTCTCTCTCATCAAATTAAAAAATTATAACAGGTAGGACCAGCAGTTGGCATAATGGCTATGTTGCTGGACTCCCACGTAGTCGACCGCGGTTCGAGTCCCGGATCCGGCGGCTTAAACTCACACCAGGGCGCGTGTGCGTGCGTGCCCAAGATCCTGAGAGGAAAATGGAGGAGAAGGGATTGAGGCATGGCCATCCCCCTGGGGGGGTGATTTCTCACTTTCTGTCTCTCTGTCTCTCTCTGTCTTTCTGGCGAGCGCGTACACCCTATAGCAAAAACCTCTCAAAAAAAAAAAAATTATAACAGGGCCCAGCAGTTGGCATAATGGCTATGTCGCTAGACTCCCATGTAGTCGACTGCAGTTTGAGTCCCGGACCTGATGGCTTAAACTCACGGTAGGCGGTGTGTGTGCACGCTCAAGAACCCGAGAGGAGAATGGAGGAAAAGGGATTGCAGTGTGGCCACACCCCTCCCCAGGGCGTGATTTCTTGTTTTCCATCTGTCTGTCTTTCTGGCGAGCGCATGTGCCCTATAGCAAAAATCTCTCCAAAATAAAAATAATAATACTAAAAACAAATACAGTTTAAATAAATAAATGAATCCTTTATTATTTTTTTAGAGAGAGATTCTTGCTATAGCGCGTGAGCTCACTGGAGAGACAGAGAGAGACAGAAAGCGATAAATCACACACACACACCCAGGAAGGATGGCCACGCTGCAATCTCTTCTCCATTCTCCTCTCAGGATCTTGGGCATGCATGCACATGCTCCCGGTGTCAGTTTAAGCCACCGGGGCCAGGACTCGAACCATAGTCAACTACATGGGAGTTTAGCGACATAGTCGTTATGCCAACTGCTGGTCCCCAGGCCACATGTTTTAATCGCATGTGTTCAGATTGGCTGCTCTCCACACTGTATGCTGGTTTTTATTTGCCATCAAATTCCCAGCACAACGCCTGGCATGGAACAGGCACCCAGGCGACAAAGTGCTATCTGGGAAGCAGGCTTCAAGTCAACACAAGGCTTTGTCTTCCTACTTATATGGAGTTCGAGTTTCAAGAGAAATTTGGTCCTGAGTTTTGCTTTTTTGGGGGGGTAGTAGTGGGTATTAGCCACTATCAGACCTGCATATTCTCTTATTCTTTTAAAAGAATTATTTTATTTTATTTGTTATTATTATTTTATAATTTGACCAGCGACAGAGAGAGAGAGAGAGAAAGTGAGAAAGCAAACTGCCAGGTCTGGGACTTGAACCATGGTTGGCCATGTGGGAGTCTAGTGCTTTAACCACCCTGCCACCTGCTGGTCCCAAAACTGACATATTCTCTTTTTTTTTTTTAAGTGATTTTTTTTTTTTTTTTGGAGAGGTTTTTGCTATAGGGCACATATGCTCTCCAGAAAGTCAGAGAGAAACAGAGAGAAAGCAAGAAATCACCCCCCAGTGGGGATGACCACGCCGCAATCCCTTCTCTTCCTTTCTCCTCTCGGGATCTTGAGCACGTACACACACGCGCCTGGCATGAGTTTAAGCCACCGAGTGAGGGACTCGAACCACGGTCGAGTCCATTGTACTACATGGGAGTCCAGTGACATAGCCATTATGCCAACTGCTGGTCCCAAAACTGACATATTCTCTTGAGTCTAAGGATATAAAAATAAGACTGAGGGCCAGCTGGTGGCAGGATGGTTAGGGCAGCTGGATCCCACACTGCCAACTGTGTGTTTCGAGTCCTGGATCCAGTGGCTTGAAAAATACTTGGGTGCGTATCTCAAGAGGAGCTTGGAGGAGAAGGAACTGCACTGTGGCCATTTCCCTGGAGGAGTGATTTCTCACTTTTTCTCTCTGTCTCTTTCTGTCTATCTCGGGTGAGTGCACTTGCCCTATAGCAAAAAAAAAAAAAAAAAACGAAAACTAAAATAAAAAACAAAAATGAAAGTAAGAGAAGCCAGAATAGGTTAGCTGGATTCATGCCAATTACTTCTGACTAGATAGATGTCCATGCCGTCCTGGCTAGAGGAGATTTCTACGCTGGGTGGCCCTGTGTCTGAGCACACGTTAGGACCTGCTTTCCTTCCCATAAGCCCTAAGCTTCTGTGCTTCCACCTGCACCTCCACACTCTCTGCAAGGAGACTAGGAAAAGCACTTGGTGGGGCATGTTCTGGGAACTAAGGACTGCCTTCTGGCTCGGAGCACACGGTAATACACTCGCAGTAACCAGCTCTGGAAAGGGCAGGATATGAGACATGTCTCCACCCTGGCAGCTTTTGTTCAGAAAGCTGGGTGACTTCATGGTATGATCACGTGTGCTCAGGAATCCTCGCATGGAACCGAAAGCTGCTCATCAAGGCTTTGTATTTTTAAAGCAGGGATTATTGGACTAAACTAAAACTTTTCACTAATTTTGTCTCAAGGCCAATTCATGTTTAAAGGTTGATTGGAAATCTCAGAATACTCCAAACATTGAGAACTAACAGCCCCTTGTTTCATCCAGTAGATTTCTTCTTTCTTCTTCTTTTCTTCTTGTTCTTCTTCTTCTTTTCTTCTTCTTCCTCTTCTTTTTTTTTTTTTTGTTCGTTTTTTTTGTTTGTTTGTTTTTTAAAGTTTTTGCCTTAGGGCATATGCACTCACCAGAAAAAGAGAGAGAGGGAGGGAAAGTGAGAAATCACCCCTCAGGGGGAATAGATATGCCACAATCCATTCTCCATTTTGCTCACAAGATCCTGGGTATTGGGCACACACGCAAATGCACCCGGCACAAGTTTATAAAGCCACCGGGTCTGGGATTCAAACCACAGTCGGCCATGTGGGAGTTCAGCAACACAACCACTATACCACTGCTGGTCCTGATTTCTTTTTTTTTATTATTTTTTCATTTTTTATTTTTTTATTATCATCATAATCTTCTTTATATTACATTGGATTACATATAACTTTACAGTGTATTACATTGCTTTTTCAAAAGGGAATGCCATGCATGTCAGTCAGTACAGAGACATTAATCCCCCCGCTTCAACATTCAATATCTTTTCTGTGTTTCCCCCAATCATTATTATTATTATTCTAATTATTTTTTAAAACAGTCAATCACTATTTCTCATTTTGCTTGTAAAAAGACTTTGCCCATCATGAAATACTTCTCAGATGAATCCAGTTGAGAATACTATACATGCCAACATCAACAGTTAATAAGTCATATCTGTTTCTCACTAATGTCCTGCCTATCTATTGTTCACTTGTTATCTTTCTCTATCCTCTTCTCTTCACCTTCCCCCATTCCACACTGTCCTATTCTCATTAAGTACCTTCACTGCTTTTATGTCCTCCAATTTTTGCCCTCTATCATAGAGTGCGGATAGTCGGTATATATTGAGTGGATACATACAATATCTTTCTTTCATAGCCTGGCTTACTTCACTCAGCAATAGATCCTCCATATCTGACCACTTTCTATCAAATTCCAGGGTCTTGTTATTTTTTATGACTGAGTAGTATTCCATAGAGTATATATACTTTTTTCCCCAGGTTTCAATTATTTTATTTTATTTATTTATTTTTTTGGAGAGGTTTTTGCTATAGGGCGCGTGCGCTCGCCAGACAGATAGAGACAGACAGAGAGACAGAAAGCGAGAAATCACCCCCCAGGGGGGATGGTCACGCCGCAATCCCTTTTCCTCCATTCTCCTCTCGGGATCTTGGGCATGCACGCACACGTGCCCGGCGTGAGTTTCAAGCCACTGGGTCCGGGACGCGAACCACGGTCGACTACGTGGGAGTCCAGCGACATAGCCATTACGCTAACTGCTGGTTCCCTCAATTATTTTTTTTTAATTATTACATTTAATCATTGCACCTCTTTACCGTGTACAACATGATTTTTCCCAGCATGAATACAGTGCAGATTAGTCAAGACAATAATATTACCATATACATCATCAACAGACAACTTTTCATTTTTGTGTCTATTGAGTGTGTTGTTTGTTCCCTGAATCCCTCCCTTACGCCCTCAATTACTCATTCCCATTACCTCTCCCATATTGTCTCTAGCATCTGCAGTTGCCTTCCCTGTTATTACCCTCCAGTTCTTTCAGTTTTTTTTTTTTTTTTCAATTATCAGCTCATAAAGTTTTTAACAACAGGGAGCATAGATTCTATTCAGGGTTGGATTAAGGGTGGGTCTCGTGCAGTTCCGCAATTGTAGGTGAATCTCCATGTAAGACAGTTTCAGGAAAGCAGTTCTGGAAAGCAGAGATGATTATCAGTTGATGCGGCACAGCATCCATCTTGTGATTACTGGGAATGGTGTTGTGGGGATCTGCAGCGTGAGTCATCCTCGGGTATCTGGCTTCCTTAAGAATGGTAGAGTAGTTCTTGTTTTTCCCTGAGGTAATGCAGGGCTGGTAACCATCATCTTCTCACTGCCCATAGGCAGAGAAAATCCTCCTATACAATATATTTCTCAATTGGTTTAAGATAGCTAAAGTTTCTTTCTGTTGCTTGTGGTTGCAAGTTCTTAGTCCTAGTTTTTGGATTCAGTTTGCTGCCTGCGGCCGGCGGCCAGGCGCAGGCACAGGCCCAGTGGCCACGCGCAGGCCCGGGGGCCATGCACAGGCCTGGCGGCCACGTGCAGGCACAGGCCCGGGGACCACGCGCAGGCCCGGCGGCCCTGCTCAGGCCCGGCGACCAAGCTCGGGCCCGGCGGCCATGCGCAGGCACAGGCCCGGTGACCACGCGCAGGCCCAGCGGTCACGCACTGGCCCGGCGACCACGTTCGGGCCCGGCGGCCACACGCAGGCGCAGGCCCGGCGGCCACGTGCAGGCCCGGCGGCCACTCACAGGCCCGGTGGCCGCATGCCAGCCCCGAGCGCACGAATGTGCGCGGGGGTCCAGCGCCACCTCCTGCTCGCCCGCCCGCCCCGAGAAAGGAAGGTCGGCGAGCTCGGCCGGTCCGCGCCGAGTGCGCGGGACACACCCAGTGCTGGAGAGGCAGCGAGGGATGGGCGGTCCGGGCCGCGCAGGCCCGGCCCTGATTTCTTCTTAATGAGGTATGTTTAGGGGGCCAGCAGGTGACACGGAGGTTAAGGAGGCTGGATATCATATGGCCAATCCATAGTTTGAGTCCTGAACCCAGTGGCCTGAAAATCCCGCTGGGCACAAGTGCATGTGTGCCCAAAATCCTGAATGGGGAATAGAGAAGGGATTGCAGTGTGGACATCTCCCAGAGGGTGATTTCTCACTTTCCTTTTCTTTTTCTCCCTCTGTCTCTCTCTGGTGAACCTGTACCTTGTAGCATGTACCTTGTAGCAAACATTAAATAAAATAAGATATGGAGACCAGCAGTTGGTGTAATGGCTATGTCGCTGGACTCCCACGTAGTCAACTGGGTGGCTTAAATTCATGCCAAGTGCGTGCATGTGCGTGCCCAAGATCCTGAAAAGAGAATGGAGGAGAAGGGATTGTGGTGTGGCCATCCCCCTAGGGGGTGATTTGTCACTTTCTGTCTCTCTGTCTCTCTCTGTCTGTCTGGTGAGCACACGCACCCTATAGCAAAAACCTGTCCAAAAAAAAAAAAAGATATGCTTGGGGCCAGCAGTTAGCATAGTGGTTGAGATGCTGGACTCCATCATGGCCAACTACAATTCAAGTCCTGGACCTAACAGCTTGAAAATCATGCTAGGTGCATGTGTGTGCCCAAAATCCTGAGAGAAGACTGGAGGAGAACGGATTGCTGCATGGCCTTCTCCCTGGGGTATGATTTCTCACATTCTCTATTTCTCTCTGGCAAGTGAATGCACCATATGGCAAAAACCTTGAAAAAAAAAAGATATATTTATTTTCCTTTCTTCTTGTCTCCACAGCCAAATCCCTTGCTTCCTTGTGCACTATTTTTCTTTTTTGAGAGGTTTTTGCTATAGGGCACATGCACTTACCAGAAAGACAGAGACAGAGAGACAGAAAGCGAGAAATCACCCCCCAAGGGGGAATGGCCACACCACAATCCCTTCTCCTCCATTTTCCTCTCGGGATCTTGGGCATACACCCACAAGCGCCCCATATGAGTTTAAGCCACCGGGTCCAGGGCTCGAACCGCGGTCAACTATATGGGAGTCCAGTGACGCAGCCATTACGCCAACTGCTGGACCTTA
The DNA here is from genome assembly GCA_026018925.1 of Tupaia tana. NCBI lineage: Eukaryota > Metazoa > Chordata > Mammalia > Scandentia > Tupaiidae > Tupaia > Tupaia tana. Next base: position 97,483,286 of record JAKSZU010000004.1, read on the forward strand.
CTTATGCACTATTATAGCACCATTTTCTTTTCTTTTTTTGGTTATAGAGTGCATGTGCTCCCAGAGAGACAGAGAGAAAGCACCCCCCCCCCCCCCCAGGGGTATGGCCATGCTGCAATCCTGTCTTCTCCATTGTCTTCCTGGGACCTGGGGCATACGCACGCACACACACACACACACACACACACACACACAGCATATCCCCCAAGTCACTGGGTCTGGGAGTCAAACTGCACAGTCAGGCACACTGGATTCAGCTGCCTTAACCACCAAGCACTGGTCGGCCCCTATAGCATCCTTTTGCACCTCGCTTCCCACTGCTCCCCTCCCCTGTACCAGTTGAATACAGTCATTAAATGTCCCACACCTGTAACTGCGACCTTATCTCTGTCGCACGCATACAGCCCTCCAACTTCATCCAGCTCAGTGATTCCTGACCTTGGACTTGCCATGACTAGAATCACAGTTTGTACATGGCTGGGGAGACTTTTACTTTAATATAGATTTCTGGATCTATCAGAGATCTATCACATCGAAACTTCTGAGCCACCAGTCGAACTGTACAGCCAGCCAGGTAGGACCCAGCAGCCTTAACCACAAGCCCACAGCTGGCCCCAGCATGCAGCTTTCAGAGCAGTTTTCTGATCGCTCTGCAGGCAAACACTAAGGCAGCTCTAGCTTCCTTCACAGCCACAGTGGCAATCTAGCCAAAGACCACACCCCTAAAGAGAGTTAACCCTCAAACCAAGGCAGAATAGCAATAGGTCTATAGGCCAGCAGGTGGTGTGGTGGTGAAGGTGGCTGACCAAGGTTCAAGTCCTGGACCCAGCGTCTTGAAAATCATGTCGTGCATGTGCGTGTGTGTGTGTGTGTGTGTGTGTGCTCAAAATCCCAAGAGGAGAATGGAGAAGAAGGGATTGCAGCGTGCCTCCCCCACCCAGAGATGATTTCTTACTTTCCCTCTCTCTGTCTCTGGTGAGCGCAAACACCCTATGGCAAAACCTTAAAAATAAAATAAAATAAACATAAAAAGGTCCATATCTAACTTCAAAAAGCTTTTTGAAACTTCTGAGAAAAATATAACAAAGTGTTATCTTCTTCCCTCTCTTCATTTTTTTTTTTTTAAAGACTGGGTCTTAGCCCCATGGTTCAGTGGTTAGGGGAGCTGGATCCCACATGGCTACTGTGGTTTAAAACCAAACCAGCTGTGTGCGTGTATGCACATCCTGACAGGATGAAGTGGAGGAGAAGGCGCTGTGGTGGGACCATGCCCCGTTAGGAGCTGATTTCTCCCTCTCTCTGTGACTGACTTCCTCTGGCAAGTGCATGTGCAATTTGGCAATTAAAAATAATTGGGGGGGGGGTTGGGAACCAGCAGTTAGCGTAATGGCTATGTCGCTGGACTCCCACGTAGTAGACCGCGGTTCGCGTCCTAGACCCGGTGGCTTAAAACTCACGCCGGGCGCGCGTGCGTGCGTGCCCAAGATCCCAAGAGGAGAGTGGAGAAGAAGGGATTGCGGCGTGGCCATCCCCCCGGGGGGTGATTTCTCGCTTTGCGTCTCTATGTCTCTGTCTGGCGAGCGCATGCGCCTATAGCAAAAATCTCTCTAAAAAAAATAAAAATAAAAAAAATAATTAGGGGGGAGGGAACCAGCAGATGGCATCATGGTTAGGTTGCAGGACTCCCACAGAGTTGACCACGGTTAGAGTCCTAGACCTAGACCTGGCGGCTTAAAACTCACGCCGGGTGCATGTACATGCGTGCCCAAAACTCCAAGAGAAGAATGGAGAAGGGATTGCTGTGTGGCCATCCCCCTTGCGGGGGGTGATTTCTCACTTTCCTTCTCACTGCCTCTCTCTCTCCCTCTCTCTGCAAGCACGTCTGCCCTAGGGCAAAAACACCTAAAACAAAACAAAACAAAGGTCTCTCTGTGGCAATCCTCCTGCCCCAGCCTCCCAGCTGGGAGACAGGCATATACCACCACACTCGACAGCCTCAAGCTCACGACCCTGGGGCTTCAGCCTCCCCTAACGGCTGGTATCACAGGGTGCACAGCCTCGCCCGGCCTCTAGGCTGGACCAGGAACCAAACCTGGACCTCCCATGTGGTCCCAGCTATGGAGCACAGTACCACAGCAGGACGTGCCACCCAGCCTGGGCCCCCACTTTTCCTCATGTCTTCTAATTCATGCCATACCTAATTATTCCACAATAATTCTTAGTGGGGAGAAAGACAAAATTAATTTTTGCGGTGAGAGCATTGAAGAGATATTTTGAGGACAGGGTGAATAATCTCTTTAATCAGATTTCCAACTACTTCCTTTTATGGTTATACCATGTAAGTTTTCGTTCCAGCTAAGCTGATGAAATGTGGGAAGAACAGTTCGAACAGTTTTTAATTTGCCACAGGGTGTGTGTGCTCGCTGGAGAGAGCAGAGGGGGAAAGTAGAGGGTAAGAAAGCAACGCCCATGAGGAATTGCTTCTCAGGCTATCAGGTCTGGGGCTCGAATCTCAAGGTGGGCCATGGGAATCCAATCGCCTTAACCACCACATCACAGGCTGGCCCAAAACACTTTTTTTTTGGAGAGGTTTTTGCTATAGGGCTCGTGGCCTCACCAGAAAGACAGAGAGACAGAAAGTGAGAAATTACACCCCAGGGAGGATGGCCACGCCGCAATCCCTTCTCCTCCATTCTCCTCTCGGGATCTTGGGCATGCACGCACACGCACCTGGCGTGAGTTTAAGCCACTGGGTCTGGGACTCAAACCGCGGTCAACTACATGGGAGTCCAGCGACATAGCCATTATGCCAACTGCTGGTCCCCCAAAACACCTTTTTTTTAAGATAGGGTCTCAGAACCAGCAGATGATGTAATGTTTACATTGATGGACTCCCATGTAGTCAACCATGGTTCAAGTCCCAGACCAGGCAGTTAAAACACGCCGGGCACGTGTGTGTGTGTGTGTGTGTGTGTGTGTGTGTGTGTGTATGCCCAAAATCCCAAGAGAATGAAGGAGAGGGGATTGCAGTGTGGCCATCCCCCCTGGGGGGTGATTTCTCTCTTTCTGTCTCTCCATCTCTGTCTGTCTCTCTGGCGAGTGCACATACCCTATAGCAAAAATCTCTAAAAAAAGAAAAAGATAGGGTCTTTCTGTATTTCAGTCCTGTCTCAGTCTCCAAGTAGTTGGGGCCACAAATGCATCTGGCTTTTAGGGTGGGCTGGGATTGAACCCTTGTTTCCCATGTGGCCTCAGTCTGTCAAACAGTACCATTTACCAGTATGTGCTACTGTGGCTGGGCCAAAAATTAATCTGAAGCGGAGTAAATCTAGAACTATTGTAATTCCAACGTTTTCAGAACTGAAACGTCTTTTATTTATTTTTATTTTTAAATAATTATTTTATTTGGGGCTGGCAGATGGCATGGTGGTTAAAGGCGCTGGATTCCCACATGGCCACCCATGGTTCAAGTCCCAGACCTGTTGGTTTACTTTCTCATTTTCCCTTTCTCGCTCTCTCTGCTCAAATAAATAAATAATAATATCAAATGGAATTAAATATTTTTAAAAGAATTATTTTATTTAACTTTATTTGTTTATTTTAATTTTGGCCAGAGAAGGACAGAGCTAGAGTGAGAAAGAGAGCAAGAACGATGGGAACCAGCAGTTGGCGTAGTGGTTATGTCGCTGGATTCCCACGTAGTTGACCACAGTTCGCGTCCCGGACCCGGTGGCTTGAAGCTCACACCGGGTGCGTGTCCGAAATCCCGAGAGGAGAATGGAGGAGAAGGGATTGTGGTGTGACCATCCCCCCTGGGAGGTGATTTCTCGCTTTGTGTCTCTATGTCTCTCTCTGTCTGGCGAGCGCACGCGCCCTATAGCGAAAACCTCTCAAAGAAAAAAAAAAAAAGAGCAAGAACAAGAGAGAGAGAGAGAGAAAGCAAGCTGCCACATCCAGGACTTGATCTGCAGCCGGTCATGTGGGAGTCCAGTGCTCTTAATCACCATGCCACCTGCCAGCCCCCCTTTTTTTTTTGAGAGGTTTTTGCTATAGGGCGCATGTGCTCACCAGACAGAGACAGAGAGACAGAAAGTGAGAAATCACCCCCCAGGGGGGATGGCCACGCTGCAATCCCTTCTCCTCTTGGGATCTTGGGCACGCACGCGCACACGCCCGGCATGAGTTTAAGCTACCGGGTCCGGGTTTAAGCCACCAGGTCTGGGACTCGAACCGCGGTCGACTATATGGGAGTCCAGCGACATAGCCATTACGCTAACTGCTGCTCCCAAGCCCCTTTATTTTTTACTTAAAAAATTTTTTTTTGCCATTGGGGCCCGCAGGCATAGTGGTTAAGGCACTGGACTCCCACGTAGCTGACTGCAGTTCGAGTCCTGTACCTGGCGACTTAAACTCACGCCAGGCTTTAGTTCCTGGGTTTCTCCAGAGGCTGTGTCCCAGTCACAGCAGCTGGGGCCCACTGGGGTTGCCTGTGTGTGCGTGTGAGTTTGGGCATGTGTGTGGCTGTGGGGCTACCACTCCTCACCAGCGCACCTTCCCCTGCAGATGATAAACTGCATTTAGTTGAGTCTGCAAGAATGAGAAGTCAGAGTGATTAGAAATTGATTCACTGTGGGACCAGCAGATAGTGGTCCAGATGTTGCTGGACTCCCACATAATCCACCTGGTTTGAGCCCCAGACCTGGAGGCTTGCTTCCTTACTTTCTTTTTTTTTTTTTGCAGAGGTTTTTGCTATAGGGCGCGTGCGCTCACCAGACAGAGAGAGACAGAGAGACAGAAAGTGAGAAATCACCCCCCAAGGGGGATGGCCACGCTGCAATCCCTTCTCCTCCATTTTCCTCTCGGGATCTCGGCCACGCACGCACACGCGCCCGGCGTGAGTTTAAGCCACCGGGTCCGGGATGCGAACCGTGGTAGGCTACGTGGGAGTCCAGCGACATAGCCATTACGCTAACTGCTGGTCCCTGCTTTCTTTCTTTCTTTCTCTCTCACTCTTTCCCTCTCTGGTCAAATAAAAATAAATAAAAAATAAATAAATAAATAAATAAATAAAGCTAAATAATTAAAAAAAATAAATACTAGCTTAAAAAAAAAAAAATCCTACAATGGTGATGTGCAGTTCGACTCGGTGGCCCAAGCCTCCATTTTTGCCTGGACCAGAGGGATAGCCCACAGAGCAAAGGCTGATAACTATAAAGAGCCTGACTTCTTTTTTTTTTTTTTTTTTTTTATGGAGAGGTTTTTGCTATAGGGCGCGTGTGCTCGCCAGACAGACAGAGACATAGAGACAGAAAGCGAGAAATCACCCCCCGGGGGGATGGTCACACTGCAATCCCTTCTCCTCCATTCTCCTCTCGGGATCTTGAGCGCACACACACACGCGCCCGGCGTGAGTTTTAAGCCACCGGGTCCGGGACGCGAACCGCGGTCAACTACGTGGGAATCCAGCGACATAGCCATTACGCTAACTGCTGGTTCCCAAGAGCCTGACTTCTTTGCAAGGCTTTGGAAGAGGTCTACATTGAGACCACGGAGGCTGGCTTCATGACCCAGGACTTGGCTCTTGCATTAAAGGTTTACCCAATGTGCAACTTTTGAGTTCGTGGACAAACGTGGAGAAAACTTGAAGATAAAACTAGCTCAGGCCAGGGACCAGCAGATGGCGTAAGGTTTATGTCACTGGACTCCCACGTAGTCCACCGTTCAATTCCCCCACCCGGTGGCTTAAAACTCATGCCGGCTGCCCGTGCATGCCCAAGATCCTGAGAGGAAAATGGAGAAATGACTGCAGCGTGGCCATCCCCCCAGGGTGATTTCTCGCTTTCTGTCTCTTTTTCTGTCTCTCCAGTCGAGCACATGAGCCCTATAGCAAAAACCTCTCTAAAATTAAAAAAAAAAAAAAAAAAAAAAAAAAAAAAAAAAAAAAAAACTAGCTCAGGCCAAACTTTAAGGATACACTTGACCTTAGGAGGGTAAGTGTTTTTTGGTAACTGGGTCCACAGATTCACATTTTTCTGTGTAACACTCAAAAGTAAAGGCAAAATCAATTTTGAAACTTGGTTAGAAGCCAGAGTTTACCTTTTTTTTTTTTTTTTTTTTTTGTGGAGGTTTTTGCTATAGGGCACGTGCGCTCGCCAGAAAGACAGACAGAGACATAGAGACAGAAAGCGAGAAATCACCCCCCGGGGGGGATGGCCACACGACAGAAAGCGAGCAATGGCCACACCGCAATCCCTTCTCCTCCATTCTCCTCTCGGGATCTTGGGCACGCACGCACACGTGCCCGGCGTGAGTTTTAAGCCACCGGGTCCGGGACATGAACCGTGGTCGACTATGTGGGAGTCCAACGACATAGCCATTATGCTAACTGCTGGTTCCCAGAGTTTACCTTTTCTGTAAGTTTACAGTCTTTTTCTTATATACATACAGTTACTGCCACCTCATGCATGTGGCAGGGGACTTGTTTAAAATTTTATTTTCTTGGGGCTGGCAGGTGGCATGGTGGATAAAGGTGCTGGATTCCCACATGGCTGACCGTGGTTCAAGTCCTGGAGCTGGAGGCTTGCTTTCCAACAGTCTCTCTCTCTCTCTCTCTCTCTCTCTTCCCTCCCCTTCCCTCCTCCCTCCCTCTCTGGTCAAATTGAAATAAACAATGAATAAATAAATAAAGTTAAATAAAATAATTCTTTAAAAAAATTTATTTTCTGGTAGCAGCCTAGAAATTACTTTGGTACTGGGGCCAGCAGGTGGCGTGGTGGTTAGGGTGCTGGAATTCCCACATGGCCGGCCACAGTTCGAGTCCCGGACCTGGTGGCTTGCTTTCTCACTTGCCTTCTCTCTCTGTGTCTTTCTCTGGCAAAACTCATGTGAAATAATAATAATAAATAAATAAAATAATTCTAAAAAAAAAAAAAAAGAAATTACTTTGGTACTCAAATGTATTCACTGTCACTTTTTCGTATGTTTCTTTTTTTTTTTTTTTTTTGAGAGTTTTTTGTTTGTTTGTTTTTTTGCTATAGGGCATGTGCACTCACCAGAAAGACAGAGAGACAGAAAACGAGAAATCACCCCCCAAGGGGGATGGCCATGCCCCAATCTCTTCTCCATTCTCCTCTTGGGATCTTGGGCATGCACTCACACGCGCATGGTGTGAGTTTAAGCCACCGTGTCCAGGACTCGAACTGTGGTTGACTACATGGGAGTTCAGCGACATAGCCATTAAGCCAAGTGCTGGTCCTTTATGTTTCATTTTTTTTCAATGAATTATTTTTATTTAATTTTATGTATCCATTTATTTATTTATTTTTAACTTGACCAGAGAGGGACAGAGAGAGAGAGAGGAGAAAGAAAATGAGAAAGCAAGCCATTAGGTCCAGGACTTGAACCATGGTCAGCCATGTGGGAGTCCAGTGCCCTTAACTACCATGCCATCTGCCGGCCCCTTTTCTCATGTTTCAATATAAATGACCCAAATCAAGAGTGCTTGAAAGAGTAAATGACAGCCACAGTTAACGTTCCCTAAAATATGTGGAAAGTAGAGGTTTCCTCCCTTCCTGACTTGCCCTGAACCGTGCGCACTGGGAGGATTTGGTGTTACAGAGATCCCTGAGGTGAGGTAGAGCTATTCATTGAACTTGTACGTGATTGGAAGAGTATAACTAAAACACGCTCAAAACACTGCAGTTGTTTTTGCAAAGAGCTCTTGATAAGTGTTCTGAATATAGTAAACATTTTTGAGTCTACTGGAGAGTTGGAATTCAGAATAAATATTATTTGGAGGTTTGTTCTGTGTTTGACTTTTCCTCCTCCGGGCCTGGTCTGAGTATTATGCTGCCCTAAATAATGTATTTCATCCACGTGCAATGAAGTAAGCAGCACCTTTTTTAAAAAATTCTGCTGATCTGTTTTATTTCTTTTATGTAAATGTGATTTCTCAGAAGATGATATTAAACATTATTCTAGTTCTGTTTTTCAACTGAATTGTTAATTAAAATTAAATGAGGGGGAACCAGCAGTTAGTGTAATGGCTATGTCGCTGGACTCCCATGTAGTCGATCATGGTTTGAGTCCCGGACCCAGTGGATTATACTCACGCCATGTGTGTGTGCGTGCCCAAGATCCGGAGAGGAGAATGGATGAGAAGGGACTGCGGCGTGGCCATCCCTCCTGGGGGGTGATTTCTCGCTTTCTGTCTATCTCTGTCTTTCTGGTGAGCGCAAGTGCCCTATAGCAAAAACCTCTCAAAAAACAAACAAACAAATAAACAAAAATTAAATGAAGGGATCAGCAGGTGGTGTGGTGGTAAGGCATTGGACATTCCCACATGGCTGACCACGGTTCAAGTCCCAGAATTGGTGGCTTGCTTTCTCACTTTCCCACTTTCTCTATGTCTCTCTCAGTCAAATTAAAGAAAATAATAATAAATAAATGAGTATATAAAATTAAATAAATAATTCTTTTAAAAAGTTAAATGCTAAAAAAAACCCCAAATACAGAAACCCATGCTGGGCACCTGTGTGTGCATGCCCAAAGTCCTGAGGAGAGTGGAGTGCAAGGGATTATGGCGTGGCCATCCCTCGTGGTGGGTGATTTCTCGCTTTCTGTCTCTCCGTCTCTCTGGCAAGAACACATGCCCTATAACAAAACTCTTTTTTTCTGGAGATTTTTTTTTTTGCTATAGGGTGTGTGCTTGCCAGAAAGACAGAGACAGAGAGAGAGAAAACGAGAAATTGACCCCTCCGGGGGGGGATGACCACGCTGCAATCCCTTCTCCGTTCTCCTCTCGGGATCTTGGGCACGCACACACACACGACCAGCATGTTTTAAGCCACTGGGTCTGGGACTCGAACTGCAGTCGACTACATGGGAGTCCAGCGACATAGCCATTATGCAAACTGCTGGTCCTCTCTCTCTCTTTTTAAAAATTATTTATTTAATTTTATTTATTATCATTTTTCAGTTTGACCAGAGACACAGAGAGAGAGAGAAGGAAAGTGAGAAAGCAAGCCACCAGGTCTGGGACTCGAACAGCAGTCCACCATATGGGAGTCCAGCACTCAAACCACCATGCCGCCTGCTGGTCCACAAGACTCTCTTCAAAAAAAAAATTGGGGGGGCCGGCAGGTGGAGTGGTGGTTAAGGGCACCACTGAGCTCCCACATGGCTGACCATGGTTTGAGACCCAGATCTGGTGGCTTGCTTTCTCAATTTCCCTCTCTCTTCCTCTCTCTCTTGCTCTGTCCCTCTATAGTCAAAAAAAAAAAAAAAAAAGAATAAATAAAATTAAATAATTCTTTTTTTTGGAGAGGTTTTTTTTTTTTTTTGCTACAGGGCGCGTGCGCTCGGCAGAAAGACAGAGAAAGACAGAGAGACAGAAAGCGAGAAATCACTCCCCAGGGGTGATGGCCACGCCTCAATCCCTACTCCTCCATTCTCCTCTTGGGATCTTGGGCACGCACGTACACGCGCCTGGCGTGAGTTTAAGCTACCGGGTCCGGGATTCAAACCGCGGTCGACTACATGGGAGTCCAGCGACATAGCCATTACGCTAATTGCTGTTCCCATTAAATAATTCTTTTTAAAAAAAATTGGGGACCAGTAAGTGGCATGGTGGTTGGGGTGCCGGACTCCCATATGGTAGACAGTTGTTCGAGTCTCAGACCTAGTGGCTTGGTTTCTCACTTTCCTTCTGTGTGTGTGTGTATGTGATTCTCTGGTCAAACTGAAAAATGATAATAATAAATAAAATTAAATAAATAAATTTTTAGAATTATTTATTTAAAATTTTTAAATTTATTCATTTATTTATTTTCATTTGACCAGAGAGAGACAGGGGGGTGGGGTCAGAGAAAGCAAGCCATCAGGTCTGGGACTTGAATCGTGGTCAGCCATGTGGGACTGTCCAACACCTTAACTACCACACTACCTGCTGGCCCCAACAAATAATTCTTTTTTTCTTTTCTTTTCTTTTTTTTTTTTTTGAGAGGTTTTTGCTATAGGGTGCGTGCGCTTGCCAGGCAGGCAGAGAGAGAGACAGAGAGACAGAAAGCGAGAAATCACCCTCCAGGGGCGATGGCCACGCCGCAATCCCTTTTCCTCCATTCTCCTCTCGAGATCTTGGACACGCACGCACACGCACCTGGTATGAGTTTAAGCCACTGGGTCCAGGACTCAAACCGCGGTCAAATACATGGGAGTCCAGCGACACAGCCATTACGCTAACTGCTGGTCCCTAATTCTTTAGAAAAAAAAATTCTGCTACAGGACACTGTGCTCACCAGAGAAAGAGGAGACAGTGAGAACTCACTCCTGTGTGGCATGGTCTTGCCATGTTCCTCCATTTTTCCTTCCTGTGTGATCTGGGGCACACATACACACGACTGAATGTTTTTCTCTCTGGCAAGTGCCTGCGCTGTAAAAGAAAACTAAAAACAAACAAAAAACTAGTATTGAGAAAAAACGTCAGAAATTATAGCTCTTCAAGGAATAAGGCTCCTAATATCTGCCATGGGCCATACTAATTTCTCTCTTGTCTGCATTTCTGTAACATTGCCAGTCTGAAGTACATAACCTACAATTTGAGAATGCTCTCTAGGGCCAACTGATGGCATGGTGGTGAAGGCAGTTGGATCTCACATGGATGACTGCGTGGTTTAGTTACAGACCTGGTGGTTTGAAATACACACCGGGGGACCAGCAGTTAGCACAATGGCTATGTTGCTGGACGCCCATATAGTCGACCACGGTTTGAGTCCCGGACCGGGCGGCTTAAACTCACGCGGGGCGCGTGTGCGTGCGTGCCCAGGATCCCGAGAAGAGAATGGAGGAGAAGGGATTGCGGCATGGCCATCCCCCCTGGGGGGTGATTTCTCGCTTTCTGTCTCTATGTCTCTCTCTGTCTGTCTGGCGAGCGCACGCGCCCTATAGCAAAAACTTCTCAAAAAAAAAAGAAAAAAAAAAAAAACACTCTGGGAGTGTATGCATGCATGTCCAAAACCATGAGAGGCAAATGAAGAAGAGATTGTAGCATAGCCATCCCCTCAGGGGGTGCTTTCTCTCTCTCTCTCTCTCTATCTCTCTCTCTCTCTCTCTGGCAAGCGCATGTCTTCTACAGCAAAAATAAAAAATTTTTTAAAAGCTCTCGTTTTTATGCAAATTTTATCTAAATTCCAGAACAGGGGTATTTTATATTCACTGAATACTCACACTGCAAAAAGAGCTTAGGCACCAGTAGGTGGTGTGATGGTTCAGGCACTGGATACCCACATAGCCAGCCACAATTTGAGTTCTGGATCCAGTGACTTGAAAAATCACACTGGGCACATGCGCATGCCTTCCCAAAATCCCAAGAGGAGAATGGAGAAGGGACTGTGGCATGGCCATCCCCCCATGGAGCGATTTCCCATTTTCCCTCACTCCGCCTTGCTCTGGTAGCACACATGCCTTATGGCAAAAACCTAAAAATCAAGAGTGTTTAGTGTACAGAAGAGACGTATAAATATTTCTTCCTTCCTTCCTTTCTTCCTTTTTTTTTTATTTGAGAGGTTTTTGCTATTGGGCGCATGCGCTTGCCAGAAAGACAGAGAGAGAGACAGAGAGACAGAAAGCGAGAAATCACCCCCCAGGGGGGATGGCCACCCCACAATCCCTTTTCCTCCATTCTCCTCTCGGGATCTTAGGCATGCACGCACATGCACCTGGTCCGGGACTTGAACCACAGTAGACTATGTGGGAGTCCAGTGACATAGCCATTACGTCAACTGCTGGTCCCTGCTATTTACTTTCTAAGATATACTGCACAAAAGTCATCTTCTTAAGATTTTAAAATGGACACAAAAACTGCTTAGTAACATTTAATATTCAATCCATGATGAATTACTCTTAGCACTTTGCATTTACTCTCCATATGTAACAAGTTCAGATACCAAAATAATCCCGCTCCTCAGAGACTTTATGAGCAATATTTAAAGCTGTTTCTTCTTAGGGCTACAGTTTCTCACCTATGCACAGGAATGAAGTGGTATTCTCTTATTAAACTTCGTTAAGGCTCAGATGACCCTGAGGTGAACTTAGCCAAGTCCTCATAAAGGAACCTTTAGATGAGAGACTCAACATTTGTGAATTTTAAAGCTTCAAGATGGACACATTACATAGAAATACCATGGACTTCCTCAGAGCACCGAGGTGAGTGACTGTCAACACCGAGGAGGCACACACACAACTCCTCATGTCTCTTCCATATTGAAAATGCACTCACTCTGATGAAGGGCCTAAAAACAACCTGCCAGGCCTGGCTCTTCTGAAGAGCACACGAGAGGGAAGCGAAAGCACTAAGAAGCAATGAACTAAGTGTGTTAGCGTGTGCCGAAAGTAACCTGTACAAGGCAATGGCTGTCCCAGCCAGCGATTCAGGGGAATTGTGTTTGGTGATCCAGTAATGGTTTCTGAGTGTTTACCTCTGAAGGTGAGGAGGGGCCATCGCGTACGAGGAAGAGCAAGTGACTGTCCTAGGAGACATCTTAACTACGTTCCACACGCCTGTGTCTGTCCCCCCCATCCCGGCGCACTGGAGCCTAATGAGCCCTTCTGAGAAGGCCAGCTCACACCGGGAATAACGCTACCAATCCTGCCAATTTTTAAGCAACATCCTTGCAAACATATGGCCTGATATCCCCAAATGTCATCCTTCTGTAACTGCCGCAGAAGTCAGCTCGGCAGCTCCCTGCAGAACTTTAGCACTGATCTCTTCACACGGATGTCCCCGTATGAGTCTTCTTCTGCCTCCAAAAAGCAGTGTCAACAGAAGAGACTGGAGTCCTTTCTGGGGACAGTCCTAGAAAACTGAAGTTGAGAGAGATTGTAGAGTACACGGCAAAAAAAAAAAAAAAATTCACTTGTGAACCTAGTCGAACACACCTGGTATACATCGTCTCCCGGGTATAAATCATTTACATGAATTCATTAATGTCAGCAACAGAACCGAAACATTGGTAGATCAAATTCTAATGTGACGATTTAAAAGCAGACAGTGTTCCACCAGGTTAAGAAATCAGAGTTAACAGACAGTACTTTAAATATCACATCAGCGAAATCTCCTAGTAGGCATGTCCCCTCATCAGTTACTTTAGAAGAATGGTCATTACAGGAGGAAGAGCGAGCACCGTGCTCGGTTCTGCAGCTTACTGGACTGCTCTGATGAAGCAGTGCAGTTCACAGGTACACGCTTCCCATTTCCCCTTCAAGTTACTGAATCTTTCTTCTTCCGGAATGGTGATTTGAGCCTCTTCCATACACTGTTTTTGGGCTTAGATTTCTTTTCCATGGCCAGCACTGCCTCCTTTTCCTTTCTCCGGATCTCCCGTACGAGGGCGTGGAAAACGTCATCGATGTAGTAGCGGTATGCAGCGGATGTCTCAAAAAAGGGACAGCTGAACTCTCGGGCCAGAGCTGACCCTTCTTCCTTGGTGACCTTTAAAGGCAAAACCGTGAGCAAACTGATACTGGAAACAGCGGATAATCACAACTTTCCAAAAGTGCATGGGTTACTTCAACAGGGGAGAGAACGCTCCGACTCTGGAGGTATTCAGTGCAATGATTTTTGTAATTGTGGGAGGCTGGATTACACGATTTTTAAGGTTTCTCCTGCCATCAACACAATTCTATTTCTAATCTTGCCTTTTTTTTAACTGCCAGTGGATACATGCACTCACAGAGAGAGAAACACCCCCCAACGGGGCATGGTTACACTGCAATCTCTTTTCCTCCATTACTCCATTCCAACAGGATCTTGATCACATGTAAGCACACATACACCCAGAATGTTTCCAAAGCCACCCGTATGAGAACCAAGGTTGGCCATGCAGGATCTGGCATTCCAAGCAGGATCTGGCATTCCATGCATAGCATTAACTGATATGCCATGGGGTGGGCCCCTCTAATCTATTTTTTTTAAACCTAGAGGTTTTTGCCTTAGGGCATGTGTGCTTGCCAGAGAGAGGGAGACAGAGACAGTGAGAGGGAAATTGAGAAATCATTCCCTTGGGGGTATGGCCATGCCTCAATCCCTTCTCCTCTCGGGATCCTGGGTATGAATATTCATGTGCTTGGCATGTGTTTCAAGCCACTGGGTCCAAGATTCGAACCATGGTTGGCCATGTGAGAGTCCAGCGATATAACCACTATACCATCTGCTGGTCCCACTTCTAATCTATTTTTGAAATAACTTTTTTTTGGAGAGGTTTTTGTTATAGGGTGCACGCACTCGCCAGAAAGAAAGAGTCAGAGAGACAGAAAGCGAGAAATCACCCCCCAGGGAGGATGGCTACACTGCAATCCCTTCTCCATTTTCTTCTCGGGATCTTTGGCATGCACACACACACACCCAGCGTGAGTTTAAGCCACTGGGTCCGGGACTCAAACCTCAGCTGACTACATGGGAGTCCAACGACATAGCCATTACGCCATCTGCTAGTCCCTTGAGATAACTTTAAAGAAGAGAGAATAGTTTTCAAATATTCAATTTAATTTCCTTCATATTTTTCATTCTAAGAAAGGGAAAAAAAAATTTAAACATCACTGCTAACTTATTCTAAAATATCCCTCAATTTCTCTTAATCTCCCCTTTCAAATATCAAACCTCACCATAAGGAAGTAGACCTTGAAAGTCTGACCTAACTTCTTCCTGTTGTAACATAATTATTTCTGAGGTTTTACAAAATGAACATTCTATAACCCTTCACTTAATGGGTGTTCGTTCTTTCTTTTTTTGCTAGAGGGTATATGTACTCTCCAGAGACAGACAGACACACACACAGAGGGAGAGGAGAAAGCATTCCCTGGGGACTGGTCACATTGCAGTCCCTTCTCCTCTATCTTTTCCTCCTTTCAGGATTTTAGGCACACACGCACATGTGCCCCGTGTGTTTCTCGAGCTGCCAGGCCCGGACTCAACTGTGCAGGTGGCCATGTGGGACCTGGCTGCCTTAACCACCAGGCCATGGACTGGCCTGATGGGTGTTCCGTATGTCATCTGATTATAATCCTGTGACTCCTGTCCTATAAACTGATTCCTAAGGTCCAGATTTTATCCAAAATAATAACAATTAGTAGATATAGAAAAATACTCAAGGTTAGAGAAAAGCCAGTTTTGATTTTCTAACTTAAGGCAACAGAATCTGTAAACCAAGAAACAAAGATGACTCATCCCGAAAGATCAGAGAGCGCTTTCTTCTCTATCCTCACCTGTCTTAGCTGTTTTAGGTCGGACTTGTTTCCCACAAGAACCACAGGTGTATCATCAGTACGTCGAACTCGGTAAATAAGCTGTTTAAACTCTCGAACTTCATGGAAGCTTCGACGGTCCGTGATGGAATAACAGATAATAAATCCTTCTCCTGCCCTCATGTACTGATCCCTCATGGCTGTAAACTCTGCCTAGAGAGAAAGAAGGATCATTCATGTATCGATGCACGCGAGAACTACACACATTAGCTATTCGCTTCAGGTTAAAGAACAGTTAGGTCGATTACCTGCTATCCTGAGGCAGAGTGCGTGAAAAATTAAAAGAGAGAAACTAGTGACCTTCTCTGCGTACGCTCTTCCCTCCCTTAACTAGAATGAAACAGCCCTTCCTTACGCCATGCTGGGATGTAATACCTGTCCAGCTGTATCCAAAATGTCCAGATTGGCAGGCTCATCATCGATACGAATCCGGATTTTATAAGCATCTTCTACGGGAGAGAAGAAACGTGTACTTGTACTATAACCCCATAAATGCAGGGAAAAATATTTTAAAATGCACTTCATGGAAGAGGAGTTTCCCCAAGTTCTTTCTTTCTTTTTTTTTTTTTTGAGAGGTTTTTACTATAGGGCACGTGTGCTCGCCACACAGATAGAGAGAGACGTAGAGACAGAAAGCGAGAAATCACCCCCCAGGGGGGATGGTCACGCCGCAATCCCTTCTCCTCCATTCTCCTCTCGGGATCTTGGGCACGCATGCACACGCGCCCAGCATGAATTCTAAGCCACCGGGTCCAGGACGCGAACCGCGGTCGACTACGTGGGAGTCCAGCGACATAGCCATTACGCTAACTGCTGGTTCCCCACCCAAGTTCTTTAAGTGCCCACACGTCCTCAGGAAGCATGGTAAATTTATTGAGCTATGTAAACTGGGCCTTCGAATAAGGTTACTTGTTTTCTTCCACGTTTACTAACCGCTTAAGTTTATAAGACTTCATCTATAATTCTAAGCTATAAAGGATTTTGAAAGAATGTCTTAAAAAAAAAAAGTTAACTCAGAAAAATACCATTACCATTTATTAAATGGTTATTACATGTCAGGTATTAGACTAAGTAATTTATATATTAGGTTGTTGGAAAAGTCATGAGGTATTTTTCTGCATCATTACTTTTTTGACAACCAAATACATCAACTTGTTTAACAGTCACAATTATCCAATGTAGTAGGTATTACCACCTCTATTTTATGGAGAGAGAAAAAAAGTTTTTCAGTAATTATTCATTTAATTTTATTTATTATTATTATTGTTCTTCAATTTGACCAGGGAGAAACAGAAAGAGAGACTGAGAGAGAGAGAGAGAGAGAGAGAAAGCCACCAGGTCTGGGACTCAAAACATAGTTGGACATGGAGGAGTCCAGCACCTTAACCACCACATCACCTGCCAGCCCCCAGATAAAATTAAACTTAGGCTGGCCCCAGAGCTCAGTGGCTGAAGGAGCCAGATCTCACTTGGCCAACTGTAGTTTGAATCTGGGTCCTAGCAGCTTGAAAAACGTAATGGGTGTGTGTGTGTGTGTGTGTGTGTGTGTCCTGAAACCTCATGGGACAGAGGCATGGAGGAGAATGGATTGCAGTGTGACCACGCCCCGCTGGGGAGTGCTGCTTCTCTCTCTGGCAAGCACACACATCCGCTGACAATTAAAAAAAAAAAAAGCCTATGCACTTAACATATGCTATAGTTCCTCCTATTTTGATATTATAAAAAAGAAAAAATCATAACTAGCTTTATTATTTTCTGAATATCCACACTGTCATAACTTCTCTTTTATCAAAGCAAACTTCTTTGATGATCATTACCATAACAACCTTGGAAAATCCAGAAAAGTTAAAAAGAGAACAACCCCTCTCAATAGCTGTCTCTCAGAAAAAAATGCTGCCTTCATCCTAATATATTTCCGCACCACCTGCTGGCCCCAATATATTTCCTTTTGATATTTTTTCCTGAATTCCTGTTTTTGACTCTCCCTCAAAGATAAATTTCTCAAATGACAGGTCGCGTTAATGAGTTGTGAAATCAACATAATGTATTAGGACAAACCAGCATTAAAATACACAGGCAATGGTGCTGAGAGGTGACATGGTGGTTAAAGGCACTGGACTCCCACATGGCTGATCATGGTTCAAGTCCCGGACCTGGTGGCTTGCTTTTTCACTTTCCCTCTCTCTCTCTGATCTTACTGAAAAATAATAATAATAAAGTTAAATAAAATAATTCTTAAAAAAAAATCAAATTCACAGGCAAAATCTTAAATAAAAATAGAAAATACTATTGTGTGCTATATGTAGTGAATTAAATACAGTTTCATACTATTTTGATTTCAGTTTCATATACATAAAATGCTTATGTGTAAACATAAAAATATGTGGGTGAGGGAACCAGTGGTTGGCGTTATGGCTATGTCACTGGACTCCCACGTGGTCGACCGCGGTTCGCGTCCCAGACCCGGTGGCTTAAGACTCACGCCGGGCGCGTGTGCGTGCGTGCCCAAGATCCCGAGAGGAGAATGGAGGAGAAGGGATTGCAGCGTGATCATCCCCCTTGGGGGTGATTTCTCGCTTTCTATCTCTCTATGTCTCTCTCTGTCTGGCGAGCGCACGTGCCCTATAGCAAAAACCTCTCCAAAAAAAAAAAAATGTGGGTGAGTCTTAAAAAAGGTCATGGAAAATATACATTATAAAAAAATGCACAGATGGGACCAGCAGGTGGCATGGTGGTTAAGGTGCTGGACACTCCCACATGGCTGCCAACGGTTCAAGTCCCGGACCTGGTGGCTTTCTCTCTCTCTCTCTCTCTCTCTCTCTCTCTCTCTGTTTGTGTGTGTGTGTGTGTGTGTGTCTGGTCATCATATTAAAATAAATGAATAAATAAATAAAATTAAATCGAAAAAGTAATTCTTTTAAAATATGCACAGATTTCAAAAATGCTTATACCACAATAAATTCGTTTTTAATTTAGTTTCTCATGAACTTTTGGAAGTCCCCCGGTACACACATACACATACTTTCACACTTAGATTTGTCTTGTTTACAATGTACAGTTTTTCTTCCTAGAGTCTGCAGCCAAAGTCTGAAACAAAATGCACTAAATCGTAAGCTCCATGAGACACCACACACTTCTGCTTATCACTGTACCCCAGGGTCCACCACAGTGCTTGACACAAAATAGGAATTCAACAGACATAAGGATTTGAGGCTGAATCACATCATATTGCCAGGAGAGTAACTTATTGGGGGGAAAAAAAACTGATTAAAAAGTAACCCTTGGGGCCAGCGGGTGTTGTGCTGAATGGGGGCCCCCGGACTCCCACATGGCTGATCGCAGTTTGAGTCCTGGCCCTGGAGGCTTGCTTTCTCACTCCCTCCCGCTCTTGCTCTGTTCCTCTCTGGTCAAATTTGAATGAATGACGTTAAATAAAATAACTTTTTTTTTTAAAAAAAAAGGAAAGACAGTAGGGGACCAGCAAGTGGTGTGTGGTTAAGGTGCCGGACACTCTCATATGGCTGACCACGGTTCAAGTCCTGGACCTGGTGACTGCTTTCTCACTTTCCCTCTTTCTCTCTGGTCAAATTAAAATAAATACATAAATAAGTAAATAAAATTAAATAATTTTTTAAAAAAGGAAAGACAGTAACTCTTATATGGGGAAGTGAGTTTACTTTAAAGACAGGAGAAAGCAGGCCAGCCCGTAGCACGAGATTAAGCACCATACCGGAATGAACTGGATAAACATGGTGGCTGCGGGTGGAATGCTGACCCTGGTGGCTTGGAAAATGCACCCACGTGCCTAGGATCTTGATGGGAAGGAGGAATGGAGGAAAGGTGACCGCGTGTGGCCAGCACCCACTGAGCTGGGTGTGTTTCCTCTCTCTCTCTCTGGCGCATGCACATGCCTTCTGGTGTTTAAAAAAGAAAAGGAAAGAAAGAAAGAAAAGAAAGACAGGAAAAAAATATTCTGGGAGTTCTCAAGTAAATTATCCTAAACCCTAAAGTGGGTTTTCTCCTACAACCCCCACTGTAGTCTGGAACCTGAACATGGTTCTAATTTTGATATGATCCGGGAACAGAGCAGGGACTCGCTGTTTCCTGATACATAGAAGCATCTACTACGAAGTGCCCGCACCCAACCCCGGCCTACCCCAGAATATTCACCAGCTTTGTGGAGGAGGGCGGCAGAGGTCTGGCCCAATGGACATCCTGCCTACAGACCTACAATCATGACCCAAAGTATGTCACATTCTGAAAATAACAGTAGTACGACAACCTTTCCGCATCCTCTCCAGCCCCACTTTCATTTTTCTTAATAGAAAAAAAATGTTTTCTTGTCAGAAGGCATGTGTGCTCACAGAAGAGAAAGACAGAAAGAAAAAGAATGCACCCCCCATGGGGTGTAGTCACAACTTAATTCCTTTTCCTCCATTTCTCCATCCCATCAGGACTTTGGACACACATGCACATGCATGTGGGGTATTTTTCAATCCTCTAGGGATGGAATTCAAATTGAAATTGGCGATGCAGCTCACCAGAGAGAGACAGAGAGGGAAAGTGAGAAATCACCCCCACCCAACCAGGGGGAAATGACCATGCTTCAATCCCTTCTCCTCATTTTCCTCCTGGGATATTAGGCATACACGCACACAAAAGCTGCTGGGTCTGAGACTCGAACTGTGTCAGACACGTGGGAGTCCAGCACCTTAATCACCATGCCACCTGCTGCCCCAGGAATTCAGCATTCTATGTGCAGAGCTTAACCACTGTGCTACAAGCCCACCCATATTTTTCTCAAACACAAGGATGTAACTCCTTACAACCAAAGCTGCTTCCTTATACTTTAGGAATAACAGTAATAATCTTTGGAGAGAACAGCAGTTAAAAATATAAAAAGGAGGAACCAGCAGTTAGCATAATGGCTGTGTCACTGGACTCCCATGTAGTAGACTGTGGTTCGAGTCCCGGACCCGGTGGCTTAAAATTCACATTGGGCACATGTGCTCTGTGCCCAAGATCCCAAGAGGAGAATGGAGGAGAAGGGATTGCGGTGTGGCCATCTCCCCTGGGGGGTGATTTCTCGCTTTCTGTTTCTTTGTCTCTGTCTGTCTGGCGAGTGCACGCGCCCTATGGAAAAAAAAAAAAAAAAAAAAAAAAAAAAGAATTAAAAAATATACATATATAAAAAGGAAAAGCAAACAAAATGACTTTTTATTTTTTGAGAGGTTTTTGCTATAGGGCACGTGCGCTCGCCAGACACACAGAGAGAGACAGAGAGATAGAAAGTGAGAAATCACCCCCCAGAGGGGATGGCCACGCCGCAATCCCTTCTCCTCCTCCATTCTCCTCTTGGTATCTTGGGCACGCACGCACACGTGCCCAGTGTGAGTTTAAGCCACCGGGTCCGGGACTCGAACCATGGTTGACTACATGGGAGTCCAGCGACATAGCCATTACGCTAACTGCTGGTCCCACAAAGTGACTTTTTTACTCTATTAGCATTCTGCCAGCAACACAACTGAGGACTGTAAAAGAGGCCAGCAGGTGGCATGGTGGTTAAAGGCATTGGATCCCACATGGCCAACTGTGGTTAAGAGTCCCAGACCTCATAGCTTGCCTTCTCACTTTCCCTCTCTCTGGTCAAATTAAATAATAATAGTAAGTAAAGTTAAATAAAAATAATCCTTTTTTTAAAAAAAGAAAGCCATTATTGTACAGTGAAGTCCAGGCATAGGGAAGGAAGCGAGGGCTGCAGCAGGAGCGCGGCTCGCAGTCTGGGTTACAGAGCTCAGCAGGCTGGCTCTACTTGTTTTTCTGCTTCCTTTTGTGGAAGTTCAAACCAGCTGACTCACAGTTCCAGAGTCAGTCTCCAGTCAGACTCTTAGAGAAGTGACAGCAAGAAAAGGCTTCATTAAGTGGCCTTTAGGCCTTTCCTTTAATGACAAGACAATAAAATAAACCAACCACCAAAAAAACCCAGTCGTCCCATTAGGGTTCAACACAAAACCGGCATTAAAGGTGACTTATATACATGAAAAATCTTCAGCTGTTTACCAACTGTGATGATTCTCATTTCTAAATAAATCTGAATGAAACACCAAAAAAGCTCAAAATGTAATAGTTAAAAGCAGTTTTTTAAAATGGACATTCCCAGATACTCTCTGGATGTTCAGCACTTGGAAGGCTTACCGATGGTGGGGTCGTGGTCTTCCGGGAACCGGTGGCTGATGAACTGCATGGTCATGGCTTCAAAACAAGAAATGGACATTAGAGTCCTCGCTGTACTAGCAGCACCCCACCTGGCCGGGCGCAGGTCGCGGGCTCTCCACCCTTCCTTCCTCGAATGGGAAGGTCGCACCTACCGCTCTTGCCCACTCCGCCGGCCCCCAGCATCACCAGCTTGTACTCCCGGGACAGTCCCGCCGGGCTGCAGCCGCTGCCGACCGCGCGACTTCCAGGATCCATCGTCCTCCTGCGGAACCCTGGACGCCCCAGGACCAGCCACCTAGAAAGCGGGGAAGCCCTGGAGACGGCGGGAGGGGAGCGGCTGCAGGGCTGCAGGGCGGCGCTCCCGCCCCACCGCCCCGCCGCCCGGCCCGCGCGCCCCCTGCCCGCCGCCAGCCCGCAAGCTCGGTCCTACAATCACAGCACGGGTTTCTCACTTACTCATTCCAAAAAGAAAAAGACATCTAGGATTGCTTTCGGACTGGGGTATGGGCACAGTCCCGAGAAGGCTGAGGCGTGGGGACCAAAGGGACACTGCCCCTTAGGCCGCAGGGGCCGCTCCCCGAGGCGACAGCCGGAGGCCCCGCCCCCTCCCGTTCTCGGAGCGGCCCAGCCTCTGCTGCACCCCGCCCACCGCCCGTCGCCCAGGCCCAGGACCGAGTCCCCGCTGCGAGTACCTGCCGGGACAGGAGGGTCACCCACTTCGGCCTCCGCTGGCAGCTGGCAGCTCCCGGCACCGACCTGGGACCGGCCTGCAGCCGGGTAAGATGGCGCCAGCGCGCCGTCCTGACGGGAGGGCGGGCCTCCCCGTGACGCCCGGCCGCCCCGCCCCGCTCCTCCCCGGGGAGGGCCCGCCAGGTCCCCAAATCCAGTTCCAGGACTGAGCGAGGCCGAGGAGTCACAGCAACAGGGCGGGAAGCCAGAAAGATGAGCCCAGGGGTAGGGGACCCTTAAAGCACCTGCCCGCTCAGGGCTGCTGGCCGCTCGTGGGGGGCAGAAAGAACTAAAATGCGTGTACGTGGCCAAAAGCAGCAAACCTGAGAGAAGGGGCACGCCTCCACCAGTGACCCCCAGATACAGCGTTACTGCGAGTGAGGACAGCTTGCTCTGGCAGAAAAACCGCTTCCCTGAGGCTCCAGGGATGGGCTCTGGAAGCCAAGACTGGCTCTCCCAGACCCATGTTCACAGCGAGACCATCACGAACTCGGTGTCCATTTTACACAGATGTAAGTCACACAACTGGGGTTCTTGTAAACAAAAATGGACTCCTGGGGCTACCAGGTGGCCTGAGTTAAGGCACTGGACTCCCACGTCAGGTTGTCATGGACCCGAGCTTGAAACACACCAGGTACATGCGTATGCGTGCACAAAATCCCAAGAATGGAGGGGACTGCAGTGTTTCTGTGTCTCCAGCGAGCACATGCACCCTATAGCAAAAATATCTCAGAAATAAACACCCTTCCAGTAGGAAAGGGCAAGATTAAAGATTGGGGAGCTGGCAGGTGGCGTGGTGGATTATGGCACTCGACTCCCACAAGGACGACGGCGGTTTGAGTACCAGACCTGGCAGCTTGCTTTCTCACTTACCCTCTCTCATATTGTTAAAATCCACCTAACAGAGGGAAGCAGTTGGCATAATGGCTATGTCCCTGGACTCCCATGTAGTCTACCGCTGTTTGAGTCTCAGACATGGAGGCTTAAACTCACTAAACTCACTCCTGGCGTACGCATGAGCATGCCCAAGATCCCCAAAGGAGAATGGAGAAGGGATTGTGGTCATCCCCCCATGGGGTGATTTCTTGCTTTCTGTCTCTCTGGCTGCTCTCTGGCAAGCACATGTGCCCTATAGCAAAAACTTCTCAAAAAAAAAAAAAAAAAAGATTGGGGCCAGCAGGTGCATAAGTGCTGGACTCCCACATGGCCGACTGCAGTTCAAGTCTGGACCCGTTTGGTTTGGTTTTTTACATTCCCTCTCTCCGGTGAGTGCACATGGCCTATAGCAAATTAAAATACATTAATTTTGTAGAATGAAAGATTAATAACTGAAGATATATTTACCTCTCTTCAGGTAACAAAGAGAGGTACTACAAAGAACAATGGGGAGGCCGGCATGTGGCGGGGTGGTTAAGGGTGCTAGACTCCCACAAGGCCAACCACAGTTCTGAGTCCCAGACCTGGGCTTAGTTTCTCGCTTTCCCTTTCTTTCTCTGTCTCCCTCTGCTCAAATTTAAAAAATAGTAACAAATGGAATTAAAAAAAAAAAAACATAATGATGGAAAATCCTTCAGATGCAACTCCTGCCTGCCACTCCTTTTACAAAATCTTTCCATGAGTACCATATTTCCAATGTTTTGTTTGTTTAGCCCCTATTAAGGAGGGCTGGGGCTGGCAGGTGGTGTGGTTGTTAAGGCGCTGGACTCCCACATGGCCAACTATGGTTTGAATCCCTGACCTGGTGGCTTACTCTCTCAATTTCCCTCTCTGGTCAAATTAGAAAATAGCAATAATAAATAAATAAAAATAATTTTTAAAAAAGGAGGGCTAAAATATGAAATGGTAAACATCCAGCATTAATAATCCTTAGAATTTTCACCTGGATTATAAGAGGAGTACACTTTGCAGTTATAAAGCTCTTAAACACTGTATGCAAACTGTAGGATCTTTATGTTTTACGGCTTATAATGTGAGAGAAGAGGAGGAGAGAGAGAGGGTGTGTTTCTAACAGGTCTCGCCCTGATACTCTGTCCAGTCTCCTAACTACCTAGTTACAGGCTCCTGCTGCTTCACAGAGGGCTGGGGAACTGAACCCTGGCCTCCCATAAGGCCCAGTCTTGTGTAGTCACACCAGCATTGCTGGGTCTTACATGTGTGCATTTTCTGGTGAGGCTGTGTCTGCATTATGCTAGGAGTGAAGAAGTTTTGGGTTTTTTTTAAAGAATTATTTTTATTTAATTTTATTTATTCATTTATTTTATTTTAATTTGACCAGAGAGAGTGACACAGAGAGGGAGAGAGAGAGAAAGAGAAAGTGAGAAAACAAGCTGCCAGGTCCGGAACTTGAACCATGGTCAGCCATGTGGGACTGTCCAGCACCTTAACCACCATGCCACCTGCTGGTTCCAAGGAGTGAAGAAGTTAATAAATTTTAGTGTACGGACAGTTTGTAAAAGAAAAATAACAGGGAAACCACAAGCAGAGTATTTATACATTTATTTATAATGAAATTATGGTCTAAATATTTACAACATATAGGAAACCAGAGGGTAAGTTTATACAAAGCCAGCCTGCCAAGTATTCAAATGTGCAAAAATTACAGTTCAGTATCTCAAACTACTCCTGGTTCGGCAAACCAGCTCCTTCACTTTTCACACATCAATATTTGATACAAAAAAGTTCTTTTGGCAAAACCTGTAATGCCAAGAAAAAGGACAAGTTGCAGTATCAGTCACTAAGTCCACCGTCCTACTGCGAGTAGTCAAATCTCTCTACTTTAGCTGCGACCAGTTCTGAGAGACAGACCACTGGGTTTCATTTCTGTGATGAGTTCTGACCAGTTGAGCCAAGGAGTTTTCTCTGACCCAGCTGAAGACAAGGATCTTAGAAGGGCAATAAAAACAGCAATGGCTATCGGAGACAAATGTGCCTGAAGGCGCCAGCTTTAGATCATTCGAATAAAAAGACACAATGAAAAAGGAAACTGGTTTTTTTTTTCAGGTTCCAGCTATATCCAACAGTTTTACATTAGTAAAACAGCATTTTCCCAAAGAGAAAGAATCCAAAATGAATTAGGAGTGAGGACCACTTAGAATTATGTACTGAAAGGAAAGAACTATCTTAAAATCATTTCCCCACTAATAAATAGTAAGACTTTGTTTGTAACCAATTATTATCAAAATTGACCAAGCGGTAGTAAAATACAAATAAAACTTCCTTCACGTAAAGAGAGCTCTTCATTTGGGAAAGGCTGGACCATGTCAGAAGTATATGGGAACGATCCTGTTGGGATGCTCTATTGAATAAGCACATTTCACCAATTGTTAAAAAGCTTTTGAGACAAATTTATAATTCTAAGTATATTTTAACAGATGCTATGCCACTGCAGAAATAAAAATGATTTTTTGTCTTTTTTTAAAAAAAAAAAAACAAAAAAAAACACAGAACCCCTTTAAGAAAGGGGACACTGCATCTCTTAACTTCTGCAAAGGTCCAAGATGCTTCCCGATACAGGCCCCAGAGTCTTGTTAAATCGAATGCATGCATTATTGCTAAGAAGAGTCACCGAGGGTCAAAATTCTTTTCCACTGTTTCCTATGGGGCCATCCAGAATGGCATCTGTTGTTTAGCTCGCGGTTGTGACGAAGGGTACTGATATCCCAAACTCCAGCCCTGTGGAAAACTACTTGCATTTTTATGACCTCCATGTTCCTCCTCTTCATCAGATGAATCTGCGGCATAAGCCACCAAGCCAAATCCCTTCTCCGTAGTTTTCATCTTCTTGGCTGGATAATCTAGAATAGAAAAAAACAACCCAACCCCATTCCCCACCAAGAAAAAAAAAAGATAATACCATAAATGCGTTAATAAAAAAAAGATGTTAATTGTAAGTGGTTAGTTGGACACCATTTTGAGGTCACAGGGTCAGCGGTCACCCAAAAACGTTGAAGATCGCACGAAAAACAGCACCAGCATCAGCAAATGTGAATCCACCAGAACCATGTAAGAAAACAGAGAAAGAAAAAACACAAAACAAAAAAAAAAAAGAAAAAAAAGAAAAAAGAAAAAAAGGAAAGTTAGCAAGTGAGTCTCTGGGAACTGATACTTCACCTTTAAAGAGTTAAAAGAAAAGAAGTTAAGAAAAGAAAAAAATGTACTTTCTTCCATCCATTTTTATTATGACTACAGGCAAAAGACAAAAAGAGGTGATCCCATGGCACCTCTGAAGGATTTACAGTTTTGGGAAGCTAAAAATTCAACATTTTTCATTAACAGCCATAGGCTGACCGTTATAACCAACAGAGCTAGGAGGCAAGATGGGGCCCAGCTCCCAATATGAAGGAAAACCGTACTCAGTCTGTATCAGACTGTCTCAAGGGATTCAGATGACACAGGTAACAAAACTTTGAAATGACCTACCAACCACAAGTATTTCCTAGGGTTTTAATGGTCACTGATCCTATGTACAAAATGTAAGTCGAAAGACTCTTTTCTAGACACACGTTGGCTGACAATAAAAGGCTGTGTAACTATATTGCTGTCCGTATAAATAAAAAAAAAAGTATTCTCATTAGCCAGTACATTATATAGAGGTTAAACACCTGAATAAACAGGTCAGAAAACTGATAGCTTAAGACCAGTCCTCCTTAGCCTCTCCCCATTCCCCCAGCTATGTCTTACTCACCATGGCTCCCTGTTAAGGTCCCAGACCCATTCCTTTCATCAGACTCTGTTTTTAATCCAGTCACTGGAAAGGATGGTGGAGGCATCAACTGCCTGTTAAAAGACAAAATGAAAATTTCTTTTGGACAAATTCAGTTTTTAATATCTAGCAGATAAGAAGGAGAATAATTATAAAGTCTATAGATAACCCCTCAAGTTCATTTTCACTAATAATCTCAACCCTCTCCACCTTCTTCCTACCTATTTTCAGCAATTTTTAAGTCATAAATTTTTAAGGTCTGTCTACACAGCTAGGCTGTGCCAAAAACAGAACAAACTATTATAGGAAGAACTCAATTCTCTCCTATGAAGGTTAATATAATAACATAGAAAAGGAGAATTTGAGCACAAGACGGAAGGCTGGAATCCCATTTGAGGACCTTCACACCTTACAGTCTAAATTATAAAGTAGCAAAAGCGACTCAATTGTATAATGCTGACGTTACTTCTCTTCACCTTGGCTGTTTTCCTGAGTAACAGAAAAACAGCCAAGGTGAAGAGTGAAAGTAAAAGGTGTCTGAATGAGTAGTAAATTATTCAGAACTGTGTAACAGCTAAGAGAGCGAACAATACATTATTTTCCATTACTGCATCAATTACAGTGAACAGGAGCTTCTTAGACTGAAATGATTTCATTTCGGTTTCAGCACATTCGAGCTCACAGCAGTGATCATTACTCACACTAACAATGCAAACAAATGACATGTGAACATATTCGTGTAACTGTTCCAACTCACTTACCTGTCCCTCTCTCGCTCTTTGCCTGAGGAACTTGCCGGCTTCGATCCTGCACCTTCAATCTCATTCTGACTGGAGAAGCCTGTACCTAAATTAGTCATATGAATGGGTCCATGCTATGAGCAGAAAAATACAGTGGCATTAGCAAATCTACAACTGCTGCATTGACTTTAGCTCCTTAATGTAACTGTCAAGTGCCTCATCTTTCTGATAAATGGCAATAAATTCAACTGTACTTCATAGCTCTTTGGGATTTGGAGTAAACTGTGGTCAAAGTAGGAGGTTTTTACTCTGTAAGACTTGGTCAAGGATGTTGTAATCCATTGTGCTATGTCTGTCTGTGTTCAACTGACTGCCCATTAACTTAACTGGTTCGTACAAACGAAGTTATAAACTGTAAAATTGCTTTGGTTTAAAGAATAGATTCTAGCAAAATATAATGGTGGTTCTAATAAAATTGCACCAGAATTACTTTAAACAGGGCCGTGCTATGTTGCGAACCTCCTGCCTCAGCCTCCCACATAGCTGAGACGACTGGCCTGTAGGCATAACCACTGCCAGGCATTGGATAAAAAGAAAAAAAATTTGTCTATTATATTTGTTGTGATTTTTCAAGTCCCCAGGTCCAGGACTGGAACTGCAGTCGGCCAGTGCCTTAGCCACCACGCCACCTGTTGGCCCAGACTGCCAGGCTTTCAAGGTGAGCCAGGAACTAACCTGGACCTCCCCTGCCAAGTGGCAACATCGGCCAGCACCAGCACATGCTACCGTAGCTGGGCCCCAAAATGATATATTTTAATATTTTTTAACTTCAGTGAGTAACTATGTTTACAATTATGTGTATGCACAGAATCATTCCATTTTTGACAGTCTTTTTGAGGGAGGCGGAGCTGGAGGAAAAAACTCTTTTTTTTTAGAGGGGGAAAAAAGGAATAGCAAATTGAAAGCCAAGGTCTGAAATACAAAACCACATTTCTGGTAGATTGATAGTTCTTGGTGCAATGTGTAGAGAACTACCAGAGGCTTTCAAGAGTCTGTTACACAAATAAGAGGAAGTGTAGAATCCTGCAGAATTCTTTCTAGATGTTGCGGATGGCAGAATTCTCTCTAGGTGCAGAGCTTGTTATTTTCTTATCACACTGATCAGAGGCAAAATCCACTTTAAGAGAATCATTCTTGCTTTAAATTAATCCCTTAAAGGTAAAAACCTAACCTACATGAATTTCAGAAAGCAGAAATCCTAGTACCGAAAGGGCAGTTGATACAGATGTGAACGTATCTTTCTTTAAAGGGAGAGTATAGTAAGAAGGTAAGACGAGGAAAGGAAGACGGGGTATTTTTTTAACCTGATATCCAAGAAGTCCAGATTCCCGTTCATCTGGTAGCTCCTCTGTGAATCGCCTCTTCTGTGCCTGGGGCTGAGTTGGGAGTGGGGGCTGGGGCTGGGGCTGGGGGCCAGCAGGCAAGGCAGTTTTGACAGGAGCCGCAGGAATAAAAGGAGCACTCATGGGACTCTGAGACCAAAACAAACCAAGGAGGGAAAATGGTGTGAGAATGCCCAACTAACGAACGCAGAAGCAACTATAATACGCTTTAATGATCCATATGTACTTCATGACATTTTCATCTGCAAGTCCTAGTCTCCTTTGCGCACATTTTAGCGACAACATCTCCTAGTGCCCCCCACCTTCGCCCTACGGAAACACGGAGCTGACTTTCTATTACACACACAGTGCCTTCAACTCGCAGCCAAGACGTGGTGCTTCTGGCTACCTGGAGCAACCATGACCCTTAACAAACAATAAAAACTCAAGCCACTTACTTAGTTCAGAAGCCACCAAGCAAGAACATTCTCTCATTCACAGCCCTTTAGCCAATGTGATTAGCTCTCTGTGCATCAGAACTACTGCTAATGCTGTGGCAGAGGCACCTTCACTAACCACTTCCCCAGGGTTAGTGGTAAGGTTGCTAAGTCAAAAGCATTTTGACTAATGGCAAGTGGTAGTTCCAAAATATAGTAAAGGACGATGCAAAGACGGTGTACATCAGACAAAAACAAGCACTTCCAAAAGGAAAATTCTACTGTTACTATTAATAACAGTTAACGTTTACTGACTGCTTGGTATGTCTTATTTCATCCTTGCAACCCTCTGAGATTTTAATCACAATTACCCAACTGTAACTCAAAGCTGAGGAACTACAAATCTGCTTAACTATAAAAAGTAAGCAAATGGCGGGACCAGCAGTTGGTGTAATGGCTAGGTCGCTGGGCTCCCATGGAGCCGACTGTGGTTCAAGTCCTGGACCTGGTGGCTTAAACTCTCGCTGGGCACGTGTGTGTGCGTGCCCAAGATCCCTGGAGAAGGGACTGCGGCGTGGCCATCTGCCCTTGGGGGATGATTTCTTGCTCTCTCTCTCTTTCTCTCTCTAGTGAGCACATGCACCCTATAGCAAAAACCTCTCCAAAAAAAAAAAAAAAGTAAAGCTAATGGGGCCAGCAGTGCTTAAAACAGCTGGACTTCCACATGGCTGAATGTGGTTTGATTCCCAGACCTGGCAGCTTGCTTTCTCACTTTCCTTCCCTTTTTTTGGTTAACTTCAAAATAAATAAATAAATAATAAAATAAGATAATGACGATGAATAAAATTTGGAAAAAAAGAAAAAGTAACCTGATTTTGAATAGGGAACACTAACAGAATTGTAAGTCTTTTTTTTTTTTTTTTTTTTTTTTTTTTAAAGATTTCTGCCACAGGGAATAGGGCATGTGCACTCACCAAAGAGACAAAAGAGGGAAATCACCCCCCGATTGGGGGATGGCCATGCCATAGTCCCTTTCCCATTCTCTTCTCAGGATTTTGAGTATGTTCACAATCATTCCTGGTGTAGTTTTTTTTTTTTTTTTTACATTTTAAAAAAATTATTTCATCTAACTTTATTTATTATTATTATTATTATTTTTAAAGTATTTCCAAAAAGTGGTAAGTCTTCAGGTCTGGGACTTGAACCACGGCTGGCCATGTGGGAGGAGTCCAGTGCCTTAACCACCATGCCACCTGCCAGCCCCTGGTGTGATTTTTAAGTTGCTGGGTCCAGGACTCAAACTGCGATCAGCCATGTGTGAATCCAGCGCCTAACCACCCTGCCACCTGCTAGGCCCCCTTCCTTACTTTCTGAGTCAAGAGTTTCACTATGTTGCTCAAGCTGGCCTTGAACTCATGCTTCTCCCTCAGCCTCCTGAGCAGCTGAGTGCCACCGCACTCGGCTCCATAAGCCCTTTTTTGTTACACACTGTGAAACCCCCTTCAGTGCTCACAGCCCACAGGTAAGGAGGCTAGGCAATGGTTCGGGGCTGCAGTTTACTCTGGCATGGTTCACTATGAGACACCCACAGAGAAGGGCCTGCCATAAATCCATGACCATGCTCAACAGTTTCTCCCTCTCTCCAAGGACTGTAGACCTCCAAGGATCTCCATCCAGATGAGCTGGATAGCTATTCTTTTTCTAAAGTTCTACTTACTTTCTTTTTATTTATTTATTTATTTTTGGGAGAGGTTTTTGCTATAGGGTGCGTGCGCTCACCAAACAATCCCTTCT
Source organism: Tupaia tana (assembly GCA_026018925.1). Lineage (NCBI taxonomy): Eukaryota > Metazoa > Chordata > Mammalia > Scandentia > Tupaiidae > Tupaia > Tupaia tana. The sequence continues at coordinate 97,514,583 of JAKSZU010000004.1, forward strand.
CCTCTATTCTCCTCTTGGGATCTTGGGCATGCACACACATGCGCCTGGCGTGAGTTTAAGCCACTGGGTCCGGGACTCGAACCACGGTCGAGTCCAGTTACATAGTCATTATGCCAACTGCTGGTCCCCTTTCTTCTTTTTAAATTATTATTATTATTTGGTATAGAAGGAATTTTTTTTAAAGAATTATTTTATTTAGCTTTATTTATTTTAATTTGACCAGAGAGGGACAGAGAGAAGGAAAGTGAGAAGCCAAGCTGCAGGTCCGGGGCTCAAACCATGGTTGGCCATGTGGGAGTCCAGCAACTGTGATTACCACACCACCTGCTGGCCCCCTAAAGTTCTACTTTCTGACTTAAGAAACTATTGATGAAACACACCAACATTTACAATCTTTAAGTTCGGAAGGTTCACACATGTCAGCTTGAAAACATTTGTACATCTTTCTTTTGCTCCTAAGTATTATTTAATTTTATTTATCATTATTATTTTGTTTACTTTGCTATAGGGCATGCGTGCTTACCATAGACAGACAGAGAGAAATTAAGAAAGCAAGCTGCCACGTCCAGGACTCAAACTGTGGTCAACCCTGTGCAAGTCCAGCACCTTAATCACCACACCACCTGCTAGCCCCAAAATCTGTACATCTTGTTTCTTTCTAAGATTAGAACTGCTAACTCAGTTCCTCCTTCCCTACCACAAAGCCAAAGACAGGCAAATTGCCATGCTGGCCCACCCGTTCAGTCCAGGTTCTAGGAAGACAGCCATGCTCATTCATTTAGGCACTGCCTATGGCTGCTTTTGTATAACAGAGTGGAGTAGTAGTGACAGAATGTAGGGCCACAAAGTCTAAGGTATTTGCAGTGTGGCCCTTTTATAGTCTGCCAACCACTCTTGCTTTCAACAACTATTTGGTAGTTTAGTGTTGGGAACACAGAAGACCTTAGGAAACACTGTCACACACTATATGAATATCATCACCACCATCACCACCATCATCACCCACCACCACCACCACCCCTGCCAGTTTTTCCTACACTCAATGATGACCCAGCATCCTACCTGTCCAGTGCTAGCTGGGGGATGCACTTGTGTTATCGGGTATTGTGTTGGCACAGGTGGGACTCCAGTAGGTAATGCTGGCAAGACTCCAGGTGCCAATGAAACAGCTGGTGGCACTATGCTTGGTACTCCATAGGGAGGTTGAACTGGCTGCTGAGGAGGGGGAACAACAGGGTAACCAGACTGATAGCCATTGGATGGATAATATGGTGGTTGAGGAGGGACACTACTTATAGCAGAGGGTTGTGTATAGCCTGAGGGGGAAGAAAAAAAGTGTTTAATCAGCTGCAGCAGAATGAGACATTTTAGCTGAATATTAAACTTAATATCTAGGGAAGAAAAACACTGAGGCAAGAATAGCTTTCCACCTTACCCTAAGTTGATGGGGACATTATTAGTGCCCTGGCACAGTCTAGCCTCACGTATCACAATTTTACATAAACATAACTAGCAATATACTTTCTAAACACTTCAAGACATACACACCTGGTAAAGGTACAGCAGTGTTAATCTGATTCACAAATCTAGAATATTCAGCATGAACCTAAAAGAGAAGGAAAAACAAATTAACATGGGACAGTTTCAATTTACTGTGTACTTATAAAGGCCTGATTATACAATTCTAGGACCAAAGCAACTAGGAATCCAAGTATTTCCATGTGGGCTAGCCAGTGACACAGTCGTTAAGTGGCTGGATCCCCATGTGGCCAACTTCATGTTTTGAGACCTGCCTCGAAAAACATGCCAGGTATGTGTGTGTGCACACCCAAAATCCGAACAGAAAAAACGGAGAATGGATTGCAGCATGGCCAACCCCCTAAGGGGGTAATTTCTTTCTCATTTTCCTTCTCTCTCTCTCAAAAGACTTCCCGCCCAAAAGATTTCCATGATTTTGCAATCAAATTTCTTGCTTAACCTGAATTCTTTTTATTTGCCAGAAGACACATACACTCACCAGAGACAGAAGGAAAAGGAGAAAGCACCAACGGGGCAAAAATCACACTGAAATCCCTCCTTCTCTATTTCTCCACCCTCTCAGGGCTGTGTGAGTGTGCATCACATACCTAGTGTACGCTTCAAGCTGTTGGGGCTGGGATTTGAATCATGCAGTTGATGATCATGTGAGGTCTAGCCGCCTTAACCACCATGCCACAGGCTGGCCCCATCCCATAACTATTTTTTTCTTTTTTAATCTTAGTTTTGTTATTTGGCATGTACACTCAACAGAGAGAGAGAGAGATAGAGAGAGAATCACTCCCCCAGGAAGAATGGCCATGATGTAATTCCTTCTCCTCTAGGGATTTTGGGCATACACACTTACATGCCCAATGTGATTTTCTTTTTCTTGATAGATTTTTGCTATAGGGCCTGTGAGCTCGACAGACAGAGAAAGAAAGCAAGAAATCACCCTCCAGGGAGAATAGCCAGACTGCAATCCTTTCACCTCCATTATCCGCCCAGCGTCTTGGGGACACATGCCCACGTGCCTGGCACGATTTTGAAGCCACCAGGTCTGGGACTTGAACCACAGTCAGCAATACGGGAGTCCAGTGCTGTAACTGCTATGGCATCTGCTGGTCCCCTACACCCGGCATCATTTTCAAGTCACTAGGTCCAAGACTTAAACTGTAGTCGGCGATGAGGAAATACAATGCCTTAACCTCTATGCCACCTCCTGGCCCCCATTAAGTGTTAAGGGTGTCATCTCACCGCTGTCTTTATTATTCCCGACACACACACACACACACACACACACACACACACACACACCCTTTTTTTTTTTTTTTTTTTTTTTTTTTAAGGTTTTTTGCCAGACAGCATTGTGTACTTCCCTAAAGAGAGAGAGTGAAAGTGAGCAATCACCATCCAGTGGGGACATCCATGCTGCCGTTCCTTCTCAAATCTCCTCCTGGGATTCTGGGCATGCACGCACATGTGTCCAGCATGCGAGTCAAGTCATGGTCAGGCATGTGGGAGTCCAGCACCCTGACCATCATGCCACCTGCTGGTGCCTTATGCTTTGATCTGGTTGAGTGTGCATGCACTCACTGGAGAGTGGCAGGGTGGATGTGAAAGGCCCCACCATGGGGAATGGTCATGCCTCAGTAACTCTCTCCCATTACATTACTCCTTTTGCACACACGCATGCACCCAGTGTGTCTTTAAGTCACCTGGTATGGGACTATACGCTTTGGCCACATGGGATCTGGCTATCTTAACCATCACATCACAGAGTTGGCCCTAACCTAAACCCTTCTTTATTCTTAAGAGCACATGCACATTCACACAACAGAGAGTAAGACTAGCACCCTCCACAGGGGCTGATCATTTTGCTGTCCTCTTCCCTCAGTTTTCCAGCCTGCTGGACTTCGGGCACTCATGCGCATGCCAGGTGCCTTTCATGCTGACCAGGCCAGGAATGTGAACCGTGGTCACCATTTGGGATCTGGCTTCTCTTCAGCAATGCATTACCATGGCCTATGTTTAATCTAAATTTTTAAAAAAGAATTATTTATTATTATTATTATAATTTTTCACATGAGTTTTGCCAGAGAAAGACAGAGGGAAGGAGAATGAGAAAGCAAGTTGCCAGGTCTGGGACTCAAACCATGGCCAGCCATGTGGGAATTCCAGCACCTTAACCACCATGCCACCTGCTGGCCCTGTTTAATCTAAATTTTAACAAAGCACATCTATAAATTCTTAGGTCAAATTTCAGAAATAAGGAGCACGTATAATCCTAAACCCTCCCAAAGTAGATTCAATCCTGGCGCTTATACCCCAGCCAGAGGGTCAGAGAAATTAAGTATAATAATTAGTAAACCTGTAATCTGTTGGTGTAACTAGTGAGAATTCTTTCAGTCACATCTCTTGTTCAGCTCAGAGATAAGTGAGGATATAGTATTTTTTTCTCCCACTGTACTTCACTACAAGCAAACCACTAAGTCTGTAACTTTAAGTATCAATAAACAAAAAGATGGAAATGGTCTAAAAAGCTATCTGGTGCAAGGGTTGTTATATCAACTTACATATACAAAAGCGAAGAAAATAGCAGTTTTCTGAGCCAGCTGGTGGCGTGACAGTTTAGGCACGTGGGTTCCCACTTGGCTTAACTGTATGGTTTGAGTCATGAACTTAGCAGCTTGAAAACCCACTGGGTGCATGTGTATACATGCCCAAAATCCCAAAAGGAAAAATGGGGAAGGGACTGCTACGTCACCATCCCTGAAGGGGTGTGGGTGCTTTCTTACTCCCTCTGCCCTCTCTCTCTGGTGAGCATGTGCACTCTGTAACAAATTAAAAACAAACTAGAAGGAAAAACAGCTTTCCAAAATACCCTTAAATACCAAAGAACATGAAAATGTATCTAACCCCAAACCCGATATCCTTTGCTGCCAAAACAGTCACAGTCCTAGGGGACGGAAGGTGGGTGGATTCCCACATGGCCAACCATGTTTCAAGTCCTGGACCTGGGAGTTGGCTCTCTCACTTTCTCTTTCTCTCTTTGGTCAAATTAAAATAACAACAAATGGAGTTAAACAAATAATTATTTTTTAAAAAGATTTTATTTAACTTTATTTATTATTATTATCATTATTATTTTCCAGTTTGATCAGAGACAGAGAGAGAGAGAAGTGAGAAAGCAAGCCACCAGGTCTGAGACTTGAACTGTGGTCGCTCATGTGGGAGTCCAGTGCCTTTAACCACCATGCCGCTTGCCGGCCCCCCAAAATAAATAATTCTTAAAAAAAACAAAACAAAAAAACAGTCACAGTCCTACAGGGCCAGATGGTGGCATATGGGTAACGCAACTGGACCCACATGTAAGGTGCCATGTCTGCGCCCTGGGACTCCCTGCACATACCAGTGTGCCTGTGCTCTAGACTGGCTGAGCACGTCGTGAGAACCCTTTTGGGGTGTCTGTTCTTCCTATCTCTCTCATAGAAGATATGGGCAAACTTTAAATTAATTAATTAATTAATTAAAATTATTAAGGGGCCAGCCAGGTGGTTTGGTTGCTGACGACGGTACTGATCACAGACCGGGCACCTTGCTTTTTACTTTCTCTCTCTCTCTGATGAATGCAAGAACCCTACAGCAAATTCAAAATAATAATAGTACGTAAAATTAAATAAACCTTTTAAAAAATTGAATTTGACGAACCAGAAGATGGCATAATGGTTATTATGTTGCTGGACTTCCACGTGGTCAACCGTGGTTTGAGGCCCGATCCAGCGGCTTCAAACTCACATAGGACACATAAGTATTTGTGTCTAAAATCCCAAAAGGAGATGGGAGGAGAGGTGACTGCAGTTCTGTCTCTGTCTTTCCAGTGACTGCATGCACCCTATAGCAAGCCCCCTCCCCCCCAAAAAACGAATTTTGAGCCAGCAGGTGGCATGGTGGTTAAGGTGCTGGATTCCACATAACTGACTCTGCAGTTCAAATTCAGAACCTAGTAGCTTGAAAAACACTACGGGCACATGTGCGTGTATGCCCCAAATCTCGGGAGAATGGAGAAGAGATTGTAGCGTGGCCATACCCCAAGTACATAATTTCTCACTTTACCTCTCTAGTGAGCACACATGCCCTATGCCAAAAATCTAAAAAAAGAAAAAACAAATTGAATGTGAAAATAGTGGTTTTTTTTTTTTTTTCCCGGAGAAATTTTTACTTTAGGGCACATATGCTCACCAGAGACACAGAAAGACAGAGAAATCATTCCCCAGGGAGGATGGCCACATCAGAATCCCTTCACTATCTTCTCTAGATTTTAGGCACACACGCACACTCACCCAGCTTGGGTTTTAAGCCACGGTATCTGGGATTCAAACAACGGTCAGCCATGTCGAGCCCAGCAATGTGACCATTATGCCATCTGCTGGTCTTGAAAACAGTCTTTTTTTGGGAGACAGGTTTTTGCTATAGGGCGCATGTGCTCGCCAGAAAGAGACAGAGAGACAGAAAGCAAGAAATCACCCCCCAGGGAGGATGGCTACGCCGCAATTCCTTCCCCTCCATTCTCCTCTCAGGATCTTGGGTTATGCACGCACACGCACCCAGCATGAGTTTAAGCCACTGGGTCTGGGACTCAAACCGCAGTTGACTACATGGGAGTCCAGCGACATAGCCATTATGCCAACTTCTGGTCCCGCGAAAATAGCCTTAACATTGCACTTTTAGCTATCTGTTTACAGAAAAGAATGGATAATTAAATAAGCAATTATCCCAAAAACATTGCTAATTGGTATCAAACTACCATAGCTCTACCCTTAATGCTACTGCAATTACACTAACAGAAACCAAAGAATTCCAAGGCAACCACCAGAAGCTAGAAAACAGGCATAGGATGGTTTCTCTCTCAAAGAGAGAGAGGGGCCTGGGTATGGTGGTTAAGGCAGTTGGATCCCACAAGGCCAACTGTGTGGTTCAAGTCCCAGACCCAGTGGCTTAAAAAATATGCCAGGCGTGTGTGCCACCCAAAATCCTGAGAAAATATAAATGGATTGCAGCCTGGTCATCCCTCAACCAGGGTGTTTTTGTTGTTTTTTGTTTTGTTTGTTTGTTTGTGGAGAGGTTTTGCTACAGGGTGCGTGCGCTCACCAGGAAGACAGAGACAGACAGAGAGACAGAAAGCAAGAAATCACCCCCTAGGGGGGATGACCACGCTGTAATCCCTTCCTCTCCATTCTCCTCTCGGGATCTTGGGCAAGCACGCACACGCGCCCGGCATAGTTTAAGCCACTGGGTCCGGGACTCGAACCGTGGTCAACTACATAGGAGTCCAAAGACATATTACGCTAACTGCTGGTCCCAACCAGGGTGTTTTTTAAACACTTTCCTTCCTTCTTTCTCTCTCTAAACAAGTGTGTGTCCTACAGCGAAATATTTAAAAAGACTACAAAGGAATCATCCCTGACAACTGACTCTGAACTCCTTCCTGAGTGTGAAAGAATGTATGTCTTCTGTTTAAAGCCACTTCATTTATGATTATTTAATACGGCAGCCCTCAAATAACTAATGCAGGTGGAACAATGAGCTTAGATATACTTCTTTGAATATCGGAAAAATAAAACTCACTGTTTGCAAGAGGTTTTCACAGAGTTTCTTGGCAGCAGCCAGGCCTTCTGGTTTGGGATGACTGTAAAATAAGAATCAGTAATTCAAAGGAGAGAACAATAAAGGATACAGAATTCTGTTTCCACTTTTCATGCTATTTTACAAATTTAGAATATTCACAGGGGCCAGCAGGTGGCATGGTGGTTAAGGGCGTTGGACACTTCCACATGGCTGTCCATGGTTTGAGTCCTGGGCCTGGCAGCTTGCTTTCTACTGTCTCTCTCACTCTCTGGTCAAATTAAAATAAATGAATAAAAAAAAAAATTAAATAATTCTTTAAAAAAATATACACTACAGCTCAAGTCTAGGCCTTCAAAAACTGTAATCTAGGAACACAACAAAAAGGCATGTAAAACTTTCAAGATAAAGCAGTATCATTACCATGGGTATTTTATTAGTCTCTTTTTCAGGTAGTGGTATTTCTTGATATAAAGTTGCTAAAACATAACTTATTTTTAAAAAAGATTTACTTACTTTCTTACCTTATTTACTACATTATTCTTCAATTTTTATCAGAGAGAGACAGAGAGAAGGAAGAGTGAGAAAGCAAGCTGCCAGGTCTGGGACTTAAACTGTGGTAGGCCATGTAGAAATCTAGCATCTCAACCACCACGCCACCCGCTGGCCCCTAAAACGTAACTTTTAAAATGTAAGTTGAGGGGCCAGCATATGGCATAATAGTTAAGTAGCTGGAATTCCATGTATTCGACATAGTTAGGATTTCAGACTCAGCGGCTTAAAACTCATGCCAGGCACATGTACATGCATGCCCAAAATCCCAAGGGGAAACTGGAGGAAAAGGGACTGTGGTGTGGCCATCCCCCTGCGGGTGATTTCTCACTTTCTGTCTGTCTCTCTCTCCCCAGAGAGTGCACATGTCCTCTAACATAAAATCTCTCTCAAAAATACATAAATAAAATGGGACCAGCAGTTGGCGTAATGGCTATGTCGCTGGACTCCCATGTAGTCGACCACGGTTCGAGTCCCGGACCCGGTGGCTTGAACTCACGCCGGGCGCGTGTGCATGCGTGCCCAAGATCCCGAGAGGAGAAGGGAGGAGAAGGGATTGCGGCGTGGCCACCCCCCCTGGAGGGTGATTTCTCGCTTTCTGTCTCTCTGTCTGTCTGGCGAGCACACACGCCCTATAGCAAAAAAGAAAAACCTCTCCAATAAAAAGAAAATTAAAATACATAAATAAAATGCAAATTTACTGGGGCCAGCAGGTGGTGCACTAGATTTCCACATGGTCAACTACAGTTTCAAATCCTAGACCCTGAAAATTACACTGGGTGGACCAGCAGATGGGGCAATGGTTATGTCACTGGACTCCCCCATAGTCAACTGTGGTTCAAGTCCCAGACCCGGAGGCTTAAAATTCACACCAGGTACATGTGCATACATGCTCCAGATCCCAAGAGGGGAATGGAGAAGGGATTGTGGCATGGCCATCCCCCCTTGGGGATGATTTCTCACCTTCTGCCTCTTTGGAGAGTGCATACATGCCCAAAATCCCAAGAGGAGAAGAGAAGGGATGCAGAGTGGCCATATCCCCTCGGGGATGATTTCTCTTTCTCCCTCCTCTGTCTCTCTCTGGTGAGTGCACATGACCTATGGCAAAAACCTAGTAAAATAAAATGCCTATTTTCATAGGTTTAAATGAAAGCTGGGTCCCAACGTTCTCTACTGTATCCATCCATACCTGATGTAAATGTACATAGGCTCAAAAGCTTCTCGGCCAGATGCTGGCTCAATGCAGCCTGAGCCTTTGCCCCGCAGGAAGACTTTGGCACCTGTTTCGATCTGAATATGCTGCAAGTAGGAGCAGCCTGGACCTTCCACCTTCTCCTTGACATTGAAAGTGGGCACAGCATGTTCAAGGCCCACAAATAATTTATCTTGAACATAATGCATCTATAGGAAGAACAGAACATCTCAGGTTAAATTGAGAATGCAAAATTAAATCCTCACCAAAATTATTACACAAACACTTTAAACCCCCCTCCTGATACTTTTAATCACTTCCAGAATCTAGATCTCCCCTGCAATTTCTACCACAAAAACAAACACTTCCAAGGAGTTTCATTCAAGTAAGAACCTCATTGTCTGTGTACCTACCTTCAAAGAAAATACCAGATTATTTTCAGCAAGCTATTTAAGAGGCAAAAACCTAAGATCCAATAGTGGGTAGGCATAGCAACTTCCCTCCAACTGATGTAAGTTCATTAAGAATTACAGCAAAGTCAGTCTCCAGTGAAACTAGACAATGTTGGGTGGTACAGTCAGCCCTGCGACATTCTCCAATGAGGGCTGCTCTCTTCAACCCTTTTCTCTAGGAGGAGGGTATCAGCAAAGTCTTGCTTCATCAGACTCAGCCTTCTTAGTCCTCCAGTTGTCATCAAGTTTACAAATACAAATATCACTCTGACTTCAAAATGCACAGTGTACACCCATTGTTCTATCAAACCACTTTCTAGACTACATCGGTATGAAGGGAAGTGTGCTCACTCGTTTATTCTATCTTAAAAACCTAGATAGTCTATTAACAGAATACCACTAGTAGGTAAATTTCCGGTTGAAATTTCAGGACATTTTCTTCTACACAGTTATTTAGTATATGTTATTTTGTAGGAATAAAATAACGATCTCTCCCCAAAACATACCCCTGACTGGAAGGGAGGCTTCTGACTAACAGCTGGAGACAGCTGAGCAATGGGTGCTGGCTGGTGATAAACAGTGACTGTCGCACCATTAAAAGTTGGACTTGTCCCAGTGGCAGCTTTCACTACCCCATTGGTGATAATTTCCTTGATCCGGTTTACCGCTCCTAGGGAAAAATACACACACTTAAGATACTATACCAAAGAAATTAATGACCTGACTAGTGCCCAGTGATAAAGACAGACCAATGTCCAATTATTAAACCGCTAATCCATCCTTAAGGATTACTCAAATACAAGAATCTCAACCTTTCTTTACTTAATTTGCCAGAGGGCGTGTGCACTCATGGGGGGTGTAAGGAGGGTTAGGGAGGGCTGCAGGGGGTGGGCATGAAAACCCTCCCACAAGGCATAGTTACATGGCAATCCCTTCTCCTCCATCTCCCCCCTCCGTTGGGATTTTGAGCATGCATGCACATGTGCCTGGTGTGCTTCTCAACCCGCCAGGTCTGGGACCTGTACTGTGTGGTTAGTCATGTGGGATCCAGCTGCCTTAAACACCAGGCCACAGGCTGGCCTCACCCCCAACCTTTCCAAATACCCTTACACAATTGTGCATGGTTCAGAAATAACAGTTACAGCAGCCATTGGGGACAGTGCCAACATGTTACACAGAGTCCTGTACTTTGCTCTTCACAGAAATCAGTACTGACCCCAAAATTACTTACTGTCTACCAACTCTCGTGTCTGGCCCTGAACATGAAGGTATAATGGACGATCCCTAAAAAGAGAAACATAAACAGTTGATACCAAACTGACAAAACCAAGAGTCAAATTAGTCACTGAATTTATTCTATAATGTTTTACTTCCAAGTAGGAAAAAGAGACCATATACGAAAGGACTGTTGCTCTTTAATTTCTAAGGACCTGGCTTTGCAACAGGGGAACAAATAAACCTTTCTTGTTAGAAATCAACTGACCCGGGGCCAGCAGGAGGCGTGGTGGTTAAGGGCCCTGGACTCCCACGTGGTCAACTGCAGTTCGAGTCCCGGACCTGGTGGCTTGTTTTCTCTCTCTCTCTCTCTCTCTGTCCCTCTCTAGACAAATTAAAATAAATAAGTAAAATAGAGTAATTAAAAAGAAAAAGAAATTAAATTCACTCTTTGGGCCAGCAAGTGGTGTCGTGGCTAAAGCACTGGGCACTCCAACATGGCTGACCAAAGTTCAAGCCCTGGACCTGGTGGCTTGTTCGCTCACTTTCCCTCTCTCTCTGGTCAAATTAAAAAAAATAAAGAAAAGAAGAAGAAAGGAAATTAAATAAATAATTCTAAAAAAAAGCAGTTACTGGGACCAGCAGGTGGCATGGTGGTTAAGGTGCTGGGCACTCCCATGTGGCCGACCACAGTTCGAGTCCTGGACCTGGTGGCTTGCTTTCTCACTTTCCCTCTCTCTCTCTGTTTCTCTCTGGCCAAAATGAAATAAATGAATGTTAAAATAAATGAATGAATAAATAAAATTAAAAAAAAATACAAAGCAGTCACTGTAATGGCTATGTCGCTGGATTCCTACGTGGTCAATGACGGTTTGAGTCCCAGAGCCAGTGGCTTAAACTCACACCGTGTGCATGTGCATGCGTGCCCAAGGTCCCAAGAGGAGATTGGAGGAGAAGGGACTGAGGCATGGCCATCCCCCGGGGGGTAATTTCTCGCTTTCTGTCTCTATTTCTGGCGAGAGCACGCGCCCTATAGCAAAAACCTCTTCAAAAAAAGAAGAAAAAGAAAGAAAGAAATTAACTGACCCAGGTAGGGATCAAGTCTGTTCTCACAGGCTCATTACCAGTTATTCAAATCACTGAGATAACTCAATGTCCAAGGGCAGAATTCTTTTTTGCTGGTTGCCTAATAGGTTATAGACAAATGTGGCCCTGGTACCCACATTAACATATCCAAGAGCGTTAGTGGCATATCAACTTTCTGTCAAAGGTTATTTATTTTATTTATGAGAGAGCACATACGAAAGAGAGAAAAAGAGAGAGAGAGAGAGAAGCACCCTCATCAGGGTCCCATTGCACATCCACCTTCCCTCCTCAGGATCTTGCCAAGAGTGCCCAGAGTGTTTTCAGGCTGACCAAGAAATAGGAATCCAAATTCATGCTTGGTCATGTGGGTTCTAGCACCACAGCTCAGCTTCTTTACCAACTGCATCACAGGTTGGGCATAAACTTTAAAAAAAAAAAAAAAAAAAAAAACGATTTTTGCTACAGGGCGCATAAGCTTGCCAGAGGGACAAATTACGAGAACTCAGCCCCCAATAAACGTTTTTAAAAAGTTCACACTGGGACCAGCAGATGGCATAATGGCTATGTCACTGGACTCCCATGTAGTTGACCACAGTTCGAGTCCTGGACCCAGTGGCTTAAACTCACGCTGGGCAAGTGTGTGTGCATGCCCAAGATCCTGAGAGAAGAATGGAGGAGATTCCAAGGAATTATAGTGTGGCCATCCCCCCGGGGGGTGATGTCTTGCTTTCTCTCTGTCTCTGTCTTTCTGGTGACTGCATGTTCCCTATAGCACAGACCTCTCCCCCCCAACTCCCCTCTCCCAAAAAAAAAAAAAAAAAAAAACACTCACACCAACTAGGAAAACTCTATAAATTCTAAATGCAGAAACAGCAGATGGTGTAATGGTTATGTCACTGGACTCCCACGTATTCAACTGTGGTTTGAGTTTTGGACCCAGTATCTTCAAATTCACACTGGGCACGTATGAGTGTCTGCCCAAAATCTCAAAGGGAGAATGGAGAAAGGATTATGGCATGGCCATCCTCGGGGGGGGGGGGGGGGGTGTGTGTGTTCCCACTTTCTGTCTCTTGGTCTCTCTGATGCATGCACATAAGCTACAGCAAAAACCTCTCTTAACAAATAAAAAAAATCTAAATATAAAGAAGACTTAGGTTAGGCTAGCAGGTGGTATTGTGGTTGAGGTGCAGTACTCCACATGGCCAACTGTAGTTTGAGTCCTGGACCTGGAGATTTGCTTTCTCACTTTCTCTCGCCCTCTTTCTCTGGTCAAATTAAAAAATAATAAATAAAATTTAAATAAATAATTAAAAGGAGGCTTAGGTTTAGATTATAAAGTGATCGACATCTCCACACAGTGAATAAAAAGTGGCCATGCTGTTGCACGGGGAACACCACCATTCAGCAGCTGGAAGTCCTGGGAGAGACCTGGGCGTGAACCCACTGGGCTCCACTGTGCACATGTGTAATCCCACTAACTGGAAGGCAGGCACGAGAACTGTGACACAGTGAGACTCTGTCCAAAAAAAGAAAGGAAGGAAGAAAGAAACAAGGGACAGGCCTGGCAGGTGGCATGGTGGTTTAGAGTGCTCAACTCCCACATGGCTGACCACAGTTCGTATCTTGGACCTGGTGGCTTGCTTTTCACTTTCTTTCTCTCTCTCCCTCTCTGCTCAAATTTAAATTAATTAATTAATTAATTCTAAACTAAAAAAGAAACAAGCGATGACTATCTGTCTCTCTCCCTTTCTCACTCTCTCTCAAAAAGAGCAAAAAGAAAACTAAGGACCAAAATAACTATGTTTAAAGCTGAAATTCACATTCAAAGCAACAACCAGCACATATACAGAGTTGAAATAGGGGGACAGCAGGTGGCGTGGTGGTTAAGGTGCTGGACTCCCATATGGCCAACTGTCGTTCAAGTCCTGGATCTGGTGACTTGATTTCTCACTTTCCCTTTCTCTCTTTCTCTCTGGTCAAATTAATAATAAGACCTGTAGATGGCGAAATGGTTATATCACTGGAATCCCACCTGACCGTGGTTCAAGTCCTAGATCCAGTGACTTTAAAACTCACACCAGGTGCATGTTCGTGCATTCCCCAAACCCCAGAATGGAGAAGGGACTGTGGCATGGCCATCCTCTCTGGGTGGTGATTTCTCACTTTCTGTCTCTGTTGCTGTCTCTCCAGCGAAGCTCATGTGCCCTATAGGAAAAATCTCTCTTAAAAAAAAAAAAAAGGGACCAGCAGTTAGCGTATTGGCTATGTTGCTGGACTCCCATGTAGTCACCATGGTTTGAGTCCTGGACCCAGTGGCTTAAACTCACACCAGGCGCATGTGCATGTGTGCCCAAGATCCTGAGGAGAATGGAGGAGAAGGGATTGCAGCGTGACCATCCCCCATGGGGCGTGATTTCTCGCTTTCTGTTTCTCTGTCTCTCATTGTCTGTCTGGCGAGCACATGAGCCCTATAGCAACCCCCCGCCCAAAAAGATAGTAAGAAAGAATAAAAATTATGGGGACTGGCAGGTGGCATGGTGGTTAAGGTGCTGGACTCCCACATGGCCAACCACAGTTCAAGTCCTGGACCTGGTTGCTTGCTTTCTCACTTTCCCTCTCTCTCTTTCTGTCTCTGGTCAAATTAAAAAAAATTACAATAATAAATAAAGTTGAATATAAATAATAAATAAATAATTCTTTAAAAATGAAAGAGAATACAATTATGTAATTCTTTTAAAAATGCTGCATTTTTTAAAAGTTATTAAATTTTTTTGTCTTTTTTTAGTTTTTTTTTTTTTTAGTTTGCTACAGGGCTCATGCACTCATAAGAGAGAAACAGGGAGAAAGAGAGACAGACAGAAAGAGAAAGCAAGCTGCCAGGTCTGGTACTCAAACTGCAGTGTGGGAATCTAGCACCTTAACTGCCACACCACCTGCTGGTCCCCAAAATGCTGCATTTCTTAAGTATCTGCTAACCAACAACGAAGAGTAAGAACAGACATTGAAAAATTTATAAGAAACTAGAGGTCGGCAGGTGGCATGGTAGTTAAGAGCTCTGGACTCCCACATGGCTGACCATGCTCGAGTCCCAGCCTGGCAGTTTGCTTTTTCTCTTCCCCCCCGTCCCTCTCTGGTCAAATTTAAATAAATACAAGTTAAATAATTCTTTAAAAAAAAAGAAAAAAGAAAAAAAAAAAAAACTAGAATGACAGTAAATACTTAAACACATAAGCTACAATTATCACATAGGCAACAAGTTTTTCTTTGCTTGTTTGCTTACTCCATAGGAGGAATGCGGTGACTGGAGAAAGACAACGAGGGAAAGTGAGAAATTCACCCCCCAAGGAGAGTGGTCATGCCACAATACATTCTCTTCCATGTCCCCAACGTAATTTTCAAGCACCAGGATTTAAACTGCGGTGGGCCATGTGGGAACCCAGTGCATTGGCCACCATGCCGCCTGTTGGGTCCAATTTTTTTATTTTTTAAAAGAAAGTTTATACAAAAATATTAACCCATTTGTGGGGGGAACTATTTCCATAAGCAAAAGTTTAGAAAAGTATATATGTTAAATAATAATCATTATTGGGACCAGCAGTTAGCGTAATGGCTATGTTGCTACTCCCATGTAGCCAACCGCGGTTCGAGTCCCAGACCTGGTGGCTTAAACTCACACCGTGCGTGTGTGCGTGCGTGCCCAAGATCCCGAGAGGAGAATTGAGGAGAAGAGATTGTGGTTTGACCATCCCCTGGGGGGTGATTTCTCACTTTCTGTCTCTCTCTATCAAGCACACGCGCCCTATAGCAAAAAACTCTCAAAAAAATTAAAAAAAAAAAAAAAAAACTTTATCTTCTTTTATACTTTCTTATAATTTGTATCCTTCAAGAACAAAATTATAAAATAAACAGCTGCTACAAGCATTGTAGTGCCCATACATGGCCTACACGTCACCTACAAATGAAGATTCCACGATTCATAAACTCAGCCCTTCCAGCACTCGAGGGTGAGCATACACACATACGCACCCTGGTCCTACTTTGGCCTTCTCCTCAGTTGTCATGAACCTTCCTCGAGTTGACACTGCAGCTCCACTAAGTCGGCTGATCTGAAAAAGGAAATAACCTATTAAAAAGATGGCATGGAGGGACCAGTAGTTGCTGTAATGGCTATGTTGCTGGACTCCCATGTAGCCGACTGTGGTTCGAGCCCTGGACCCGGTGGCTTAAACTCATGCCGGGCACGTGTGCGTGCTTGCCCAAGATCCTGAGAGGAGAATGGAGAAGGGACTGTGGCGTGGCTATCCCACCTGGAGGGTGATTTCTCGCTTTCTGTCTCTGTCTTTCTGGTGAGTGCATGCGCCCTATAACAAAACCCTCCCCCACCCCGAATAAAAGATGGCATGGTAACTGATTTCAGTGACAGCATAGTAAATTTTGTTCCACCTATTTATTCTACTACAGAAAGTAAAAATGCATTCCCTATTCCTAAAACAATCTTTTTAAAGAATTATTTATTTATTCATTTGTTTATTTTCATTTGACCAGAGAAAAAGACATACAGAAAGTGAGAGAACAAGCCAACAGGTCCAGGACTCGAACGACAGTTGGCCATATGGGAGTCCAGAGCCTTAACCACCACGCCACCTACTGGCTCCCCTAAAAAAAATTTTTTAAGAAAGTTTTTCCTTAGGGCACACGCCCTCACCAGAGACAGACAGATGCAGTGAAGAGGGAAAGTGAGAAATCATTTCCTGGCGGGGAGGGGATGGTGACGCAGCAACCCCTTCTCTTCCATTCTCCTCCTGGGATCTTAGGCACACACGCATACATGCCCAGCGTGAGTTTCAAGCCACCAGGTCCAGGACTTGAACCATGGCTGGCCATGTGGGAGTCTGGTGACATAACCACCATGCTACCTATCTGTTGGTTCCACTAAAAATTTTTTTTTAAATTAATTTTGGGGCCAGCAGGTAGCATGGTGGTTAACATGCTGGACTCCCACATGGCTGACCATGGTTCGAGTCTTGGACGTGGTGGCTTGCCTTTTTTTTTTTTTTTTTTTTTTTTTGAGAGGTTTTTGCCATCGGGCGCGTGCACTCGCCAGACAGACAAGAGAGATACAGAGAGACAGAAAGCGAGAAATCAGCCCCCCAGGGGGGATGGCCACGATGCAATCCCTTCTCCATTCTCCTCTCGGGATCTTGGGCACGCACGCACATGCGCCCGGCGTGAGTTTTAAGCCACCAGGTCCGGGATGCGAGCCACGGTCGACTACGTGGGAGTCCAGCGACATAGCCATTACGCTAACTGCTGGTCCCGTGGTGGCTTGCTTTTTCACTTTCCTTTTCACTCTGTATCTCTCTGATCAAATTAAATAATAATAATAATGACAAATGGAATTAAATAAGTATTTCTTTAAAAAAAATTATTTTTTAATTAAAAAAAAAAAAAAAAAAAAAACCTTGCTATAGGGATACCAGCAAATGACACATTGGTTATGCCGCTAGACTCCCACATAGTTGACCCCCGGACCCACTGGCTTAAAACTCATGCCAGGCATGTGTGCATATGTGCCCAAAATCCTGAGAGAAGACTGGAAGAAAAGGGATTTCGGTATGGCCATGCCCCCTGGGGGGCGATTTCTTGATTTCTATCTCTCTGGCAAATGCATGTGCTCTATAGCAAAACTCCCTCTTTAAAAAACAAAAACAAAAAACTTGCTATAGCCCACATGTGCTGATCAAAGAGCGAGGGAGCGTGAGCAAGCAAGATCGAGGGAAAGTGAGAAAGCAAGCCACCAGGTCCAGGACTTGAAATACAATCAGCCATGTGGGGGGGTCTAGCACCCAACTACCATGCTACCTGCTGGTCCTATCTCTAAAATTTGATTCCATGGTTTCTTAACTCACACCAACCCAAAGAATTCAGATAGGGATCTGTTTTACATTCCTCTGACGTTAAATCTAATCCCAGCTTTGCAGACCATGACCCAACCCAACTAACAGATGAGTGGCCTCTGACTGCCTAGAGGCCTTCCTTTTCTGAATCCACCCACCACCTTCCCCAAGAGACAATCCCGCCACACCTCGTCTTGAGTTTGTCCTCGAGTCAGCAAGTTCCGACACGTGAGAGGCACATCGTTGATTTCTACTTCAGCCACCACCAGGTCATCCTTGCTTTTACTGCTTGTTAGGCCTTTGCCAGGGGCCTGAAGCTACAAAATAAAAGGAAAAGAAATTAGATTAAAAAGCTTATGATAAAATAATCTTTTAGTTGTGCAATTTACAACCATTCCTTCCCAAGACCTACCACCTTCTTTCCTTTCCCTGCCTGCAAACACATTTTGGTGATTCTTTTTTTTTTTTGAGAGGTTTTTGCTATAGGACGTGTGCGCTCGCCAGACAGAGAGAGACATAGAGACAAAGCAAGAAATCACCCCCCGGGGGGATGGGCACGCCGCAATCCCTTCTCCTCCATTCTCCTCTCGGGATCTTGGGCACACACGCACAAGCGCCCCGCGTGAGTTTTAAGCCACCAGGTCCGGGATATGAACCGCGGTCGACTACGTGGGAGTCCAGAGACATAGCCATTGCGCTAACTGCTGGTTCCCGGTGATTCTTCATAAATACAGTAACAAGCCAACAAAACCTCAATAAAACCCACCAAGCACAGTCAATTTACTCGACCTCCCTGTAACCTTGGCCCTATGTACCTGTTTATGGGCATGTGATTATGGAAACTTTATAGACTAGGAGCTATAACCTCCAAGAGGAAAATGAAAGGGATAAGTTCTGGTGCTTTATGGCTCAATTACCTGGCTGTATGTCCCGTAAATGTGGAGGGCAGAGAACGTGTTTGACCCATACACCTTTTATGCCATAGGAAGCTAACTCTGTGCCACCTCTACAGTCACGACATCAAATTCAACTAATCTGATCCTTGTCATCTTCTGAAAAGGTCCTAAATTGTTAAGTAGTTAATCACCTCATTATTCTTCATTATTTTTTTTTTGGAGAGGTTTTTGTCTCTCTGTCTTTCCAGCGAACCCATGCGCCCTACAGCAAAAAAAAACTCTCCAAAGCATCAAGAACCTAAATATGCAGAGAATATTTCATCTTTGTCAATATCTCCTTTTTTTATTTTTCAAAAATTTATTTAATTTGGGGACTAGTAGATGGTGTGGTGGTTAAGGTGCTGGACACTCCCACATGGCCGACTAGGGTTCAAGTCCTGAATCTGGTGGCTTGTTTTCTCACTTCCTCTCTCTCTCACTCTCAACCTCTGTCTCTCTCTGGTCAAATTAAAAAATAAATTAATGATGGGACCAGCAGTTAGCGTAATGGCTATGTCACTGGACTCCCACGTAGTCGACTGCGGTTCGAGTCGTGGACCTGGTGGCTTAAACTCACGCCAGGCACGTGTGCGTGCGTGCCCAAGATCCCGAGAGGAGAATGGAGGAGAAGGGATTGCGGTGTGGCCATCCCCCGAGGGGGGTGATTTCTTGCTTTCTGTATCTGTGTCTCTGTCTAGCGAACACACGCGCCCTATAGCAAAAACCTCTCCAAAAAAAATACAAAAAATAAATAAAAATAAGTATATGATTAGTATATGATAAAAATAAGTATATGATTAAACCAAACTATTGGGGAGCCAGCAGGTGGCATGGTGGCTAAGGCACTGGACACCCCCACATGCCCAACCAGGGTTCGAGTCCCAGACTTTCTGGTGGCTTGCTGTCTCACTTTTTCTCTCTCTAGTCAAATTAAAATAAATTAAATTAAATTTAATTAATTAAAATAAATTAAAATAAATGAATGATTAAATAAAAGTAAATAAATAATTATAAAAAAAAAGAACTTAAACCAAACTATGTGAACATGGGCCAAAACAAGTTACTAGGGTCCTTAAATGCCATTGCCTAATTTGAACTGCCTTGTTAAATGCATTATTTTTAAAAACGTCATCTACGTTATCCTGAGATGGGTATTGTACTACAGCTGTGAAATGGTGATTTCCTTGACCAAAAATGAAGATTTTCTGCTGAGACTTCCCCCTCTAGACTCATTTATAGTGGGTAGGGATAGCTCTGTGTCTCTTTCTCTCCATTTCTGTCTCTCTCTGTCTTGCTGTGCCTCCTTGTGACTTTTAATTTAAAAAAAAAAAAAAAAAAAAAACTTTTTTTTTGAAGTTATTCTCGGGGCTCTCAAGCCTCTCCTTTGTTGTGTTAATTGGTGCCTTTCCTCACTTCATTTAGGAAAGGCACAACCCAAGCCAGGCCTATCCTGAGATGGATACCATACTTCAGCTGTGAAATATTGGTTTCCTTGACCAAAAATGAAAATTTTCTGCTGAGACTTCCCCCTCCAGACTCATTTCTAGAGGACAGGGATAGCTCTGTGTCTTTCCACTTTTGTCTGTCTCTGTCTTGCTGTGTCTCCCTGTGACTTTTAATTGAAAAAATAAATTTTTTTTAAGGTATTCTCTGGGCTCTCAAGCCTCTCCTTTACTGTGTTAATTGTGTGCCTTTCCTCACTTCATTTAGGAAAGGCACAACCCAAGCCAGGCCTATCCTGAGAAGGATATCGTACTTCAGCTGTGAAATACGAGTGCCATGCAGTTTTCATTTTTGCATTTTAAAATTATAATCTTATGGGTTTTTAATCCTCTTTTTTCTTCTTTTTCATTTTGTTTTTTCTTCTTCTTTCCTCTTCTTAATTCTTTTCCTTTTTTCTTTATCTTTTTCATTCTCTGATCAGCCTCTATGTACTAAGTGTCTAGACAGGTCCAAGTGAACAGTTTCCAAACATCTGAATATGATTAGGGTCAGAATACTCCTCTCTTCACCTTGAATCTGATGCACAAAGAGTGAAAACGGAACAGAACAAAGATTGCAGATCAACTCCTGCTCGCCTCTGAACACTCAGATTGAACTTCAAGAATTAGGAAGAAACGCACCATCCATCAGATGACTAGAAATAATTGCAGGATCACAAGAAATATGGGAAAGCAAGACAGTATCTCTCCTCTAAGGGAAAAGAATAACACCTCTTCATCCTTAGATAGTACAATGAAACTTATGGAAATATCTGATAAAGAATTTAGAATATTCATGGTAACAAAGCTAACAGAGATGGAAGAGAAGAGAGACAATGAACTGCGGAAGAGGCAGGGGAAAAGGAGCTGACAGAGTTCCAGGAGGTGAGGAAATTCTTGCAAGATCCAAAAGAGGAAATATACACTCTAAAAAAGAATCAAATGTACCTGTTAGAGATGAAGGCTATAATACAGGAAATCAAAATCTCCCTTGAGGGGCCAGCAGGTGGTGTGGTGGATAAGGGCACTGGATTCCCACATGGCCAACCATGGTTCAAGTCCTGGACCTGGTAGCTTGCTTTCTCACTTTCCCTTTCTCTCTCTCTCTATCTCTCTCTCGTCAAATAAAGTAAAAAAATAACAATAACAAATGGAAATAAATAAATAAATCTTAAAAAAATCTCCCTTGAAAATATTAAAAACAGACTAGATCATACAGAAAATAGAATCTCAGATGTAGAAGACAGATCACTGGCCTAGAAAAACCCAGCACGGGGGCCAGCAGGTGAGGTGGTGGTTAAGGATGCTGGACTCCCACATGGCTGACCGCGGTTCCAGTCCAGGACCTGGTGGCTTGCTTTCTCACTTTCACTCTCTCTCTCACTCTGTCCCTCTCTGGTCAAATTGAAATAAATAGATAAAGTTAAATAAAATAATTATTAAAAAAAAAAGTTCCCTTAAAAAAAAAACAACCCACCACGAAGACTGAGAAAATTGCCCCCCCAAAATGAGAATAATATACAAGAAATACTAGATACCATCAAATGTCCAAACATCCAGATCACTGGTATCCCAGAAGGCGAAGAGACTCATAAGGGCATTGACAATCTATTCCATGAAATCCTGCAAGAAAATTTTCCAAACCTAGAGAGACACTCAAAGATCCAGTCCCAAGAAATAAAAAGGACCCCCAAATAGAATCAACCCAAGAAGATCTTCTCTAAGACATATTATAGACAGACTGACCAAAACCACAGACGAAGACAAGATACTAAGATTGGCAAGAGAGGAACGGCAAGTTACCTACAAAAATACCCCATCAGGCTCACAGTGGACCTCTCATCAGAATGTGAGCAAGGTAAGAATGGGAAAATATATTCAAAGTGTTAAGGGAAAAGCAATTTCAACTAGAATACTGTAGCCGGCAAGATTATCCTTCACATGGGAAGAAAAGAGAATATTTTCAGATAAACAAAACCTGAAAGAATTTACCAACACCAGACCAGACCTCCAAGAAGTTCTCAAGGGAGTGCTCTACCAGGAAAATTAAACACAGACGCATGGAAATGAGAGTTCAAAAAGTAAGAAAATGGCCAACTTAATCACAGAGACACGTCTGGAGTTGAATATTATATCCCAGAATTCAATCGGGAAGATCGGACCACAACATAAAATAGATTAAGTACATGAGACTGAACTGGTAAAATAGCATTTTAAGACTTTTGACTAAAACACTGATTTTCTTCTAGGTTTTGTTTTCCAGTTTTAAGGATTTTTGTCCTGTCCTGAGCTGCCGGTAGGCTCATGTACCCACTATCTGAACAGAATCCTAACCTGTTTCCTGGCTTTAAGTTTTAACCAAAGTTCCTTAGCATTCCTTTGATTTATTAAAGCTAAAACTGCTTTTCTTGAAATTAAAAAATGTATTAGAAAAATACCTACTTAATGACCCTAGTAAGCTTTATAGCACCAGCTAGGTGCTACCTTATAGTATATTCATTCTACTCAGAGTTTCACGACTAAAGTCAGACATATATTCACTGATATGTACATACCAGCTAAACTTGCTATTGAAAGTCAAATTACTTAATAAATTTTGTAAATCAATAAAATGTGAGGGGGAAAAGGAATGGAAAACAACTGTAGACACCTGAGATAGTGGGGGAAGAAGGTGGGAAATGGCAGAGTGTGAGAAATAGGGGTAAAAAATATATATACAAGTATGTATAAGAAACTAGAAATAGAAAATTAATGATGATAACATGTATGATGAAACCACTATGCAGTATATTTTGGATAGGAAATCACATTTTGTATGTTGTGACAATGCTCAGGGAATGAGTGTAAATTAACTAATTAATTTAAAATGTTTCAGAAGAAAATTACAGTGCACTTGTAACTAGACTCTAGCTTCGTCCATAGTTTTAGTTTAAGGTATTTTGTGAATAAAAGGTGGAAGAAAATGTAAAAAATATTAAAATTAAATAAGGAAAAAAATAGTCATCTGCAACATTCCAAAACCATTAATAAAAGCTGTTTTAAGAAATTGTACCCATTCTGTCCTTCGTCAACATGAATGACTTTAATGATACAGAATTACAAAACAACTGTTAAAACTGCAACTAGCGGAGCCCCTTCCCCTCTGAATACCTTCTCGGCAGCATTCTGAGTAGGTTTCAGCTTCCCTTTGGCCATGAGCATGGCATTGATCTTGGCAGCCACAGCGGCGGCCGCATCCAAGGCCCCTGAGGGAGCAGCTGTGGAGCTCCCAGGGCTTCCCCCACTGCTAGTGACCTCCGCACCTGGGGGAGCCGGTGGGAGGAAGAGTAGGGGGGCTGGAGCGGGTTGGTCCCATTTGCTGCGGCGTCTACAGGTAGAAGGAAAAGTATTAGGCCCCAAGGCTTTCGTTTATATTCCTCTTGCCTTACCAGGGCTTTCCCCCTCTATCAAGTCCCACTGACATAGCCAAAGCTCCTACCAGGTCTGAAACGCCCATCTCTCCTTAAACAGACAATAACGGCTATTATTTCCCCGTCTCCACCTCTCGACCCTCTACCGAATCTATTTCGCTTCTTCCCCATCATCCCTACCCAAAGAGTCCGCTCGGACCCGCAAGCCCTCGTTTTCGCCTTCCTTGGCTCGGCCTTCAAAGCTCCCCGCTTCCCTCCTCCCGCGGGTCCCCGCCGACCCTTTTGGGGGGCGCCAGGCCTGTTGGACATCCCTCACCCCAGAAATCCGGCCCTCCCACACGTACGCTCCCCATTTAAGCGCCCCGCCACCCGCATGCAGCTCCCCGCGACCCCTCTGCCGCTCCCGCCCCGCGCTCGCTCCCAGGCCCTCGTCCCCGAAGCCTTACCCGCCAGCTCCAGGATGTGTCGCGCTCCCCGCGGACATGGCGACCGGTCCTACTCAACCACCCGCCAACTACCCCACTACTACCTCCCCGTCACTTCCGCCCCCAACGCCTTTACGCACAGCCTCTTCCGGTCGCGAGGCACAGCGGGTCTTGCGAAAATGTCGATTCTGATTGGACTCTCGGTGATTTAAAGGCGTCGGGCGCTCCTGAGGCAGGTAGGGTGTGATTCCGGCCTGCGCCGTGCCCTTAAGGAAGATGGCTGCTGTGTCTAATTCGAAGGCGGAGTCAGGGGAATGAAGGATCCATCTTTGTTGTGGGCAGGTTGATAGCCTGGAAGACAATACGCTTGAGTCAGAGACTCAAACAGGTTTTTCTCGGAATTCGTCTACGTTTGTATGGAGTCTCAGCTTCTGGCTGAGGAGAAGGTCTATCCTGGTCTTTTGCCCATTTCGCGACTCACCAATTTAGAAAAAGGGAGATGATTCTTTGCAGAGGTCATTTAAAGAATTTCTCCTTTTTGAGGAGCCAGCAGTTAGCGTAATGGCTGTGTCGCAGAACTCCCACGTAGTCAACCACGGTTCGATCTCCGGACCCGGCGACTTAAACTCACGCCGGGCGCGTGTGCGTGCCCAAGATCCCAAGAGGAGAATGGAGAAGGGATTGTAGCGTGGCTTTCCCCCCCCCGGGGGGGGGGGGGGGGCGGTGATTTCTCGCTTTCTGTCTCTCTGTCTCTCTCGGTCTTTCTGGCGATCGCACGCGCCCTATAGCAAAAATCGCTACCAAAAAAAAAAAGATTTCCTTTTTTTTTTTTTTTTTTTTTTTTTTCATTTCTATGCCCTAAGAGATATAAACATATAAAGATAAATAAGCCACAGGTCGTGCCATTCTGTTGCTTTCGATGTAAAAGTAGACCCGCGTGGGACCAGCAGGTGGCGGGGTGGTTAAGGCGCTGGACACTCCCACATGGCTGACCAGGGTTCGAGTCCTGGACCTGGTGGCTTGCTTTCTCACTTTCCTCTCTCTTTCTGTGTCTCTCTCTGGTCAAATTAAAATGAATGAATGAATTAATTAATGAAAAAAAAAAATAGATAAATCTTTAAAAAAAAAAAAAAAGAGTAGACCCGCGGAAAATACTAGAGGGAGGGTTCTTCCAACAGTTCGTGGAAAATGCGTTTTATGAAAAATGTACGGATTTCATTTTTTTTGCACCAACATATACTCATTTAATTCCCTTTTTATGTGGATTTTTAAAGAATTTTTAATTTTGTTTTATTTATTTTTATTATTAGTTTAAATTTTACCAGAGAGAGAGAGACAGAAAAAGTGAGAATGCAAGCTGCCAGGTCCGGAACTCGAACAGTGGTGGGCCATGAGGGAGTCCAGCACCTTAACCACTGCACCACCAGCTGACCCTTTCATGCATTTTTTTAAAGAATGATTTCCTTTGTTTTATTTATCATTATTGTTATATTTAATTTGACCAGAGAGAGAGAGAGAGCAAGAAAGCAAGCCACCCAGTCTGTGGACTTCAACCATGGCCAGTCACGTGGGAGTCCAGCGCCTTTAACCATCATGCCATTTGCCGACCCCTTCATGTGGGTACTCCTTTCAAAGTACCTGCACTGGGTATAATAGTTATACAATATAATAGGCGAAGATTGAAGACTAATTGTTCAACGTGGTGGGCCGTCTAAGAAATGGATGCTAAACAAGGCAGGTGTGGGCTGGAGAAGTAGAGATCAAGTGTAGGTTATGAAGCATTGTTCTGGAATGTGTGTACTTAAGGTTGGGTAGCTTGTTGGAGTGTGAGAGCCAGATAATGAAAGGCCTTGAATGTCATGCTGAGAAACTTGGGTTGATGTAGACTGGAGTGCAAGGACTCTCCATATTTAATAAATAAAATGCAATGCCGAGGACTCCAAGATGGCGTCAGTCGTACCAGTGAAGGAAAAGAAACTTACGGATGTCAAACTTGGGGAGCTGCCAAGCTGGATACTGATGCTGGATTTTACCCTAAAGGCGTTGCTGGAGTGTTTCAGAGAGGTTACTACCAGTATTATAACCAGTACATCAACATGAAGAGAGGGCGTGTTGCTGTTGTTTCTATGGTGCTGGCCGCTTATGTGCTCTTCAGCTACTGCCTTTCTTATAAGGAACTCAAACACTAGCGGCAACGCAAATACCACTGAAGAGGGCCAGCATGGAGGTCATACACTGAACCAGGCCTTCATCTCCTTGGCTTAGCACCCTTCCAAAGGATCTTGTTGAGTACTTTCATATCCTAGCCGAGAATTCACATCCAATAAAAGATGACTGGTATGTGTAAAAAAAAAAAAAAAAAAAAATGCAATGCCATTTTTCAAGTACGTTTATATTCCAGTATGACTAATAGAATACAACTTCATTTAAAAGCCACATTTATACAGTTTTCCCCCTTAAGCATTTCATTTGAAAAAAAAAAAAAAAAAAAAAAAAAAAAACCTTTGGGGCCGGCAGATGACGTGGTGGTTAAGGGCGCTGGATTCCCACATGGCTGACCATGGTTCAAGTCCCGATCTGGAGGCTTGCTTTCTTTCTCACTTTCCCTCTCTCTCTCATTCTGTCCCTCTCTAGTCAAATTTAAATAAATAAAGAAAGAAAGTTGAATTAAAAAATTTTAAAAAATCCTCTTCTAGAGGTCGGCAGGTGGCATGGTGGTTAAGGATGCCAGACTCCCACATGGCCAACTGCAGTTCAAGTCCCAGGACCTTGCAGCTCGCCTTCTCGCTTTCTCTCTCTCTCTCTCTCTCTCTCTCTCTCTCCCCCCCTCTGGTCAAATTAAAATGAATAAATAAAGTCAAATAAAATAATTCTTTTAAAAATTTTCCCTTCTGTACAGTTGCCATCATTTCTGTATACGAAATGGCATACACACACACACACAATGGTATTTTCTATCACATTAATCTATTCATTTGCTATAGTATTATTAGAGTAACCCTATGCTGGGGCCGGCAGGTGGCATGGTGGTTAAAGTGCTGGATTCCCACATGGCCAACTGTGGTTCAAGTCCTGAACCTGGCAGCTTGCTTCTCTCTCTCTCTCTCTCTCTCTCTCTGTCCCTCTCTGGTCAAATTGAAATGAACAAATGAATAAATAATAAATAAAATTAAATAAAATAATTCTTTAAAAAATCACATTCTAAAAAAATATATATATGTATATACATATACATATATATATATCACAGTTTCTTTTTTTAAAAAAAGGGTAACCCTATGCATTTTTTTCTTTTTTAGAGATTTTTGCTATAGAGCGTGTGTACTCGCCAGAGAGACAGAGATAGACAAAAAGACAGAAACTGGGAAATCACCCCCCAGGGAGAATGGCCATGTTGTAATTCCTTCTCCATCCTCCTCTTGAAATTTTGGGCATGCACACACACGCGCCCAGAGTGAATTTTAAGTCCCTGGGTCCAGGACCCAACCACAGTCAACTACGTGGGAGTCCAGCAACATAACTAATTATGCCACTTGCTGGTTCCAACTCTATGCATATTTTAATGTTAGGGTAAGCAGATTTTCTTCTGCATTTCCTTGCCTATTCTGATAGGTGTATTTTTCCAGATTAACTTTTTCTTATATAGAAGTTTTCAATTTAGGGCGAATGTACTCGCTGGAGAAAGAGAGAATGAGAGACAGTGAGAAGGAAAGTGAGAAATCACCCCCTGGGGATACGGCCATGCAGCAATCCTTTTTTCTCCATTTTTCTCCTTAGGCTCTTGGGTATACACATGCGTTCTGCGTGAGTTTCAAGCCACTGGGGTCCAGGACTCGAACTGTGGTCGGCCATGTGGGAATTCAGTGACATAACATTGTTTTCCCTTTGCCTCTTCTCCCCAGAACATAATGCTTCTGGGATTCTGATTGAAACAGCCATTGTATTGGACCCTGACAGTGGCATATTGGTAAAATGCATCTGTGGGGACCAGCAGTTGGCATAATGGCTATGTCACTGGACTCCCATGTAGTTGACTGCGGTTCGAGCTCCGGACCTGGTGGCTTAAACTCACACCGGGCGCGTGTGCATGCATGCCCAAGATCCCAAAAGGAGAATAAAGGAGAAGAGATTGCAGAGTGACCATCCCCCTGGGGGGTGATTTTTTGCTATCTGTCTCTCTGTCTCTCTCTGTCCTTCTGGCGAGTGCACTCGCCATATAGCAAAAACTTCTCAAAAAAAAAAAAAAAAAAAAAAAGAAAGAAAGAAAAAAAAGAAAAGAAAAGAAAGCGTCTGTGAGGCTGACCCACATGGTTCTGGGTCCTAGATGGAGACCCTGAAGTGCCTTTGAGCCAGGGCTGACAGAGACTGGGGATGGATTTCAGTGGGATGGTTTTTGTCTATACTGTCTGTCAGTCTGTCTCTCTCTGTCTCGCTGAGGGAGAAAGAAGGAAACTTAAAACAAGTATTACACTGTGTTTACTTTTGCCTTTTTAAGAAATTGAGAAATGCCTGCTGGTTCAGGCAGCCAGATTGCACATGGCCGACCACAGTTCAGATCCTGGCCCAGTGGCTTGAGAAACATAACAGGTGTGTGTGTGTGTGCATGCCCCAAATCTGAACAGCATGGAAAAATGGAAAAGGGATTGTGACCATGCCCCATTTAGAAGGTGTTTTCTCCTGCTTCTTTTTTCTCTTTCTCTGTCTGGTGAGTACATGTGCCCTCTGACAAATAATAATAGTAATAATAATAATAATAATAATAATAATAATAATAATTTTTTTTGAGAAATAAATAATTCATATACCATAAAATGTACTTTTCTCAGTGCCGGCAGGTGGCGTGGTGGTTAAGAGTACTGGACTCTCGGGGCCGGCAGGTGGCGTGGTGGTTAAGGATGCTGGACTCCCACATGGCCGACTGAGGTTTGAGTCCCAGACCTGGTGGCTTGCTTTCTCACTCTTGCTCACTCTGTCTCTCCCTGATCAAATTAAAATAAATAAATAAAGTTGAATAAAATAATTCTTTAAAAAAAAAAAAAAAGAGTACTGGACTCCCACATGGCCAACTATGGTTCAAGTCCTGGACCTGGCAGCTTGCTTGCTTTCCCACTTTCTCTCTCTTCCTCTCGCTCTGTTCCTCTCTAGTCAAATTTAAATATAAATAAGTAAATAAAGTTGAATAAAATAATTATTTTTAAAAAAGTACTCTCTCTCTCTCTCTCTCTCTCTTTTTTTTTGGAGAGATTTTTGCTATGGGGTGCACTCACCAGAGAGACAGAGAGTGAGAAATCACTCCCCAGGGAGGGTGACCTCTGCAATCCCTTCTCCATTCCCCTCCCAGAATTCTGGACATGCACACACATGGGCCCAGCATGAGTTTCAAGTCGCCGGGTCTGTGACTCGAACCACAGTCTACTAGGTGGGAGTCCAGCAATGTAACCATTACACTATTTGCTGGTCCCAAAGTGTACTTTTTTAAAAAAAATTGTTTATTTAATTTTTTTATTTATTCATTCATTTATTTTAATTTGACCAGAGAGAGACAAAAAGAGAGAGGGAAAGTGGGAAAGCAAGCCACCAGGTCTGGGACTCAAACCATGGTTGGCCATGTGGGAGTATCCAGTGCCTTAACCATCTCGCCACCTGCTGGTTCCCCAAAGTGTACTTTTAAAAAAAATTTTGAGAGGTTTTTGCTATAGGACGCATATGCTCTACGGAGAGTCAGAGACAGAGAGAAATCACACCCCAAGGGTGATGGCCATGCTGCAATCCCTTTTCCTCCATTGTCCTCTCGGGATTCTGGGCATGCACGCAGACCTGGTTTGAGTTTTAAGCTGCTGGGTTTGGAACTCAAACTGTGGTCAACTATGTGGGAGTCCAGCGATATAACCATTACGCCATCCACTGGTCCCCCCAAAATGTACTCTTTTTAAAAGTGCACTTCAGGCCAGCAGATGACATGGAGGTTAAAGCAGTGGGTGCCACAGGGTCAACAGCACAGTTTGAGTCTCAGACGTGGCAGCTTGAAAATCACGTTAAACGCGTGTGTGTGCTTGCCCAAAATCCAAGGGGAGACTGGAGGAGAGTGGATCGTGGTGTGGCCATTCCCCTAGAGGGTGATTTCTCACTTTTCTTCCCTGTCTTTCTTTGGTAAGCCAATGTACTGGATAGCAAAACTAAAAAACAATAAAAATTTTAAAGAGTATACTATAAGTACAGTCGGCATTTTTTAGTGTATTTACAAAGTTGTACAATCGCATGATTACCTAATTCTATGTACTCTTTTTTTTTTTTCAAGGTTTAAATAGATTTTATTGTTATAAGGGGACCTACCAAGCAGGGCCAATCTATGTGGTCCCAGGGTGTCGCCACGGAGACATCGAGAGGTCATGGTTGCAGAAGAGGTAACTGGAATTGAACATGATCCAGGGGAGGCCAGCCAGGAGTGCAGCAGACGTGATCAAGATGGGCTGGCGGGGGGTGGTCCGGACACAGGGTGAGGGAGAGGATGGCCCCCTCTCTCCCGCTTCTTGTAGCTCTCCAGGTGTGACAGGACCCAGCCCGGTGGCAGGAGGAAACACAGGAAGCAGGACGTGAGCCCAATGGCGACATCCATGGTCCCGAGCTGCTCCTTTGGAGCCTTGGAATGGATCTGAACGCGCGGCACTGGGAGCCGCCGGGCCGGGCCTGTCAGGCCCCTCGGGAGCAGGGGTGTGAGGATGGACATGACCGCACTGAGCAAACCCCAACCTGCAGCCCGCGGAGTCCAAGGTCAGGAAGTGATTGTATGTACTTTTCATCACACCAAAAAGAAACCCTGCACCTGTTAGCAGTCACTTCCCATTTCCGCTCCCACCAGACATTAGCAATCGTTAATCTACCGTCACTATGGTTTGCCTATTCCACACATATTTTAATGGCCAGGAGGCACATGTGCTAATCAGAAGAGGAGAAAGCACTTCTCCAATGGAGCCTGGTCATGCCACATTCCCCTCTCCCGTGCTCTATCCTGTTTGGATTTGGAGCACACTTGCACATGTGCCAAGAGTACTTTTCATGCTGCCAGGGTTGGAATTCAAACTGCGCAGTTGGCCATGTGGGACCTGGCTCCCTTAACCACTAGGCCACAGGGCCAGCTGTCTTTCTTTCTTTTTTTGGAGAGGTTTTCACTATAGGGCACGTGCGCTTACCAGAAAGACAGAGAGAGACAGAGAGACAGAAAGCAAGAAATCACCCCCTGGGGGGATGGCCACGCCGCAATCCCTTCTCCTCCATTCTCCTCTCGGGATCTGGGGCGTGCATGCACACACACCTGGCGTGAGTTTAAGCCACTGGGTCCAGGACTCAAACCATGGTCAACTGCATGGGAGTCCAGTGACATAGCCATTATGCCATCTTCTGGTCCCAAGGGCCAGCTTTCTAAACATTTTATGTAAATAGAATCACACAATGTGGGATTTTGTGTCTGGCTCTTTTCATTTAGCACATTTTCAAGGTTCATGCATGATGTTGTGTGTATCAGTACTCCATTCCCTTTTCGTTGCTAAATAATATTCCATTTGACGTGTAAACCGCAATGTATCCATTCATCTATCAGTGAACATTGGAGTTATTTCCAACTCTTGACTATTGTGAATAGTGCTGCTATGGACATTCATAACATTTCTATAAACAAGATTTTTTTTTAAGGTTCTTTGGTCATAAGATGTGTACATTTGCTGGAGAGACAGAGACAGAGAGAGGGAAAGTGAGAAATTTCCCCCCCAGGAAGAAGGCCATTCCACAATCCCTTCTTCTCCATTCTTCTCTCAAAATTTTAGCACACATGTACATGCACTCGGTGTGGTTCCCAAGCCACCAGACCCAGTACTTCAACTGCCGCCAGCCATGTGGGAATCCAGTGACCATGACGCCATCTACTGGCCCTTAAGTACCTGCTTTTAATTTCTTCTTTTTTTTTCTTTGAGGGAGAGATTTTGGCTATCTGGTGTGTACGTTCACCAGAGACACCAACAGAAAGCAGGAAATCACCCCGCAGAGGGAATGGCCATGCAGCGATCCCTGGGGTGATTTCTCACTTTCTTTTTGTCTAGGTCTGTCTCTCTGGCAAGTGCACACACCCTATAACAAAAGCCTCTAGGAAAAAAACAAACTAGCATCGAGAGCGCCATTTGGGAAGTAGTAATAGCTGAGTGCGATCGTAACACTCCATTCAGGCTGGACTCATCAGTGGATGCTTAAACTAGCAGGTCAGCAGGTCAGAGTTAGAGGATCAGGGCCGTGGTGGCCCGTGGTGGCCCGATGGTACTGGAGTGTCTGCAAGGCAGAGCCACGTGGGAAGGCTCAGGGTCTGGAGACCTCCCCGAGTACTCTGGGTGTGCGCAGGCCCATAATCTGGGGCTAGCTGAGGTAGTGGTGTGTTGGGGGTGGATTGGGGTGTGAACATTCGGTCAGGAGCACTGTCTCTTTGTCTTTCTGTCATGAAAGAAATAAATATTCTTTTTTAAAGTGAGAAGAGGGCAGGGCCAGCAGGTGGCGTGGTGGTTGAAGGCGCTGGACTCTCACGTGGCTGACTATGGTTCAAGTCCTGAACCTGGCGGCTTGCTTTCTCACTTTCCCTCTCTGTCTCTCTCTCTGTTTCTCTCTGGTCAAATTAAAAAAATAATAATGAATAAAGTTAGATAAAATAATTTTTTTAAAAAAAGTGAGAAGGGGGACCAGCAGTTCGTGTAGTGGCTAAGGTGCTGGACCCTCACACAACCGACTGTGGTTTGAGCCCTGGACCTGGTGGCTTGAAAATCATCCCAGGAGCATGTGCATGGGTGCCCAAGATCCCAAGAGAAGGGAGAAGGAACTGTGGCATGGCCATTCCTCCTTGTGGGGGGTGACTTCTTACTTTCCCTCTCTCTGTCTGTCTCAAGTGAGCACATGTGCCCTATGGCAAAGACCTCTAAATAAATAAACAAAAAGAAGAATTGAGCCAGCAGGTGGCGTGGAGTTTACGGCTGTAGTCCACCTAGCCAACCCTGCAGCTCACGTTCCAGACACAGTGGCCTGGAAACCATGACAAGCACATGCATGCTCAGAATTCTGAGGAGAATGGAGGAGAAGGGATCGCAGAGTGGCCATCCCTCCTGGGGCGGTTATTTGTCACTTTTCCTCTTTCTGGAGAGTGTGCATGCCCTATAGCAAAAAAAAAAAAAAAAAAAAAAAAAAAAAAAAAAAAGAGTAAGGCTAGCGAGTGGTGAAAGATAAAGGCGGCTCCATATGGCCAACTGCACTGCTCAGGTCATGGACCTGGTGCCTTGAGGAGTGCATGTGCATGTGTGCCCAAAGTCCAGAGAAGAAAGTGGAAGAGAGGGGATTACAGTGTGGCTGTCCTCCCTGAGGAAATGATTTCTCACTGTTCCCTCTCTGTCTCTCTACAGCAAGCACACTCACACTCACCTTGTAGCAAAACTTAAAAAAAAAAGTTAGATGAGTAACAGACTATTCCATAGTCTCAAAGTATTTCCTCAAAGTCTTTAAGATAGTTCATTGTTGTTTTTTATAAGAATTACTTATTTAGGGGCGGCAGATGGCATGGTGGTTGGGGGTGCTGGACTCCCACATGACCGACTGTGGTTTAAGTCCTGACCTGGCGGCTTGCTTTCTCACTTTCCTTCTCTATTTCACTCTGTCCCTCTCTGGTCAAATTTAAATTAATAGATAAATAAATAAATAAAGTTAAATAGAGGCCAGTAGGTGGCTTGGTGATTAAGGTGCTGGACTCCTACATGGCCGACCATGGTTCAAGTCCCGGACCTGGCGGCTTGCTTTCTCACTATCTTTCTCTCTCTCTCTTACTCTCTCTCTTTCTCTCTGTCTTTCTCTGGCAAAACTCATGTGAAAAAACAAACAAACAAATAAATAAATAAAATAATTCTTTAAAAATAAAGTTGAATTATTTTATTTAACTGTATTTATTATTGCTATAATTTTTTGTAAAGAATGATTTTATTTATTTATTTTATTTTAAATTGGACCAGAGAGAGAGAGGGAAAGTGAGAAAGGAAGCTGCCGGGTCCTGGACTCAAACCACAGTCAGCCATGTATGAATCCAATGCCTTGGGTACCACGCCATCTGCTGGCCCATATTGTTCTTTCATTGCAAACGGTCTCATTATGTCATGATTCTTCGGCCTCAGCCTCCCGAGTCTCTGGGACTGTTGGGGTAGGCCTGCCATGTGGCCTCAGCCTGCTGAGTAGCAGCTTCAGCCCCTGTAAGTCCCACTGCTGGGCCTCAGACACTAATCACAAAGGAGAGGCGGCTCTTACAGCGGGGAAACCTCAGCCGCTGCTTCCTGATCTGGTGCACCAAAGTGAACACATGACTGCACTTTTACACCCCGAGTCTCAGCGTGAGGCGGTATCAGACAAACCTAAATTGAGGGATGTTCTACAAAATAATTAGCGTTTACTCTAAAAATACACGACAGCAAGATCTGACATGCAACACAAAGCCTGAGTACTGTTCTAGAGGAAAGAAGACAACAGAGATCTAACAATCGAACGTAATACAGGATCTAGGATTTCTTTTGGTAGGAAAGACATTTAGGGGCAGCTAGCAACATCTGAATAAGGTTTCTAGATCAGACGATAGTATCACGGTGTTGTTAATTTGATGATTTTTTTTTTTTTTTTTGGAGCAGTTTCTGCTATAGGGCACGTGCACTCGCCAGACAGACAGAGAGAGACAGAGAGACAGAAAGCGAGAAATCACCCTGCAGGGGGATGGCCACGCTGCAATCCCTTCTCCTCTCGGGATCTTGGGCATGCACGCACATGCGCCCAGCGTGAGTTTTAAGCCACCGGGTCCAGGACATGAACCGTGGTCGACTACGTGGGAGTCCAGCGACATAGCCATTACGTTAACTGCTGGTTCCCTAAACTTTATTTCTTTATTTTAAAATTTTGACCAGAAAAGGACAGAGTGAGAGAGAGAGAGAGAGAGAGAGAGAGAGAGATAGAGATAGAGAGAGAGAGAAAGGGAAAATGAGAAAGCAAGCCACTATGTCTGGGACTCAAACCGCAGTTGGCCATGTGGGAATCTAGCACCCTTGACCACCATGCTATCTGCTGGCCCCGGGTGAAGATTTTTCAAGGATTCTGGCGTAATCAACTTCATCCTGTTCTTGGATATCTGTTATTACTAGAGGCAGCTCAAGGGGATTTGTGTTACTTGCAATAAAAGAGGCATTAAAGAAAACCCAAGAGGAAGTGAGTGGTGGGAGAAGACCTGGGAAGAAAGAATTTTAAAAAGATGGAGGGATTGGCCTTGGGTACAGAAGGGAAGGTGTCTGCCTGAAAAATCAAAAAAGTTCCTACAAACTTATAAGAAGACTGATGTGACTATTCTATAGCCACAGTATTAGTATAACAGCCATCAGAACCGGTCTCATGCTGCTTGTCTCAGTCAGCAAGAATTCACCTCATGAACGCCATCCAGTAGTCCAGCCCCTCGCTTTTTTTTTAATGAATTATTTTATTTAATTTTATTATTATTATTATTATTTTTTTAATTTGACCAGAGAGGGACAGAACAAGAGAGAGAGGGCGAGGGAGAGAGGGAAAGTGAGAAAGCAAGCCGCCAGGTCCAGGACTCGAGCCGTGGTCGGCCATGTGGGAGTCCAGTGCCCTTAACCACCACGCCACCTGGTAGCCCCAACTTTTTTTTTTTTTTCAAGAGACAGACTTTCTTTTTCTTTTAAGAGAGATTTTTGCTATAGGGCACTTGCGCTCACTGGAGAAACAGAGAGAGAGAAAGTGAGAAATCACTCTCCAGAGGGAATGGCCTGGCTACCAGTTTTAAGCTACCAGGTCTGGGACTGCAGCTGCAGTCAGCCATGCGAGAGTTCAGTACCTTGATTACTACGCCACCTGCTGGCCACCGCCTGTCACTTCTGAAGGTCAGACAATCTCCGATAACATTGGCCTCTGAGTGCCAGTCGACAACAGGCTCATCAGAGTAACCACCTACAGAAAATGTCTACTTGTATCTCTGAAAACCCACCCTTCTCTGTACTCGAGCTTCCCCATTAGCCTACAGGTAGAGGATCTGCCTCTGTTCTGTGTGAAGAGGTGGGTCTACCCTGCATCTCTCTCTCCCTTTTTATTTTTTTAAAGAATTATTTATTTATTTATTTATTTTTATTTTTGGAGAGGTTTGTGCTATAGGGTGTGTGCACTCGCCAGACAGAGAGAGACAGAGAGACAGAAAGCGAGAAATCACCCCGCAGGGGGGATGGCCACGCCACAATCCCTTCTCCATTCTCCTCTCGGGATCCTGGGCACGCACGCACACGCGCCCAGCGTGAGTTTCAAGCCACCGGGTCCGGGATGCGAACCGCGGTTGACTATGTGGGAGTCCAGCGATGTAGCCATTATGCTAACTGCTGGTCCCTTGTATGATTTTTTTTCTTTCTTTTTTTGGAGGGGTTTTTGCTATAGGGCGTGTGCACTCGCCAGACAGAGAGACAGAAAGCGAGAAATCACCCCCCAGGGGGGATGGTCACGTCGCAATCCCTTCTCCTCCATTCTCCTCTCGGGATCTTGGGCACACATGCAAAGCGCCTGGCATGAGTTTAAGCCACCGGGTCCGGGACTCAAACCGCGGTCGACTATGTGGGAGTCCAGCGACATAGCCATTACACTAACTGCTGGTCCCCCTTGTATGATTTTTTAACATCTGTCATAGGACAAATGTGTTTACCAGAGAGACACAGAGAGAAAGAGAGAGGAGGAAAGTGAGAAAACAAGCCACCAGATCTGAGACTCAAACCGCAGTTGGCCATGTAGGAGTCTAGCGCCTTTACCACCACATCACCTGCTGGCACCAGCATCTCCCTGTCTCTTACTAGTAAACATAGTCTGGTCCCTTCCATCATTTAAAAAAAAAAAAGCTAGTTATCAGGTCCAGAGGTGGTGGTAGTTGAGATACTGGACTCCCATATTGCTGACAATGGTTTGAGTCCTGGACCTGGCAGCTTGAAAATCATGCCAGGTTCATGTGTAAGCATGCCCAAAATCCTGAAAGGAGAATGGAGAAGAAGGGGCTGTGGTGTGGCCATTCCCTCCTGGGCATAATTTCTCACTTTCCCTCTCTCCCTCTCTGTTTCTTTCTGTCTCTCTCTGGCGAGTGCATGAGCCCTGTGGCAAAAACCTAAAAAACAAAAACAAAAACAAATTTAAAAAATGCTCTTAATCAGTATTGAATCCTTTCTGATTTAAATCAGGGTGCTTCTCATTAAAAGTAACAGAAAATTGGGGCAAGCAGGTGGTATAGTAGTTAAAGCACTGGACTTCCACATGGCCGATTGCGGTTCGAGTCCCAGACCCAGTGGCTTGAAAATCATGTCAGGTGCGTGTATGTGTGTGCCCAAAATCCTACGGGGAGAATGGAGAATGAATTGAGATATGCCCATCCCTCCTGGGGGGCGTGATTTCTTACTTTCCCTCTCTGTGTCTTTCTCCGGCAAATGAGAGAAATTTTGCCACACCAGCAAGTGGCAAAAACCTAAGAAATGTAACAGAAAACACAACTCAAAGCGGCTGAAATAATAGTAAATGCAGCGACCAGCAGTTGCCGTAATGGCTA
The DNA here is from genome assembly GCA_026018925.1 of Tupaia tana. Taxonomy (NCBI): domain Eukaryota; kingdom Metazoa; phylum Chordata; class Mammalia; order Scandentia; family Tupaiidae; genus Tupaia; species Tupaia tana. Next base: position 97,552,004 of record JAKSZU010000004.1, read on the forward strand.
TGTCGCTGGACTCCCATGTAGTTGACCATGGTTTGAGTCCCAGTGGCTTAAACTCACGCCAGACGCGTGTGCGTGCGTGCCCGAGATCCCAAGAGGAGAATGGAGGAGAAGAGATTGCGGCGTGGCCATCCCCCCTGGGGGGTGATTTCTCGCTTTCTGTCTCTCTGTCTCTCTCTGTCTGTCTAGCGAGCGCATGCTCCCTATAGCAAAAACATCTCCAAAAAAAAATAGCAAATGTATTACGGCTCATAACTAGGTAGTATTACATACGCTCAGGTCCCTGCTCTGTGCCTCCAGACAGAGGCTTTGCCCTTAGGCTGGCTTTTTTAAGGTGACAATGTGTCTGCCAGCACCAAAGGGGTGTACACATCTGTGTGTGTGTGTGTTTTTTTTTTTAGAGGTTTTTGCTATAGGGCGTGTGCACTCGCCAGAAAGAGAGACAGAGACACAGAAAGTGAGAAATCACCCCCCGGGGGGATGGCCACGCTGCAATCCCTTCTCCTCCATTCTCCTCTCGGGATCTTGGGCACACACGCACACGCGCCTGGGGTGAGTTTAAGCCATTGGGTCCGGGACTCGAACTGAGGTCGACTATATGGGCATCTAGCGACATAGCCATTATGCTAACTGCTGGTCCCGCATCTGTGTTTTGATCCAACAAGAGAAATCCTCTCTGCCACCTGTAGGATAAAATTCCGTCTAGCCAGGCTGGCAGGTGGCATGGTGGTTGGGGCACTGGACTCCAGCATGGTTAATGGTGGTTCTAGTCCTGGATCTGGTGGCTTGCTTTCTCATTCTCCCTTTCTCTCTCTCTCTCTCTCTCTGTCTCTCTCTGGTCAAATTGAAGAGTAAAAATAAATAAATAATTAAATAAATAAACTTAAAATAAATAATTTAAAAGAATCCTTCCAGCCCAGAAGCTGTGGCACAACAGTAACCCAGTGCCTTGCAAGGCTGGAAGCCATATGGCTGACCACAGGTTCAGGTCCCAGTCTGAAAACATGCCAGTTGCAATGAGTGCCCAGGATCCTGAGGAGCTGGAGGGCTGGGGAAGGGGGGTCATGGCATGATGAGACCCTGTTGAGGGTGTCTTTATCTCTTTCTCTTTGCTTTGCCTCTTCCCCCCCCCCCCCCAGCATGTGCATACACCTGCCTTCTATGATTAAAATAATTTATTAGGAGGGATCAGCAGGTGGCGTGGTGACTGAGGGTGCTAAACTTCCACATGGTTGACCACGGTTCGAGTCCTTGACCTGGCGGCTTGCTTTCTCATTTTCTGTCTCTCTCGCTCTCCCTCACTCTGTCCCTTTCTAGTCAAATTAAAACAAATAAACAAATAAATAAGTAAATAAGATGAAATAAAGTAATTCTTTAAGGAAATTAAATAAATAACTAAGCAAACTAGGGACAGTTTTGTGGCCTGGTGGTTAAGGCGGCTGGATCCCACATGGCTGACCATCCTGCTCCAGTCCTGGACTCAGCAGCTTGAGAAACACATAGTGGGTGCAGATGTGCCCAAAATCCCGAAAGGAAGGAGACGTGGGGAAGAAGGGACCATTCCCATGGGGGGTGCTTTCTACTCTCCCTTGGCTGTCTCTCTGTGACGAGTGCATGCTCCTTCTAGTTAAAAGGCGGGGGGGGGGGGGGCAGCGGGTGGTATAGTGGTTAAGGTGCTGGACTCCCACATGGTCAACCACAGTTTGAGTCCTAGGCTTGGCGGCTTACTTCCCTACTCTCTCTCTCTGTCTTTCTCTGGTAAGCATACTCGCCCTATAGAAAATTTAAATCATAATCATAAATAAATACTTAGAATAAATTTGGTCTTTTCTTTCTTATTTTAAGTTTTAGTCATAGGGCATATGTGCTCACCAGAGAGAGACTCAGAGAAAGAGAGAAAAAGTGAGAAAATCACCCCCTCCAGGGAAGTTGGACATGCTGTAATCCTTTCTCTTCCATTCTCCTCTCTCTATATATATAGCTATAAACACATGTCTGTTTCATGTGTTCATGTATATATACATATATACACACGCACATGCACCCGGCATGATTTTCAAGCTGCTGAGTCCCGGGATAGAACTGCGGTTGATCATGTGAGTCTAGTGCCTTAAACAACATGCCACCTGCTGGCCTCTCTTTATTTTTTGGGGGGTGAGAGGTTTTTGCAATAGGGCGCATGCACTTGCCAGAAAGACAGAGAGAGACAGAGAGACAGAAAGCGAGAAATCATCCCCCAGGGGGGATGGCCATGCCGCAATCCCTTCTCCCCCATTCTCCTCTTAGGATCCTGGGCAAGCACGCACACAAGCCTGGTGTGAATTTAAGCTGCCGGATCCAGGACTCGAATCATGGTTGACTACATGGGAGTCAAGCAACATAGCCATTACGCCAACTGCTGGTCCCTCTGCTGGCCTCTCTTAAATGTTTTGTTTTCTCTTTTTCTTTCTTTCTTTCTTTCTTTCTTTCTTTCTTTCTTTCTTTCTTTCTTTCCTTCTCTCTCTCTCTCTCTCTCTTTCTTTCTTTTGCTTTAGGGCACATGTGCTTGCTGGAGACATTTATCATATATTTTTTTAAGTTTGCTATAGGGCATGTGTGCTCAACAGAGAGATGCAGAGAGGAAGTAAGCCACCAGGTCCAGGACTTGAACCATGGTTGGCCATGGGGTGGTCCAGCACCTTAACCACCATGCTGCAGTCAGTGTGACCTCCACACTGCAATCTTTTTTCCTCCTCCTCTTCATCTGGTCAGAACTTTGGGCATGCACCACACACACCTGGTGTTCCGAGCTGCTACTTTTAATAGCAAGTTCAGCTGGTATGTACATATCTGTGAATACTTGTCTGACTTTAGGAGGGAAACTGAGCAGAATGAATATACTATAAGGTAGCACTAGCTGATGCTGTATAGCTTACTACAGTCATTAAATAGGTATTTTTTAATATATTTTTAATTTCAAGAAAAGCAATTTTAGCTTTAATAAATCAAAGAAATGCTAAGGAAATTTTCTTGAAACTTAAAGCCAGGAAACAGGTTAGGATTCTGTTCAAATAGTAGGAAGATGAACCCATTGGCAGCTCAAGACAGGACAAAAATTCTTAAAACCAGAAAACAAAGCCTAGAAGAAAATTAACAATGTTTTAGTCAAAAGTTGTAAAATTCTATTTCACCAGTTCAGTCTCATGTACTTAGTCTATCTTCTGTTGTGGTTCGATCTTCCCAATTGAATTCTGGGATATAATAGTCAACTCCAGACTTGCCCCGACAGTTAAGCAGGCCATTTTCTTAGTTTTTGAACTCTTTTCTTTTGAGAGGTTTTTGCTATAGGGCGCGTGCACTCGCCAGAAAGAAAGAGACAGAGAGACAGAAAGCAAGAAAACACCCCCTAGGGAGATGGCTACGCTGCAATCCCTTCTCCATTCTCCTCTCGGGATCTCGGGATCTTGGGCACACACGCACATGTGCTCAGCATGAGTTTAAGCCACTGTGTCCGAGACTCAAACTGCGGTGACTACGTGGGAGTCCAGCGACATAGCCGTTACGCCAACTGCTGGTCCCAGTTTTTGAACTCTTATTTCTGTGTGCCTGACTTCAGTTTTCCTGGTATTACACTTCCTTGAGAACTTCTTGGAGATCTGCTCTGGTGTTGGTAAATTCTTTCAAGGTTTTGTTTATCTGAGAATGTTTTTGTCTTTTCTTCCTATTTGAATGATAATGGATAATCTTGCTGAGTACACTATGCTTGGTTGAAATTGCTTTACCCTTAACACTTTGAATATATTTTCCCACTCTCCTCGCTTGCATTGTTTCCAATGAGAGGCTGCTGTTAACCTGATGGGATATCCTTTGAAAGTAACTTGACGTTTCTCTCTTGCCAATTTTAGTATCTTGTCTTTGTCTGTGGTTTTGGTCAGTCTGGCTATGATGTTTTTTGGAGAAGATCTTGGGTTGATTCTATTGTGGGTCCTTTGTATTTCTTGTAACCGGATCTTTGAATGCTTCTCTAGGTTTAGTAAGTTTTTTTCCAGGATTTCATGGAATAGATTATCAATGCCCTTGGGACCAGCAGTTAGCGTAATGGCTGTGTCGCTGAACTCCCATGTAATCAACCACGGTTCGAGTCCCGGACCCAGTGGCTTAAACTCACGCCAGGCGCCTGTGCGTGCGTGCCCAAGATCCCCAGAGGAGAATGGAGGAGAAGGGATTGCGGTGTGGACATCCCCCCTGGGGGGTGATTTCTCTCTTTCTATCTCTCTGTCTCTCTCTGTCTGGTGAGCTCATGTACCCTATAGCAAAAACCTCTCAAAAAAAAAAAAAAAAAAAAAAAAGATTATCAATGCCCTTAAGAGTCTCTTTGCCAGGACCAGCAGGTGGCGTGGTGGTTAAGGTGCTTGGACACTCCCACATGGCTGACCACAGTTTGAGTCCCGGACCTGGCAGCTTGCTTTCTCACTCTTTCTCTCTGTCTCTCTCTGGTCAAATTAGAATGAATGAATGAATAAAATAAAATAAATAATTATACAAAAAAAGAGTTTTGTTAAAAAAAAAAAAAGAGTCTCTTTGCCTTCAGGGATCCCAATGATCCAGATGTTTAAATGTTTGATGGCATCTAGTATTTCTCGTATATTATTCTTTTTTTTAAAAAAAAGATTTATTTATAATTGTATTTATTCATTTATTTATTTTAATTTGACCAGAGAGACACAGAGAAACAGAGAGAGAGAGAAAGTGAGAAAGCAAGCCACCAGGTCCAGGACTTGAACCGTGGTCAGCCATGTGGGAGTGTCCAGCACCTTAACCACCACACCACCTGCTGGTCCCCTCATATATTATTCTCATTTTGGGGGGCGATTTCCTCAGTCTTCATGGTGGATTTTTCTAGGCCAGCTATTCTATCTTCTACATCTGAGAGTCTATTTTCTGTATGATCTAGTGTGCTTTTAATATTTTCCAGGGAGATTTTGACTTTTTGTATCATAGCCTTCATCTCTAACAGGTCCATTTGATTCTCTTTTAGAGTGTGTATTTCCTCTTTTAGATCTTGCAAGAATTTCCTCACCTCCTGGAACTCTGTCAGCTCCTTTCTCCTGCCTCTTCTGCAGTTCATTGTCTCTCTTCTCTTCCATCTCTGTTAGCTTTGTCACCATGAATATTCTAAATTCTTTATCAGATATTTCCATGAGTTTCATTGTACTGTCTGAGGATGAAGAGGTGTTATTCTTTTCCCTTAGAGGAGAGATATTGTCTTGCTTTCCCATATTTCTTGTGACCCTGTGGTGATTTCTAGTCATCTGATGGATGGTGCGTTTCTTTCTAATTCTTTTTTTTAAAAAAAATAATTATTTATTTAATTTTATTTACTAATTCATTTAGTTTGACCAGAGAGAGACACATAGAGAAAGAGAGAGTGGGAAAGTCAGAAAGGAAGCCACCAGGTCTGGGACTTGAACCCTGGTCGGTCATGTGGGAGTGTCCAGCGCCTTTACCACCATGCCACCTGCCGGACCTCTTTCTAATTCTTGACGTTCAATCCGAGCATTCAGAGGCGTACAGAAGGTGATCTGCAATCTCCCTTCTGCTCCGTTTTCACTCTTTGTGCATCAGATCCAGTGGGAATCGAGGAATATTCTGACCCTAATCATATCCAGATGTTTAGATCCTGGTCACATAGACCTGTCTAGACACTTAGTGCATAGAGACTGATCAGAGAATGAATAAAGGTAAGAAAAAAAGGAAAAGAATTAGAGAAGAAAAGAAGAAGAAAAAATAAAATGAAAGTGGGGAAAGAAAAATATATAATTAAAAAACATTAGATTTTGGGACCAGCAGTTAGCGTAATGGCTATGTCGCTGGACTCCCACGTAGTCGACTGCGGTTCGAGTCCCGGACCCGGCGGCTTAAACTCACGCCGGGCGCGTGTGCGTGCGTGCCCAAGATCCTGAGAGGAGAATGGAGGAGAAATCCCCCCTGGGGGGTGATTTCCTGCTTTCTATCTCTCTGTCTCTCTCTGTCTGTCTGGCGAGCGCACGCGCCCTATAGCAAAAACCTCTCCAAAAAAAGAAAAAAAAAAAAAAAAAAAAAAAAACATTAGATTTTAATTTTATAAAGCAAAAAATGTAAACTGTGCAGCGTGCACATGCGCCACGTGAAAGCAATATTTCACAGCTCAAGTTCGATATCCATCTCAGGATGGGCCTGGGTTTGTGCCTTACCTAAATGAAATGGGGAAAGGTAGCAATTAGCACAATAAGAGGATTTGAAAGCCCAGAGAATACTTTACCTTAAAATTTTTTTTTTTTGGAGAGATTTTTGCTATAGGGCGCGTGCGCTTGCCAGACAGACAGAGAGAGACAGGGAGACAGAAAGCGAAAAATCACCCCCCAGGGGGGATGGCCACGCCACAATCCCTTCTCCTCCATTCTCCTCTCGGGATCTTGGGCACGCACGCACACGCGCCCGGCGTGAGTTTTAAGCCACCGGGTCCGGGACGCGAACCGCGGTCGACTAACGTGGGAGTCCAGCGACATAGCCATTACGCTAACTGCTGGTTCCCAAAAATTTTGAAAAAAAAAAATTTAAAATCACAGGGAGATATAGCAAGGCAGAGAGAGACAGAAATGGAGAGAAGGACCCAGAGGTAGTCCTATCCACTAGAAATGAATCTGAAGGGGGAAGTCTCAGCAGAAAATCTACATTTTTGGTTAAGGAAAGCAATATATATATTTTTTTTCTTTTGGAGAGATTTTTGCTATAGGGTGCATGCACTTGCCAGAAAGACAGAGAGACTGAGAGACAGAAAGACAGAAAGTGAGAAATCACCCCCCGGGGGGGATAGCCATGTCACCATCCCTTCTCCTCCATTCTCCTCTCAGGATCTTGGGCATGCACGCACATGCACCCAGCGTGAGTTTAAGCCACTGGGTCCGGGACTTGAAGCTTGGTTGACTACATGGCAGTCCAGCGACATAGCCATTATGCTAACTGCTGGTCCCAAGGAAAACGATATTTCACAGCTCAAGTTTGGTATCCATCTCAGCTGAGTCGGGAGACTTTTACCTTAAATCATGTGTCTGTCATCACTTCCCTGGTAGCCTCGGGCAAGTCACTTTTTTTTTAAAGCCACTTCTTTTTTTATTTAATTTAATTTAATTTATTCATTCATTTATTTCAATTTGACCAGAGAGATACAGAGAGAGAGAGGGAAAGTGAGAAAGCAAGACACCAGGTCCAGGACTCAAATTGTGGTCGACCATTTGGGAGTGTCCAGTGCCTTAACCACCACGCCACCTGCTGGCCCCTGGGCAAGTCACTTTCACTCTCTATATAAGAAGAAGTTGAGGGACCAGCTGTTAGTGTAATGGCTATGTCACTGGACTCCCACGTAGTCGACTGTGGTTTGAGTCCCAGACCTGGTGGCTTAAACTCACGCCGGGTGCATGTGCGTGCGTGCCCAAAACCCAAGAGGAGAATGGAGGAGAAGGGATTACGGTGTGGTCATCCCCCCTTGGGGGGTGATTTCTTGCTCTCTGTCTCTCTCTTCTGGCGAGAGCCCTGTAGCAAAAACCTCTCAAAAAATAAATCAGGAAAAAAAAGAAAAGAAAGATGTCGAACTTGCTGGAGGACACGTGTGCTTGCTGGAGCAAGAGGAGGGAAAATGAGAAAGCACCTCCATGGGGAATGACCACGCCACAATCCCTTCATCTCCATCTCTCCCTGCTTTCAGGATTTTGGGCATACACACACACGCGCGCGCCCAGTGTGTTTATCAAGCCTCCGGGTCCAGGACTCAAGCAGGCAGTTGGCCAGGTGGGAGCCAGCCACCTTAACCATGATGCCATTAGCTGGCCAGAACATCATGTTTTACCACGGTGCCACCATCTGACTCCACAGCCACGTCCCGTCTCCGCAGCAATTAGCACAGTGGCTGGCACATGGCAAGGGCTCAGGAGAAGCTGCGGCAAGTGAATGAATGAACGAATGAAATTCTAGAAAAATGAAGTTCTTGGACATGGCCAGTTGGTGGCACCGCCAGTCTATACAACCACTGGTGAAATGCCAGGGGCTTGGTAGAGGTTGGCAAGACTAAGAAATCCGGAGCCAGGGCAGAAATGAGGGCACGCCTGATCCGCACTGGCCTTCTCAGGCCCAAGGTGCCCCGGGGCGGGGAACAGGAAGCTGGGGTGTTGGTCGGCTCAGACCAAGGGAAAGGCTTTAGACTACAGTGAATAAAGGTTAAAGAAAACAAGAATTGATCAGTGGACCAGACATTTCCATTGGAGAGCAGAACCCTGGAATTCTGGCCCAATTTCATTCCTCCAAACCGAAACGAGAAAAGTCCAAAGCGTGAAATGGTGACCCTTCACTCCCTAGTTGGCAGATGGTTCTGGATGGGCAGAAGAGTGGACATGGCCCGAGAGCCGAAGCGACTGACACCTGGGAGTTGTCCAGAGGCCCTGGCAGCCCCCGGGCCTCACCTGACTGCAGGCAGACATGCTCCTTCTGCAGTCTCCTGCACCCCACCCCTGGCTCGAACACCCAAGCACCCTGGCACCGGTCTGCATCTCCCACCTCTAGCTGTCCGATGGCTTCGGCAAGCCGACTGCCGATGTCCTGAGGGCCTGTCCGCTGTCCCAGCAAGCTGAGGGACCTGAACTTCAAGCATTACCCTAAGGGGCCTGAGTGGCACGATGAGGCTGACCCCCACCAGAAGGTTCTGGGGTTTTGTCTGGAGACCTCCCTGAATGCTCTGGGCAAGTGCCTGTGACCCGGGCTGGCTGGGGGTCAGGGTGGATCATGGCACAGGACCCTGTTAGGGGAGGAAATGAAATGAATAAACTTTGAAAAACACCAGCATTATCTTAATTAGCTGGCCGAGGGCAAGAAGACGACGATGCTGGAATCCTTGGAGAAGCTCCTACTTCCCGCCTCCTGGCTGCTTCGTCACCATCACAGCTCCCTCTGCCGTGGGCAGGGATGTGGGGAGGGGAGGACCCAGGGAGCGTTTATTCTGATTAGGACCGAGATCTTGGAGAGACAGGATGAGGTGTGGTGAGGGCGTGGCTCAGGACCTGAACCTCTGAAATGGAGTTTGGGGGCTGCAAGAGAGGAGGGGGGTACTGTTGAGCTCTAGCTCCACAGACCACAGCAGGAAAGGGTAAAATGCCAGGGGTTTGGTAGAGGTTGGCAGGACTAAGTAGTCAGGAGCCAGGCAGAACCAAGGGCACGTCTGGTCCACACTGGCCTTCTCAGGCCCAGGGTGCCCGGGGGCGGGGAACAGGAAGCTGGGGCTTCCTCTCTCCTTTTCCTCCCTGCTCTCAGACTCAAGGTCACTTGCTGCAGAGATGAATTCCAGCCTGTGTTTTAGTTGGCACCGTTCCCTGGGCACGATGGTAAGAGCTGTGCGGTATCCTGCCCCCTCCTGCCACGAACACCCTAACCTCCCTCGAAATAACCCCCTCCGAGACGTAGGGTGCCCCTTCACGTACCAGCTCGTGTTCTCACACCAATCCTATGAAGAAGACACCTGTTACCTGAAAAAATGTTTACTTATTTATTGAGAGAGAGAGAAAGACGTCCCGACAGGGTCTTGCCATGCCCCATCCTCTTCCCAGCCTTGCAGCCAGCCAGGATCACAGGTGCACCTGTGTGCTGGGGGCAACCCCGGGCAACCCAGGGCTCTGAACCTGGGCTCTCCCCTACGGCTCCAGCATTGTGTGCCGGCAACCTACTGCATGCACCACCATGGCTGGGACTTAGCTGAAAAAAAAATTTTTTTTAAATTTTGCTATAGGGCATGTGCACTCACCAGAGAGGAGAGAGAGAGAAAGAGAGAAATCACCCCCCCAGCAGGATGGGCACACCAAAATCCCTCCTCCATTCCTCTCTCAGGATTTTGGGCATGCACACATAGATGGCCAGTTTTTTAGGCTGCTGAGTCTGGGACTCAAACTCTGTTGTCATCCAGTTTGTGGGACAAACTGTTGTGGGATCCAACCAGCTTAGCCATCAAGCCACTGACTGGTAAAATTTTTAGCAAGACAACAAGCTCAGGGGAGTGAAGTACCTCACCCAGTCACACAGCCACGAGAGTGGCAGGTCTGGGACTCTCTGCCTCCCTAATCCCCTTTTCCTGGGCCCCAAGGGAGCACTTTCTGCAGAGAGAGGGGATGCTGCACTATTAGGAATAGAGGGGCCTGGTCTGGTCCTGTCCTCCCGAGACAGGGCATCTTCGGCTCTCTCCCTTGGGTGAAGGTTTGGGACTGCCCTCCACTGGACTAACTCTTCCTTCTTCCTTTCCTCTCCTCCACACAGAGCCTTCCTACACACACACACACACACACACACACATATGCAGGCACACAAGCATCTCCACACCCACCACCTATCTTGACCAACAGGGAAACAGGGAAGGAGTGGGTCGTCTCATCCACACCCCTCCCTCTCAGGTGAGGGCGTGGGCCGGCTCCAGCTCGGCTCCGGGCAGAGGCCACAGAGGCGCACTGGGATCCAGAGCCTCCTGCTGAGAGCTGCAGCGGCCCCTCCAGACTGGCAGGCGCTCCGTGGCCCCTCTGCCGAGCACACCGACCTCTGATGCCCTGCGATGCCCACGCCAATTCCTCTGGCCCTCTGCCCACGTTCTCCTGGACCAACACCTCCAGGGGCAGCTGGCTGAGTGCTGCGGACGCTGCCATGCCTGCCCAGTTCCTGGCCCTCAGGGTCCTGGTGGCCCTGGCCTACGTGCTGGTGGGGGCCATCGGCTTACTGGGAAACTTGGCCGTGCTGTGGGTGCTGGGTAACTGTGCTCGGCGAGCCCCCGGCCCTCCTTCCGACACCTTTGTCTTCAACCTGGCTCTGGCGGATCTGGGGCTGGCGCTCACCCTCCCCTTCTGGGCAGCCGAGTCAGCCCTGGACTTCCACTGGCCTTTTGGAGGTGCCCTCTGCAAGATGGTCCTGACGGCCACCGTCCTCAACATCTACGCCAGCATCTTCCTCATCACGGCGCTGAGCGTTGCCCGCTACTGGGTGGTGGCCATGGCTGCAGGGCCGGGCACCCACCTCTCGCTCTTCTGGGCCCGCGTGACCGCCCTGGCAGTGTGGGTGGCGGCTGCCCTGGTGACAGTGCCCACGGCCATATTTGGGGCCGAAGGTGAGGTGCTGGGCGTGCACCTCTGCCTGCTGCGCTTCCCCAGCAGGTACTGGCTGGGCGCCTACCAGCTGCAGAGGGTGGTGCTGGCCTTCGTGGTGCCCTTGGCCGTCATCACCACCAGCTACCTGCTGCTGCTGGCCTTCCTGCGGCGGCGGCGGCGGAGGAGGCACAACAGCAGGGTCGTGGCCCGCTCTGTCCGCATCCTGGTGGCCTCCTTCTTCCTCTGCTGGTTCCCCAACCACGTGGTCACCTTCTGGGGTGTCCTGGTGAAGTTCGACCTGGTGCCCTGGGACAGCACTTTCTACGCCTTCCACACCTACGTCTTCCCCGTCACCACCTGCCTGGCACACAGCAACATCTGCCTCAACCCCGTGCTGTACTGCCTCCTGAGGAGGGGGCCGCGCCGGGCGCTGGCCGACACCTTCCGGGATCTGCGGGCCAGGCTGTGGCCCCAGGGCCCAGGCTGGGTGGAACAGGCAGCCCTCAAGGAGGTAGGCAGGCGGTGGGTGGCAGGCATCCCCCAGGAGAGAGGCCCGTCTGCCATGCTCGCCAACCTGGACAAAGACACCCCTGGGTGAAGGTGTGAGCTGAACTCTCCCCCGTCTGGGGTCTGCCGGGAGCAGGATCCGCGCATCCTCAGCCAGGCTGCGACCCTCTCAGGAAAGACTGGATCCCCAAGTCCGGGTGCAGTTGAAGGGGGGAGGCCCTCAGGCCCAGGCTGGGTGTGACCAAGCTTGTCTGTTTGGAGGTGGGAAAAGAGAAGCTGAGAATAAATCTCTAGGTTATCCACACTTGTCTCGATCCTTTATCCCAGTTCCGCTTCCAGTTCACTAGGACTAGAGCAACAATTAACAAACCAAAAACGGAGGCCAGCCCCTCCTGGTGTGTTTTGTAGGGCAGGGGCTCCCCTTGGCTCCTATATTCAGGAGACCCATCAGTGGCAGTTAGCCAGCAGGACTTCCCGGTGGCGGGGGTGGGCAGCTCCTGGGCTGAGGGAGGAGACGGGCAGGAGATGGAGCTCCCAGCCCCACCAAGCGTTCTGGTGTGTCTTAACCCCGGAGGACACTGGCCAGTCCCAGTCCGGAGTGCCTCCTCAGTGGGAGCCCCTCTGGAAGGAAGCCACGTTGCCCACGGGGTCCCTTGCCCCATGCCATGCAGCGGCTGAGCGGGAGGCGCTAAAGCAGCACCCTTCCGAACACATTAGGCAATGCAGAAGCGACTTAATTGGCCTCTTGACGTTTAATTTCCTCTTTCTGATAATGTTTAAACTGGTTCCTAGACTCCAGGTCTGTTCCCATCCTGACTCAGGACGGAAACCCCTCCCCCACCAAAGCAGCCTCTTCTGGCCCCCAGCAGCTCTCCACCGCCAGGCTCCGGATATTGGCTCCTCGGGGGCACATCTGCTTTATGGGACCGGAGGTAAATACTGCCCGTTTGAACAGGTCCAGAGACCATGAGTGTGCACAGAACTACCCTTGGAGGGGGTGGGCGAGGGAGGGGAGGGGTGCAGTGAGGGAGCAGGCCCTGGCACCCAGCCCGCACGCCTCTCCGCTAGGAACGGGAAGAGGGCAACATTATGGGGAGAAGCTGGGCCCTGGCTCCTGGACTGTAATACCAGAGAGCTTTGAAAAGGAGGGGCTTGAACATAGGTGGTAGGTGGCATGGTGATTAAGGCATTGGATTTCCACACAGCCATAGTTCGAGTCCTGAACCAGGCAGTTTGAAGATCATACCAGGCTGTACTCAAAATCCTGAGAGAATGGAGAAAGAATTGTGGTGTGGCCATGCCCCCCTGGGGGGATGATTTCTCACTCCTCCCCCTCCAGTGAGCCCACAGTCCCTATGGCAAAAACTTTAAAAAATTGGGGATCAGCAGGTGGTGTGGTGGTTAAGGCACGGGACACGCCCACATGGGTGATCACGGTCTGGACCTGGTGGCTTGCTTTCTCACTTTCCCTCTCTCTCTCTTTGTGTCTCTCTCTGGGCAAATTAAAATAAATAAATGAATAAATAAAATAATTCTTAAAAATTTTTTAAAAATTAAACAAAAAAAAGACAAGGTAGGGGCGTCAGGTGGTGTGGTGGTTAAGGTGTTGGACTTCCCATATGGCTGACTGCAGTTTGAGTCCCAGACCTGGCGGCTTGCTTTCTCACTGTCTTTCTTTCTCTCTCTGGTCAAACCAAAATAAATAAATAAAGGTAAATAAAATGATTCTTAAAAAAAATAAATGGGATCAGCAGTTAGCCTAAGGGCTATGTCGCTGGACTCCCACATAGTTGACCACGGTTCGAGTCCCGGACCCGGTGGCTTAAACTCACACCGGGTGTTTGTGTGTGCGTGCCCAAGATCCCGAGAGGAGCATGGAGGAGAAGGGATTGTGGCGTGGCCATCCCCCCTGGGGGGTGATTTCTCGCTTTCTGTCTCTCCGTCTCTATCTGTCTGGAGAACACATGTGCCCTATAGCAAAAACCTCTCCAAAAAAAAAAAAGACTGAGTCCCGGGGACCAGCAGATAGTGTAATGGTTACGTCACTGGACTCTCACAAAGCCAACTGAGGTTCCAGTCCCAGACCTAGAGACTTAAAACTCACAACAGTTGCATGTGTGCGTGTACCCAGAATCCCAAGAGAAGAATGGAAGAGGGGATTGTGGTGTGGCCATCCTTCCCTGGGGGGCGGGGGTCATTTTTCACTTTCTGTCTGTTAAGTGCACAGGCCCTGTAGCAAAAAATCTCTTAAAAAACAAAAAACAGGGACCAGCAATTGGCGTAATGGCTATATCTCTGGACTCCCATGTAGTCAACCACGGTTCAAGTCCTGGACCTCATGCTGGATATGTGTGCATGCGTGCCCAAGATCCCAGTAGGAGAATGAAGAAGGGATTGCAGTGTGGCCATCTCCCCTGGGGAGCGATTTCTTGCTTTCTGTCTCTCTGGTGAGCGCATGCACCTTATAGCAAAACTTCTCAAAAAAAAAAAAAAAAATTGAGTTCCGAAAGTGGGATTAGAGAGGGGCCCAGGGATAAAGTGGTAAAGGGTGTAAGAGACCTGGCTCTTGGAATAGCCACCTCTGAGACGCTCTCAGACACCTCATGTGGGCAGGGGTGGTTCTGGGAGACCTAGTAAAGAGGCAGGGCTGCAAGCACCCAGCAGTGCTCTGCTCCTGTGAGCTGGGGGGTCTTCGCACTCTCTGGGACCTCAGTCTCCAGGTTTCCATTTCCCGCACTGGATCCCTGGGGGAGCGGGGACCTGCACTCCCCATCTCGTGGTCTGCCCCCCCCCCCCACTCTCCCTCCCCCTGCAGTCTGTGTCCTCACAGCTCTGGGTCCCAGCTGCCCCCAGCTGCCAAGGCCCACAGCTGCTGAGCCAAGTGTCAGTGCTTGAAACTTGAAGCCTGGTATTTTCAGGCAGAGGCGCCACGAGGGGAAGTGGAGGATGGAGCTAGGAGGGCTGGCCCCTGGCTGGCTCCCTACCCTGTCCTGCCAACCTCTCTGCACCCAGCTTTCCTGTCTGTAAAGAGAGCCACTCCTACCTCTCGACATTCCCGGGATGACAGAAAAGCACCTAGCCAAGGCCTGATGCTGAGGGTGAGCTACAGAGGTGGAGAATGCAGGCTGTCCCCCCAGGTGCCCTCCCTTTGGATTTCATTTCCGGTTTCTGGCTGTGGGACTGAGCCCTGGTCTCATCTTACCCCAGGGCGTGAGTGGGGATGTGCAGGACACGATATTCATCCTAGGAAAATCTAAAAGTTCACGGAAAATGCATATTTTGAAAAAACTATGCATGCTTATTCATTTTTGCACAAAAATAAACTCCTACTTTAATTCCAGTTTCCCAAGAATGGAAGCTCCCCCTAGTACACTCTGAGAGCTCACCCCCGCCCTCCTGCCACAGCCTGACAGCAGGACATCAACCAGAAACAGGAAGTAAAACTAGCCAAAAATAAGAACTGAAACCAGCTCTGCACAAGGCAGTGAGAAAAAGAGCAGCTCCTAAGAGGGGCACCCCGGCCCAAGGCTCTGACACTACAGAGACAAACTGGGGCAGAGAGCAGGCTCCATGTGACACTGAACCACACAGGACGGGGGTACCAGGAAGTGTGCCCAAAGGGGCCAACAGGCGGTGCGACTTCGAGCACAGCCTGCAAGTGACATGACCACACGTTTTCTAATCCCGGGCTGCAACAGCCTGAGGGTCCCTCATTTTTACCCGTAAGTGCGAATTAAACAAAGGTCGCCCCGCGGCTTTGTGTGTCCGTGCCCTCCCTCCTCTTGAGGCAGAGCCTGCCCTTCCGGTGAGAGGAAAGGGCCCCTTCCAGAGGAACTGAGGTCACGGCCGAGCTCCCCGCTCACCACCCTCGGGACTGGTAGAGATTACGAGACAGCACCTCATGGGGTTCCAGGTCTTTAATGTTCCCTGCTTGATTTTTTCTTTTTTTTTTTTTCTTCTTTTTCTTTGTCTTAAACAATCAAATTGGCAGAAAAAATGGCTGGATCTGGTGGGCATAGGGGATCCACTGGAAAATCCCCCCAATTCACTCTGAGGTTTTAGGTCATAGTCGCTGAGGTGGGAGATGAGGTCAGGTTGGTAGAGATTTCCCAACCCAGACTAGAACTTTCTTCCACACGGCTGGGGAAGAGGTCAGAAGCGGTCCCCCATTACTGTAGATGAAAACGTAGGCGGGAGAAGTCACCGTCCCTCCCGCCCCTGAGTTCTTCAGAGATGTGGACATAGAAGCCTAGATCTCTAGTTGCCTACAATCTCATCTTAAAAATATAAAACACGTGCAGTTGGCTTTGGTACAAAAAAGAAAAGAAAACAAAACATTCTGGTCCCTGTGGGTTTTTTCCCCCCAACAAACCATGATGGCCACCCCAGTCTCTAGTCCATCGAGTCTAGGAGGCCAGGTTATCTCCCTGGGGCTTCCATGGAGGACAGAGAGTAGGGAGGACAGCAGGAAAAGGTCGAGGGGAGAGGGACATGGCCCTGCCCACAGCCCTCCTTAAAGGGGCAGTAAGGTCCTGCGTGGCAGCCTCTTTGCACAGGTGGGTGCGGCTGGAGAGAGGCTTCAGGGCTAGACCCCAGCAGCTGCAGGGCTGAGCCTGAATATTCCCCAGTAGTGTTAAAGGACAAGGCCCCCTGATCCCTATGGCTTGGTTCCCATGTCCCTGGTCCTTTAAATCTCCCCTCTCCCCCCATAACTAATAAACAATAAATAAATAAATTTTCCTAAGTAGAGGGAAGAAGGCATGAAAAGTCGTCATCTGTAATGTATCTTTTGAATGAAACCGGGGGTCTCATGGCCTAGTTCCCCCCGCTTCCTACAGGGCTCCAGGTATCCAAGGATCCCAAGAGCTGGCAAGGACAATCAGCAGTTCTTTCGCTGTTCCCTCACGGTCGTAGATGAGTCCCCAGGGTGTGCCCCTTCAATAATGTTCTTCTGCTGGGGCACGGGGCAGGGGAGGGCCCCTTAGCTCTCCGAAGTTATGGACTCCCCGTCACGGCTCTCGGTCTCCTCCGGGATGTCCTGCATTCGGGTGAAGTCTGAAGGGGAACAGGTGAAGGCAGTGAGTGAGCAGAGGCTCCCACGAGGAACAGTACCCCGACACTGAGGCCTCCCCTCTGCGGGCTGGGGGCTCTGAAGGCCATGGAGGACTGGCAGAGGGCCATGCCTACTCCGGTGAGGGGAAAACCCATGTCACGGGGTGACACTCTCACCTAGGTACACAGTTTACTTCGTGAGAATGCAAAGACACCATGGGATTGATGAGGCACAGGGTGCTGTACGGCCTAACGTGATGCCATAGTCGCTGTCGGTTATTTTGCATTTCTTGAACCAATTATAAGAACTTGAAAATCTTTGAAAATATTTTACTTTAAAAGTCTACTTGGGGAGACCAGCAGTTGGCGTAATGGTTATGTCGCTGGACTCCCACATAGTCGACCACGGTTCTAGTCCCGAACCCGATGGCTTGAACTCATGCCGGGCGCGTGTGCGTGCGTGCCCAAGATCCCGAGAGGAGAATGGAGGAGAAGGGATTGCGGCATGGCCATCCCTCCTGGGGGGTGATTTCTTGCTTTCTGTCTCTTTGTCTTCTCTGTCTTTCTAGAGAGCACACGCACCCTATAGCAAAAACCTCTTAAAAAAAAAATAGTTGACCATGGTTCGAGTCCCAGACCCAGCAGCGTACAAAACTCACACTAGGCATGTGTGTGTGTGTGTGTGTGTGTGTGTGTGCCCCAAATCCCAAGGGGAGACTGGAGGAGAAGGGACTGCAGAGTGGCCATCCCCCCTGGGAGTGATTTCTCACTCTGTCTCTCTGGTGAGCCCTATAGTAGAAATCTCTCTTAAAAAAAAAAATCACGCCGAGCACAAGTGCATGCCCAAAATCCCAGAAGGAAAATGGAGAAGGGATTGCTGCGTGGCCACAACCCCTGGGGCGTGCCATCTCACTTGCCCTCACCCTCTCCACAAGTGCACATGCCCTAGGGCAAAAACAGAAAGAACAAACAGCAGAACCTCCTGGGGCCTGGATGAGGCCAGGTGGTGGCACAGCACTGGTGCCGCGAGAACCACGCGAGAAGGCGCGTCCCCGAGCATTCCACGTACACGTGTGCCCACGATCCAGGCTGGCTGGTACTGGGGGTGGACTGTCATGTGGGAACCCTGGACCCTGGTAGGGTTACCTATATCTCTCTCTCATGGAAAAAATAAATAAACAAAAAAAAAAAAAAAAAAAGGGAAAACCTGTTTCCACCTGGAAAGATCGGGAATCACCAACCAATCAGAAAAAGAGAGGCTCCTTCAGTCTGTTCTTATTGCTCCACCACCCATCCATCATCGGGCAAAACAGGAAGTCCTCTCTGTCCCTCCCGAGGGTTACTGCAGACCTCGGCGGTCAGTCAGGGCCGATCTGGAAGCCACACCCTGTGGGCCCACAGCCAGGCTGCACTCTGCCTCTATTCCACATCTCTGCCAGGGTCTCACCTCGCGGACTGTGGGGTGGAGACAGACGGCTGCTAACTTCCTCCTCGCTGCCAGTGTCGGGGTCACTGCTATCTTGCAGACGTTCCTCGGGACTCCCCAGCTCCTGCCTCTCTCGGTCTTCAAAGGGTCGATGGACAGAGCGAACGGTCACAGACAGATCCAAGCGGTCATGGCCTCGGCTTGAATGAAGAGGGCGAGCAGGAGAGGCAGCGGACTAGGGATTGAGCAGAGGGAAGGCTGCAGGTTCTGCTTGAGCAGGCACCAGCGACCGACGTCCCACTGTGGCTCCTCAGCGACCCTCCTTCAGTGGCTGCACCACCAACTGGGCTACGTCCCTTCAACCCTCACCCCCGCACCCATCTCCACTTCTTCTCAGCTCTCCAGCTAGTATCTAAAAATCCAAGTCTGCTGCCCGATTTCTTTGGGCCTAAATCCCCACAACCTAATTTCTCTCTCTCTTTTTTCTTATTTTTTTTAATTTTTGCTCACATGCACTCACCAGAGAGAGAAGGAAAGTGAGAAATCACCCCCTAAGGGGGATCGTCACCCCACAATACCTTCTCTGCTTGGGATTTTTGGCGTGCACACACACTGGCACTCAGTGTTTTTCAAGCGGCCTGATCTGGAACTTGAACCGGAGTTGGCCACGTGGGATCCGGCACCTTAACCACCGTGCTGTCTGCTGGTCCTCTCTCTCTCTCTCTTTTTTTAAAGAATTATCTTATTGGGGACCAGCAGTTAGCATAATGGCTATGTCTATAGACTCCTATGTAGTCGACCATGGTTCGAGTACCGGACCTGGTGGCTTAACCTCATGCCGGGTACGTGCATGTGTGCCCAAGATCCCGAGAGGAGAATGGAGGAGAAGGGATTATGGTGTGGCCATCCCCCCGGGGGGGTGATTTCTCGCTTTCTGTCTCTCTGTCTCTGTCTTTCTGGCGAGCACACGCGCCCTATAGCAAAAATCTCTCCCCCCAAAAAATTATTTTATCAAACTTTATTTATTGTATTTACTTGACCAGAGAGGGATAGAGCGAGAGGGAGAGAGAGAGAGAGGGAAAGCGAGAAAGCAAGCCACCAGTTCTGGGATTTGAATCCCAGCTGGCCACGTGGGAGTCCAGCGCTCTTACCCACCGCCACCTGCCAGCCCCATGGCCCTCTTTTTTAAAGACAGTTCTTGCTGTATTGCCCAACCTGGCCCTGAACTTGTGAGCCTTCTCCCAGAGTAGCTGGGATTACAGGCCCAATAACATGGCTGTCCAATTTCTTTCAGCTTCCACAGCCCCAGCCAGTCCCTCTGGAAGCCGCCTTACCTGCGGGGGCGTGAAACTCAGGTACAGGGCATCGCCAGCAGGGAGGCTGCGCCGCCGGGGATCCAGAGGCCTGCGGGCCCAGGGGGCCTCTGCTGGGAGTGGCTCGGTCTGGCCCAAGGCCGCCAGCTGTCTGCGAGCCTCTTCGGCCTCGCGCTCCAGCAGAGCGCGGGCCTGCTCGCTCTCCCGGAGCCGCGCCTCCAGGCTGCCAGCCTCGGTGGCCCGCTCTTCACCTAGCCGCCGGCAGCGCCGCAGCTCCTCCTGCAGCAGCGCGTGTTGCCGCTGCAGTAACGCCAGTTCCGTGGCCTGCTTCTCTGGAGCCACAGGGGCGGCCGCGGCCCGGCCGGCCTCCCCATCCCGAGAGTTGGCTCGGCACAGCTTCTCCCGCCGCTCGGGACCCTCAGGGAACCGGGCTTCCATCAAAGTGTCCTGCTGGGCCACAGCCGCCTGGAGAAAAGGCGGCGTCAGAGACCTCCCTCCTCTTCTAACCTCACCCTGACCCCAGGGCCCCCAACAGCAGCCGTGGAGGGTATGGATTGGGAAAATGCTTAGAAAGGCCCCCGAGGATGTCCCTGGCCTACCTAGTGGGCATCTCTGGCCTGACTCCTCCCTTCCCCATTCTAGCCAGGCTGCACTGACCTGCAGGCCGTGGAGAAGTCCGTAGAGACTGACCAGTCGCTGTAACGCCTCCTGAGGACAGAGGAGAGGGTGTGAACGCGGCCCAGGCCCAGGACAGGAGGAATGCCCAGGAGCAGAGTGGGTGTGGGGTGGGACAGCAGCACGGGAAGAGGTTCTCTCCTGCCTCCTCTGAACCCGGCTGCCATTCCTTAGATAGAGCAGACCCTCTCACAGCCTCCCTGCCATCACATTCGCAGCTCACCTCCTGGGGAGATCTCAGCTGATTCCCATTGCGATCCTGCAGAGATGGGCAAAGATGGGGGTGAGCAGGCACAGTCCTGCTCCGCCCCTCCCTCCGACAAAGTCCTGGAACCTCCCGAGGACCTACCTTCTGGCCGGCATCCGAGTCAGCCCTGCAGAGCTCGATGGAGCCGTTGAAGGTTCTGACCTCACCGTCTGTGGAGGAGGACAGGGCAGGCTGAATTCCCAGGCCCTGACCCCACCACTGCACCCAATCCCTAGTTCCACCCCATCCCTTCACCCTACCCCACTCTGCCCCCCACGCCCTGGCACTCACTGGCAGTGACCCCAGGACTCGTGTTACCGCCGCTGTCCGGGTCCAAGGGCAGAGCTGGTTCTCGGGGCGTCGAGAGCAGCTCCACTCCAGGCCCCACCAGTAGGTCTTTCAGGCCCTCCACTGAGGAGACAGGGAGAGGGAGGGGTGCCATTTGCACACGGGACACTCAGGCATCCAGGCACAGGAGTTAGATTTGCACAACCACAGACAAGGCAAAGGTCCCTGAGGTGGCTACAGGGCAACAACGCAAGCACATGCAGCATGAGAGGGGTCGGATGGCAGCCAGGAACATGGCTCTGCCCCTGTCCTGCCCAGGACAGCGGGACCATGGGTTATGGACCTCATGGACCATGAGTCACCATGCCCCTTATCTGGGCGTGTCCAGATTCTCTGCTGGTCAGTGCAAGAGCCCGGACTCCTTCTTGGGAGCTCCCTCACCTTCACGGATGGCATCCTGCAGCAGCCGCTCACCACGGGGGGACTCGAGGGACTCCGAGCGGAAAAGACCCCTGGGCAGGGTAGGCAGAGGCATCCCAGTGCCGCCATCTTCCTCTGCCTGGAAATGGGTCATCTCCGCAAACAGCCCGACCTTCTCCTGCAGCAGCTCCACCAGCGCCCGGTCCTTCTGTTGCAGCTCCACTGCAAACAGGAAGTAGGTGAGCACAAGGGGACTGTCTGGGGGCACCCAGAGCAGTCAGCAAGGGACAGCTCTAGGGGGCATGGGCCAGTGGCAGGACTTCATTCCGCCTTTTTATTTTTATTTTTTTAAAAAGAATGACTTATGTGGGACCAGCAGTTAGCGTAATGGCTATGTCGCTGGACTCCCACGTAGTCGACCGCGGTTCGAGTCCCGGACCCGGCGGCTTAAACTCACGCCGGGCGCGTGTGCGTGCGTGCCCAAGATCCCGAGAGGAGAATGGAGGAGAAGGGATTGCGGCGTGGCCATCCCCCCTGGGGGTGATTTCCTGCTTTCTATCTCTCTGTCTCTCTCTGTCTGTCTGGCGAGTGCACGCACCCTATAGCAAAAACCTCTCCAAAAAAAGAAAAAAAAAAAAAAAAAAAGAATGACTTAGGACCAGCAGTTAGTGTAATGGCTATGTCGCTGTTGCTGGACCCCCACGTAGTCGACCACGGTTCGCATCCCAGACCCAGTGGTTTAAAAAACACGCCGGGCGCGTGTGCGTGCGTGCCCAAGATCCCGAGAGGAGAATGGAGGAGAAGGACTGCAGTGTGGCCATCCCCCCCTGGGGGGTGATTTCTCGCTTTCTGTCTCTCTGGCAAGCACACGTGCCCTATAGCAAAAACCTCCAAAAAAAAAAAAAAAAAAAAAAAAAAAAAAAGAATGACTTATCTCTATTTATTATTATTATTATTTTTAGAGGTTTTTGCTATAGGGCGCATGCGCTCGCCAGACAGACAGAGACAGACAGACAGAAAGTGAGAAATCACCCCCCAGGGGGATGGCCACACCGCAACCCTTCTCCATTCTCCTCTCAGGATCTTGGGCACGCACGCACACGCGCCAGGCGTGAGTTTTAAGCCACCGGGTCTGGGACACGAACCACGGTCGACTACATGGGAGTCCAGCGACATAGCCATTACGCTAACTGCTGGTCCCTCTATTTATTATTTTTTTTTAATTTGACCAGAGAGAGAGAAAAGGAGAAAGCAAGCCACCAGGTCCAGGACTTGAACCGTGGTCAGTCGTGTGGGAATCCAGCGCCTTTAACTCCTATGCCACATGCTGGCCCTGCCTTTTTATGTTTTTTAAGAGAGATTTTGCTATAGAGCCTGCATGCTCTCTGGAGAGAAAGAGCTACAGAAAGCAAGAAATCACCCCCCAGAGGGATGGCCATGCTGCAATCCTTTCTCCTCCCGTCTCCTCTCAGGAGTTTAGGCACACCCGCACACATGCCCTGTTTGAAGTTTAAGCCACCAGGTATGGGACTCGAAACATGGTTGATTACATGGGAGTCCAGCGACGTAACCATTACACCACCTATTGGTCCCTATTCTGTTTTGGGGCATTTATGATAAAAGAAAAAAATCTTTTCTTAGAGAAAAGTAATACATATACTTTTGTCTTAAAAACAGGATTATTTTGGGACCAGCAGTTGGCATAATATCTATGTCACTGTACTCCCATATAGCCGACTGCAGTTCAAGTCCCGGACCCAGTGGCTTAAACTCGTGCCAGTTGCATGTGCGTGCATGTCAAAGATCCTGAGAGGAGAATGGAGGAGAAGGGATTGCAGCGTGGCCATTCCCCGTGATTTCTCGCTTTCTGTCTCTCTGGTGAGCACATGTGCCCTATAGCAAAAAAAAAAAAAAAAAAAAAGGATTATTTTACTCATTCATTCATCCACCCATTAAGAGAGGGACAGAGAGAGAGAGTGAAAGTGAGAAAGCAAGCCACCAGGTCTGGGACTCGAACCATGGTCAGCTATGTGGGTTAACCACCACACTCCCTGTTGGCCCCAATGTACTTTTGCCTTAAAAACAAAGATAAAAAACATTTACAGCAGGTTGTCCACTGGTGTCCATTTTCCCCATCTTTCTATAAACGGAGAATGAGCATGAGCTCTATCTGGGTGTGTGGTGACCCAGTGAATGCCTGCGTCTCCCCGCCTGACTTGCGGTTAGACACTGCCACGTGACTCAGTTTTGGCCAGTGAAGGTAAGCGTCTTCCAGATCTGGCCTTGAAGGAAAATGGGCACAAACTCTCCTTGTTCCTTTACTCTTCCCTGCTAGCTGGGATGCAGATGTGACAGTGGGGGCTGGCATGGCCATGCTGGACAGAGGCATGAGGTCATAGAAAGTTAAGAGAAATAAGGCCAACAAGTGGCATGGTGGTTAAGGTGCTGGACTCCCACATGGGCGACTGTGGTTTGAGTCTCACACCTGGCATCTTGAAAATAACATGGGTGCATGTGCATGGGCGCCCAGAACCCAGGAGGAAGAGAGAAGAGAAGGGATTACAGTGTGGCCATCCCCCTTGAGGGGGGATTTCTCACTTTCCCTCTTATTGTGTCTCTCTGTCTCTCTCCTCTCTGGAGAATGCACGTGTGCTATGGCAAAAACTTTAAAAAAAAGAAAGTTAAGGAAAAATACATATTATAAAAATACTATGGTCCCCACCCCCGGCGGCCCGGCGCAGCTCGGAGACCCTCGGCGACCCTGCGAACATGGCGCTGCGAGCGGCATGGAGCGTGCGGGCGTGGCCTGCAGCCTGCGCACCGCCTCGGCGCCCGCCGTGCCCTGTCTGCCGCGGCCCTGGCGGCTGCGGGTGGGCCCCGTCCGGGCACTGCGCACGGGACTGGCTCTGCTGTCGGTGCGTAAATTCACAGAGAAACATGAGTGGATAACAACAGAAAACGGTATTGGAACAGTGGGAATCAGCAACTTTGCACAGGAAGCTTTGGGAGATGTTGTTTATTGTAATCTGCCTGAAGTTGGGACAAAACTGAACAAACAAGATGAGTTTGGTGCTTTGGAAAGTGTAAAAACTGCTAGTGAACTCTATTCTCCTCTGTCAGGAGAAGTAACTGAAATTAATGAAGCTCTTGCAGAAAATCCAGGACTTGTCAACAAATCTTGTTATGAAGATGGTTGGCTGATCAAGATGACACTGAGTAACCCTTCAGAACTAGATGAACCAATGAGTGAAGATGCGTATGAGAAATACGTAAAGTCTATTGAAGAGTAAAAGTAGAACCCTTAAATAAAGTAGTGTGAAACAGCTTAATCCAGGCATAGTTGTTTTAAATTAGTGGTTGATAGAAGACTTAAATTGCAACTTTTTGCAATACCAGTGGAAAAAGAAACTACTCTGAACACCACTACTGGAAAGAAAAACCCTTTAACTTTCTAATGATCATATTTTTAATAAACACAAAATGTATCTTTTTCACAATCTATGATTCTTAGTCTATGCACAAGTATTTGGAATTCATGAAATTATCTGTGATTAAAAACTAGTTATAAAAACAGTGTAATTAATGATAACACTGTTCACCTAAGCCTTATCGAACACTGTATAACCATCCCTGGATGTGGGTCAGAATACTTCATTTCCTCTCCATTGGAAATAAGTGGGAGTGGAGCAAAGCTTTTGTTAGTTGTATAGTGTTAAAGAGCAGTACTCTTGTAGTTTCCCCATATACTGCATTTGCTGGTGCTATTTTATACAGTTGAAGCAACAGCTTTGCAGCAAAATAAGACATAATAAAATATTTAATTCCTCAAAAAAACAAAAAAGGGAACCAGCAGTTAGCGTAATGGCTGTGTCGCTGGACTCCCACGTAGTCGACCGCGGTTTGCGTCCCAGACCCGGTGGCTTAAACTCACGCCGGGCACGTGTGCGTGCATGCCCAAGATCCCGAGAGGAGAATGGAGGAGAAGGGATCACCCCTGGGGGGTGATTTCTCGCTTTCTATCTCTCTGTCTCTCTCTGTCTGTCTGGCGAGCGCACGCGTCCTATAGCGAAAACCTTTCCAAAAAAAAAAAAAAAAAAACAAAAAAACAAACAAAAAAAACCACTATGAATGGATTTCAAATATTTTTGCACCAAAACAAACTCATACTTTAGCTCCCCTTATTTTTTGCCATTGGAAGTGTACACTCGCCAGAGAGACAGAGAGAGACAGAGAGAGGGAAAGTGAGCAATCACCCCCCAGGGGAGGTGGCCATGTTGCAGTCCCTTTTCCTCCATTCTCCTCTTAGGATTCTGGACATGTATGCACATGCATGTGGTGTGATTTTCAAATCTCTGGGTCTGGGAGGCAAACCATGGTCAGCCATGTGGGAGTCCAGCACCTTCAACACTCCATCTGCGGGCCCCTTCCACGAACTTTTTTTTTTTTTTTTCTTTTTTTTGGAAAGGTTTTTGCTATAGGGCGCTCGCCAGACAGACAGAGAGACAGAGATAGAAAGTGAGAAATCACCCCCAGGGGCGATGGCCACACCGCAATCCCTTCTCCTCCTCTCAGGATCTTGGGCACACACGCACATGCGTCCGGCGTGAGTTTAAGCCACCAGGTCCGAGACGTGAACCGCGGTACGACTACGTGGGAGTCCAGCGACATAGCCATTATGCTAACTGCTGGTCCTAGCCCAGGGCACAAACATTTTGAAGTTCCCCTTGTAGCAGTAAAATCTTACCTTTCTAGAGAGATTTCACACATACATACACAACATACACATGTACATATTATCTCTCCACTTTATCTATCCATTTTTAGTTTGCTTTAGAGTGTGTGTGCTCACTGGAGGGACAGAGAGAGACCGAAAAAGTGAGAAGGTACCCCCCGGGGGGAACACCACTCTGAAATCCCTTCCCCTCCATTCACTTTTTGGAATTTGAGGCATACACATACATGTGCCTGGCACGTTTCTCAAGTCACTCAGTCCGGGACTTGAGCCACACAGTCAGGCATGTAGGATCCAGTCACCTTAACCACCACGCCACTGGCTGGACCCTGTCCGTGCTATTTTTACCAATATCGACATCATTTTAATAGGGGTCTACAGCAATCATATTCTACCATGCGATGCATCATAAGTTATTTAATGAGCTCCCTGTGGGTGGACTTACTTTTGATTCGTCGCAGGTAAGCCTCATCCTCTGTCTCAATCAGGGGGAAGTCCTCCCTGGATGGGCATCTGGAGGGGTAACAGGTGAGGAGACAGAATCTAGGTTACAGCCTGGGAATCCGCCTTCCCGCTTTCACAAACATGCCCCATGCTTCCCTCCTCAGCCTCACACCCGGCTCCATTCACTCCTTTTCTCCCCCTCTATTCATGACAGAGCACGGGCACATGAATATGAGGAGAGAGAGGGATGAGCTTCCTCCACGGGGTCTGCTCACACCATGGTCTGTCCCCTTCTTCCGGTCTTCCAGCCATTCATAGGACCTTGGGCACTTATGCACGTGCCCAGCAGGATTCAGACTGACAGGGCTGGGGATTCAAACCACGGTCACCATGTGAAATCCAGCGTCCCCCTTTTATTTATTTATTTTTGTTTTAAAGAATCATTGTATTGGGAACCAGCAGTTAGCGTAATGGCTATGTTGCTGGACTCCCACGTAGTCGACCGCGGTTCGCATCCCGGACCCGGTGGCTTAAAACTCACACCAGGCATGTGTGCGTGCATGCCCAAGATCCCGAGAGGAGAATGGAGGAGAAGGGATTGCGGCGTGACCATCCCCCCTGGGGGGTGATTTCTCGCTTTCTGTCTCTATGTCTGTCTGTCTGTCTGGTGAGCGCACGCGCCCTATAGCAAAAACCTCTCAAAAAAAACAATCATTGTATTTAATTGTATTTTTGATTATTGTTATTAAAATTTTCTATAGAGCACATGTGATCACCATAGAGAGAGGAAGAGAGAGAGAGAGGGGAAACAAGTGGCCAGATCCAGGACACAAAATGCAGTCGGCCATGTGGGAGCCTCACCACGCTACCTGCTGGCCCCAGATCCAGCTTGTCTTGAGTGGCACATTATCACTGCACCATAGAACTGGCCCTCCCTTTGTTCTTGCCGCTCTCCCTTCCTCAGCACTAATCATCTGCATTTACTGGTCGCTCTCTCTCTGAAGGTCACCTGAAAAGGCAGCTCAGTGTAGAAAGTCAAGCACTGACTCCAGTGTTCACCAGGTAGTCGCTGTTTCCTCATACATGTTTTTGCTAGTATTAAATGAGATGTCACCATGTTGGAACATGAAACTCAATAAATCCTTAGAATGCATAATAATTACTATCATTTTTACAATACAAACGCTAATACCATAATGAAGAGCCTCTGGGTCAGCTATTAACAGAACAGGTATTTTGAACTGTTTCCCTAGAATAAGCAATTTCATATTTTTATATGGATTTCTGAAAAACATGTTCAGAAGTCTAACTTGCAGGCTCAGCTCTGTAGGCTGGGGCCCCAGGGAGGCCTGGGTTTGATTCCTAATCCAATTGAAAGGCCAGGCGTGGTGGCAAGCACCTGTAAGCCCAGAGACTCAGGGAGGCTGAGGCAGAAGGACCACAAGCTCGAGGCTGGTCTGGGCAACGTAGTGACAACTTATCCTAAAAATGTCTAAATTACAGGGGGCTGGCAGGTGGTGTGGTAGTTAAGGGTGTTGGACTCCTACATGGCTCACTGCAGTTTAAGTCCTAGGCCTGGCAACTGGCTTTCTCACTTTCTGTTTCTTTTTCACTCTGTCCTTCTCTGGTCAATTTAAAATAAATAAATAAAGTTAAATAAAATAATTCTTTTTAAAATAAAAGGTCTAAATTACACAAGTTAAAGAACAAAAAAAGATGACGTAACATAAAGTAGAGGAAATGGCTGAGGCCACATGGGAGACCCGAGTTTGATTCCCAGTCTCACTTAAACAGGCTGGGTGCAACGGCATGAGCCTGTGGTCTTAGCTGACTGGGAAGGAGTGTGATGTGGTGAGACCTTGTTAGAAATGTCTTTCTCTCCTTCCCACGTTTTCTCTCTTGGTCGTAAGAATAATGAAAGTGATGATCAGGGCCGGTAGGTGGTATGGTGGTTAAGGCGCTGGACTCCTACATCGCTAACTGCAGTTTGAGTTCCAAACCTGGCGGCTTGCTTTTTCACTCTCTCAATCTCCCTCTGGTCAAAGTGAAGAAGAAATAAAATTAAATAATTTTTTTAAAAAAAGATTTTATTTAACTCTTTATTTATTCATTTTTAATTTGACCACAGAGGGATAGAGTGAGAGAAAAAGAGACAGAAAGTGAGAAAGCAAGCCACCAGGTCCGAGACTCAAACAGTGGTCGGCCATGTGGGAGTCCAACACCCTTAGCTACTAGGCCACCTGCCGACCTCAAAAATTAAATAATTATTAAAATAAAACAA
This sequence comes from Tupaia tana, assembly GCA_026018925.1. Taxonomy (NCBI): domain Eukaryota; kingdom Metazoa; phylum Chordata; class Mammalia; order Scandentia; family Tupaiidae; genus Tupaia; species Tupaia tana. Next base: position 97,580,512 of record JAKSZU010000004.1, read on the forward strand.
AAAATAACAATGATGGGGCTGGCTCTGTGTCCTAGTGGTTAGAAGAGCCAGGTCCCCTGTGGCTGATTGAAGTTCAAATCCCAGGCCCAACTTAAAATACATTCTGGGCACATGTGTATGCATGCCCCAAACCCCAACAGGCTGGAGAAATGAAGGGATCGTGGCATGGCCACACCCGATTGAGGGGAGGTGTTTCTTTCTCTCTCTGTCTGTCTTCAGTGAGCTCATGTGCCCTCTGGCAATTAAAAAACATTTTTAAAAAATAATTATTTATTGGGTCCAGCAGGTGGCATAATGGTTAAGGCGCTGGACACTCCCATATGGCTGACCTCTGTTCAAGTCCCAGACCTGGTGGCTTGCTTTCTCACTTTCCTTCTCTCTCTCTCTATCTCTCTGTGCCTCTCTCTGGTCAAATTAAAATAAATGAATGAATAAAAAAATATACCCCAAACTTTAAAAATATTTATTTAGTTAGTTATTTAATTCCATTTATTACTATTACTTGTTAATCTGACAGAGAGAAAAAGAGAAAGTGAGAAAGCAAGTCACCAGATTCAGTACTTGAACCATTATCGGCCATGTGTGAATCCAGCACCCTTAACCATCACGCCATCTGCCGGCCCAAAAAACATTTTGATAATGGTAAATTATATAAAAATCCTAATTAAGAGTTCTTTTTTTCTTGCCAGAAGGGGCATGTTCGCACTAGAGAGACAGAAAAACAGAGAGAAAGAGGGAGAAATCACCCTCCAATGGGGCATAGCCATGCTATAATCTCTCCTCCTCCATTTCTATATCCTACCAGGATTTTTTTTTAAAGTTAGTTATTTATTTAATTCCACGTGTCATTATTATTTTTTAATTTAACCAGAGAGACAGAGAGAGAGAGAGAAAGAAAAACCGAGAAAGCAAGCCACCCAGTCTGGAACTCGAGCTGTGACTGGCCATGTGGGAATCCAGAGCCTTTAACCACCACACTACCTGCCGGCCCCCGCCAGGATTTTGGACACACACACCCAGTGTGTTTTTCAAGCCACTGTGGCTAGGATTCAACTATGGTTGGCCATGGGGGAGCTGTCTCCCTTAACCACTAGGCCAACAGGGCCAGACCTAGAGTTCATTCTTTAGGCGTAATCTTCAGGAATCCATTTTCAACAGTAGCTGGGCGCTATTTGCTTTCCCCCCAGTGTAGTGAGACACAGCTGACCATCTGCAAGCTGTCAGTTTCTGTGTGCCCAACAGAAACTGAAGAGCCGCAGCCTTTCACGTGAACGAGCGCCACTCGTCTCTACCCTTTTGCGTTTTTAGAAAACAAGGGTAACAGACAATGCAATCCAGATAATAGCCTTTTGCCTACAGACCAGGATGTTTAATGCAGCTGAAATTATACTGCTGGCTGGCAGGTACGTCCATGTGACAGTCAGATTCCTTTGCCTGTCAGCTCACACTGCATTTAAAAAGTAGTCAGGGATGGGGTCGGCAGGTGGCATGGTGGTTAAGGGTGCTGGACTCTCACATGGCCGACTGTGGTTTGAGTCCCAGACCTGGCAGCTTGCTTTCTCACTTTCCCTTTCTCTCTCTCTCTCTGTCCCTCTCTAGTCAAATTAAAAATATAAATAAAAAATAAATAAAGCTAAATAAAATAATTCTTTTAAAAAAAGAAAGTAGTCAGGGTTGTGAGCATGAAGTATGGCTTTGCAGAATACTAAGGACCGAGGTGACCTTTCCTGTCCAGGCCATCCTGTTTCTCCCCCAGCCTCTGCCCCTACCTCCAAACACCCGTTCTGGTCCCCGGGCCTGAGACCGGACGCAGCTCCCCGAGGCCACAGGCACACGCGGGCAGCAGGCACACACTCACACGCGCACGCTCTGCTGAATGACGCGGATCCAGGTGCTCCGGTCATCCCTGGAGGCTGTGTGCACCTCGTACATCTCGGGCGGAGCCGCGCTGATCAGGAACATCCCTTTCTCCTGGTTGGCGATGTCCCGGACAATGAGATTCTGCAGGGATATCACGGAGGGCTTGTCCTGCCGGTCAGGAGAAAGGAAGGGTTAGGCCTGGGAATCCTCACCCTTGGGTACTTGGGTCTTCGATCCTTCTGAAATGTCTAAAGGATTGAAGTCACCCGGTAATATGAGTTAAGAGCCCGAGCTTTGGTGCCAGTAACAAAAGACTTCAGGGATGGTGTAATGGTGACATCGCTGGACTCCCACATAGTCGACCACAGCTCAAGTCCTGGACCTGGCCGCTTAAAACTCATGCTGGGCTCGTGTGCGTGTGTGCCCGAAATCTCAAGAGAATGGAGTAGAAGGGACTGCGGCATGGCCATCCCTCCTGGGGGGTGATTTCTTGCTTTCTGTCTCTCCAGTGAGTGCACATGCCCTATAGCAAAAATCTCTCTCTTAAAAAAAGACTTCAAAATATGTGAGACCCTTGAAAAATTACTCAACTAACATTTTTATTTGTTATTATTATTTTTTAAATTTTGCTATAGGGTATGTGCACTCACCAAAGAGAGACAGATAAGAGATAGAGGGGAAAATGAGACAGAAGGCAAGCTGCCAGGTCCGGGACTTGAACCATGGTCTACCCATATGGGAGTCCCGTACCTTGACTGCCATACCACCTGCTAGTCCCATACTCAACTAGCTTTTCATTCATCACCTATGAAGTGAGGATGACAACAGCAGACCTTTCTCACAGGTATAAAGGTGCCTGTGCTCACTAACTACCAGTTTGCTGGGGGTTTTTTTGTAGTTCTTGCTAGAGGGCGTGTGTGCTTACCAGAGAGACGGAGATAGGGAAAGTAAAAAAACACACTCTGGAGGGGACTGGCCACCCACAATCCCTTCTCCATTCTCCCTTTAAGATTTTGGGCACACACACACGTGCCTGGCACGATTTTCAAGCTGCCAGGTCCGAGACTCGAACCATAGAACTGACTATGTGGGATCCAGCCATCTTAACCTTCACATCACCTGCTGACCCCACCAATTAGCTGTTCTTGCTTTTTTTAATTATACACAAGGTCTTCAAGAAAGTTAATAAAAGATGTGTATTATAGAAAACATACGCATGAAATTTTTTCATAAAAATAAACTCATACTTTAATTTCATTTTCTCCACAAAAAAATTTTTTAAGGTTTTTGCCATAGGGCATATGTACTTGCCAGAGAGAAGCAGAGAGAGGGAAAGTGGAAAATCACCCACCAGGGAGATGGCCACGCCACAATCCCCTTTCCTCCATTATCCTCCTGGGATTTGGGGCATGCACACACATGTGCCCAGCGTGACTTTCAAGCCACCAGCTCTGGGACTCGAACTGTGGTTGGCCATGTGGGAATCCAGCACCATGCCACCTGCTGGCCCCTCTTCACAAACTTTTATTCTTTTTAAGTTATTTTACTTAACTTTATTTATTTTAATTAGACCAGAGAGAGAGAGAGAAAGAGAGGGAGAGAGAGAAAATGAGAAAGTAAGCCGCCAGGTCCAAGACGCGAAAAGCAATACATCATGTGGGAGTCCAGTGCCCTTAACCTCCACTCCACCTGCCGGCCCCACAAACTTTTTGTTTTTGTTCAGAGGGCACATGTATGGGCCAGAGAGAGAAAGCACCCCACAGTGGGCAAGTGGTCAAACTATAATTCTTTTTACTCCATTTCTCCATGTCATCAGGACGTGGGGCATACACACCCAGCGTGCTTTTTGAGCCGCCGGGGGCAGGATTCAAACTCTGATTAGCTACGTGGGAGCTGGCTCCTGGTGTACTGCAGGGCCAGCCCTCTACACACCTTTGAAGTCCCCTCATATTATAGTGGTAGTGACAACACTAGCTGTTTTTTTTTTTAATTGTGTATTTTACTTTATTTGTTGTTATTATTATTTTATTTGACCAGAGAGAGACAGAGAGAGAGGGAAAGGGAAAGCGAGAAAGCAAGCCACCAGGTCCAAGACTTGAACCATGGTAGGCCACGTGGGAGACCAGCACCTCAACCACCAGGCCAACTGTCATCCCCAACAACAGCTGTTGACTCTGGAGGACTCAGAGCTCTTCTGGTCTTGGGAGGAAAGCAAGGAACATCTGAAATAATTCTGAGAAAGAGCGAAGGCCTTACCAGGGCAGGAAAGATGTACTTCTGGTCCTTCTCCTGGAGAAACACCAGCACGTCTGTCATCAGTAGCATCAGCACATCTGGCGGGGAAGGGAGCGGAGACTCAGCACTGAGGGTCTGAACGGCCGCCTCCCTCCTTCCCCAGGACAAGGCTTACCCCGTCAGGTCAGCGCTCCCCATCCCCCCTTCCTGCCCACTCTTCCCTGTGTGCTTCCTCCACCTTTTCAGACCTCCCACCTCTCCATTCTTCCAGCTAGAATCAGAGGGGTGGGGAGGGTGCGTGTGGTGCTGTCACACACAGCCAGCCTCTTGAGCTCACAGGGACCACAAGGATCACAAAGTGCCTTTGGAGGAACCCTCCTGACCCAACTGACTCAAATGGATTTGCTGCTGTTCATTTTGTTTTTAGTTTTTGCTAAAGAGTGTAGCACTCACCAGAGAAAGAGACAGAGAGAGAGAAAGAGAGAAAGAGAAAATGAGAACTCACCCCCCGGGGGAATGGCCACGCCGCAACCCCTTTTTGGGCACGTGCACACAGGTGTCCAGCATATTTTCAAGCTGCCGGGTCTGGAACTTGAACTACACAGTCAGCCATGTGGGAGCCAGCCCCTTTAACCACATGGCTCCTGGCTGGCTCTGTTTCTTTGTTGTTGTTGTTTTTTATTTATTTTTTAAACTCATGATAGAGCCTCCCCCCCCCCCCCCCCCCCCCCCCACAATTCACAAGGTGGCAGGAGGAGAAACAGAATCACCCTCCACAGAGAAGTACCCTCCACAGGGCTTGGTCACGCTCTGGTCCCCTTCCTCTGTGCCTCTTGCCTACCGGGGTCCTGGGCATACATGCACCTGGCAATGTTTTAGGGCAGGCCAGGATTCAAACCGTGTTCGGCATGTGGCTTTCAGTGGTGTAGTCTGGTACGCTGCCAACTTCCCTGTAGGGGTGGAGCCTGATTCAGGTTCTTAAGCTAGGGCCTACGAAGCCCTCAGAATATCCGCGGCTGGGCTCCGCAGGCTCTGTACGTGCTCTGACATTTCGTGAATAGTTTTACATAGCAATGTAACACATGCATGAAGTTTTCAGGGTAAAAAGGTCCAAGATTGGGACCAGATGGTGGAGCAGAGATAAAATGCGATGCTCTGCGAGGCTGCCCCACATGGGAAGGTTCTGGGCTCCCTCCTGCAAACATCCTGAGCACCCAGCACACGTGCACCTGGGTTCTGGGGCTGGCTGAGTCTGAAGATAGATCATGGCATCCAAGGCCCTGTCCTCTCATTGTCTCTCACTGTCTTTGTCACTCATCGAAAAAGGAAGAAAAAAACTTTAATAATTTTTTAAAAAGGGTACCGAGGTCAGCGGGTGGTGTAGTGGTTAAGGTACTGGGCTCCTACATGGCCGACCGTGGTTCAAACGCTGGACTCAGCAGCTTTAAACTCACGCCGGGTGTGTGTCTATGCGTGTCCAAAATACCAGGAGAAGGGAAGAAAAGGGATTGCGGCATGGCCATATCCCCGGGGGGTGATTTCTCATTTTCTCTCTTTGTCTCTCCAGAGAGCGCAGACATGCTATAGCAAAAACCTCTAAAAGTAGTAAAAACCTCTAAACTTCTAAATAAATTAATTAATTAAAAAAAAATTAAGAATTTTTTTTTTTTTTTGGAGAGGTTTTTCGCTATAGGGCGCGTGCGCTCGCCAGACAGACAGAGAGAGACATAGAGATAGAAAGCGAGAAATCACCCCCCAGGGGGGATGGTCACGCCGCAATCCCTTCTCCTCCATTCTCCTCTCGGGATCTTGGGCACGCACGCACACGCGCCCGGCGTGAGTTGTAAGCCACCAGGTCCGAGACGCGAACCGCGGTCGACTACGTGGGAGTCCAGCAACATAGCCATTACACCAACTGCTGGTTCCCAAGAATTATTTTTATTTAACTTCTATCTATCTATCTATTTATTTTTTAAATCTGAACAGAGAGGGACAGAGTGAGAGAGCGAGAAAGAGAAAGTGAGAAAGCAAGCTGCCAGGTCCGGGACTCAAACCACAGTCGGCCATGTGGGAGTCCAGCACCCTTAACCACTGTGCCGCCTGCCAACCCCAATAAATACATAAATTTTAGAAGGGTACAAAGGCTGGCCTATGGGACATCGGCTTAACACCCAAGTCACACAAGACCTCTTGGATATCTGACTTAAATCCCGCCGTCCTGCGTATTTCCACTTATTTTGTGCTCGGCCATGAGGGAGGAGGTTGGTTTCTTTCCACAGGCAAGCACTGAAAGTCCATCCCTCATCCAATACCACCTCCTTCGGCCCCAGCAGGTCGTGGCTTCGCGTTCCTTCCTTCCCTTCCCTCTCGGCTCACAGACCCTAAGGGGTCTGCTCTCTAAGACTGAGGGAGAAAACCAAGGCCAATCCATAAAACCTGGATGTCACAGCCAAGGGAACACACACTCACCCTCTGCCCTTGGGAATCTTACTGAACTGTGGGCACACAGAAGGGGCGGGCTTTTGCTAAAGGCTTCAGAAATAAAGCTCTCCAGTCTTCTATTTTTAACCCCCCCCATGGTTTATATTCTTAGCTGCTGCGTGGGAGGGATGGGAAGGAGAGAACGAGCTGCAGGAAAAAGGCTGGTGGAGACCGAATACCCAGGCCCAGGCAACGGGATTTCATGACACGGGTACAGAGGCCCAGGGAGGCGAGTCTCAGGTGTCACAGTTTATTTCTGTCCCCTCTTCCTCACCCCCAAGGCCGAGGCCTGCTATTCTCCTGCTTTGATTTAGGTAAAGAAGACTTTGCCAATGCAGACAAATTCTGGAAAAAGAGCCTGGGAAAATGTCTCCTGTCTCAACACGGTCCCTGTGTCCCATCCATTCTTCTCCACTCCGCCTCCTTGGCTGGGCTCAGTGCCCTCCTTCATCCCTAAAACTGCGGCTCATTCCCCAGCCCTCGTAGCTGGGACTCTAGCTGGGGGAGAGAGTTGTTTTCCTCACTTAAACCTGCAGCTCTCTGGGCGTGCAAGGACCAGGAAATGAATACATACTGATCCGGAAGTCCCTGTGCGGCCCGCGAAGCTATGCAGAATTCAGGCTTCGGCCGCAACAGTGACGCGCTTTACCCCCCACGAGTCTCACCCTTGATGCGGGCCGCGCAGAGGGGTCCTAAGGGTGGATGTGTCTCCCTCCGTTATCTGACGCTACGCTCCCGCCTGGCCTGCCACGCCCACTGACCTTTGAAGCGCCCCGCGGCGGTCTTCCAGAGCAGGCAGCCGTCGTGGATGAGCTTGCGCCGGAGAAGCTCTTCTCGGCCAAAGGGGCCCTTGCTGGGCACCGGGGTCTGGGCCCGAGGGTCCATGCGGTTGTAGATCTCCTGTAGGCGGGCCCCCTTCTCCAGCTCGTGCACATCCTGGTCCACGTTGGACAGCAACTCTTTCACCAGGTCCACTGCCGTGTTCAGGTCCTGGCGCTCCTCCTCCATCCCTGGCACCAAAAGTCGCCCGGAAGGGCTCAGCCAGGCGCAGTCCAGCCAGGCACCGCCGCGTCTTGCTTCCGCCTGAGACCCTGTTCCTTCCCTGGCTTGTCCCAACCTTCGCTCGCCCCAGGGCGCCTCTCCCGCCGACTCCTCCCGCCCCCCCCCCCCCGCCCCCCACTCACCGTGGGAATGCTGCAGGATGCGCTTAATGAGCACCGGGTACTTGGTGATGCGCTGCGTCACCAGCAAGATGCACTCCTGGACCCCGTGCCGCTTCAGCACCGCAGAGCGGGTCACCTTCTGCCAGGGAAGAGAGAGACTTGCGCCTAAGTGTGGGTGCTGGCCCTGCCGGCCCATTCACCTCACGCTGGCTTTGGTGACCAACGACATCAGGAGACTGGGGATGACATCGCAGGGCTTTTTTGTTTGTTCGTTTTTTTAGTTTTTGCTACAGGGCACGCGTGGGTCACCTGAGAGAAACACAGAGATGAGAGTGGGGAGGGGAGTGAGAAATCACTCTCCAACAGGGGGATGGCCGGGCCACAGTCCCTTCTCCATTCTCCTCTCAGGGTCTTCTGGGTGTGCATGCCTGAAACATGCGCCCAGTGTGTTTTTCAAGCTGCCACGGACAGGACTCAAACTGCTGTCAGCCATGTGAGATCCAGTGCCTTTACCACCACGCCGCTGCCTGGCCCGCCGCAAAGTTTTTGTGAGGGCAACCAAAGTAGGAAGTACTTGGAAAACTGCAGGTCGATCGTCCCTTATCTGAAATGGCTGGGACCAGAAGTGCTTAGGATTTTAGATATTTTTGGATTTGGGAATATTTACATGAACATGCGGTATCTTGGGGATGGGACACAGGTCTAACCACACAACTCATTTAAGTTTCATAGACACCCGAGACGCACAGCCTGAAGGTTGTTATACAATATTTCTGCAGCACTTTGACCGTAAGCCATCACATGAGGTCGGGTGTGGAGATTTCCATTTACCGTGTCACGTCAATGCTCAAAGAGTTTCAGATTTTGGAGCACGCCAGCTTGGATTTTCAGATTAGCGATGCTCGACCTGTACTACGACATGCTCTACCACTCTGAGGGGTTACCCTGACAAGACCCCCGACGGGTGGGTGTGTGACAGTGAGTGAATGCCTGGTCTCCGTGTGGCTGCGGCTCCCACACTCGTGGGGCGGAGGCCGGGTTTGGGCCATGAGAGAAGGCAGTGAGTGTGGGTCTGGGGAGGTCTGCTCACCCGGATGAACTGCTGGAAGCGTTTGTCTCGGGCATACAGCTCCTTGTAGAGCTTTAAGGCCTTGGTGTGGCGGCTACAGAACTCCGAGTAGGTCTTACGCATCTGCTCCGCGCTGGGACCCGAGAACTAGAAGTTGGGGAGCAAGGCTAGGTCAGGGTCTCTCCCAAAGCCACACCTTATCCCGTCACCCTCCGGCCTCCCGGCTCCCCTCGGCTCCTCACCACCCACTAGAGTCTGGAGACAAGAAATGCCCACTTAGGCCACACCGCCTCCCAGGAACCGTACTCGGGGGCCTGCCTTTTCCCACCTGGCTGATGAGCAGGTCACCCAAGCGATGGATGACGAAGTTCCTGCTGCTGCCCGGACACAAGGCCTGGCGCCTGCGCTCCAGCAGCTGGCTGAGGAAGCGCGTGTGGATGTCGCTGAGCTCGTCCACACAGGGAAAGAGGCCTTGGACCACTCCCGGCTCCAGCTGAAGCTCCTCCAGCATCCCCGTGCGGAACAGGCGGGTCATGATCTTCAGCGTCCTCACGTGGTGCAGCTCCGTCTGGATTAGCTCTGGGTGGGCAACGAGACGTCTGGTCTCCACCCTGGCTTGGCTGCGATTGGTGGGGACCTCGGGGCTCAGAGGGTACCTCTGAAGTCTCTTCCATATTAACATTCTGCATCACCATGATCTGAGATCATTTTCTTTCTTTTTTGGTTTTCAATTGCCAAAGGGCATGAATGCTCACCAGAGAGACAGAAAAAGAGGGAGAGGGAGAAAGCACTCCCTAATGGGGTGTGGTCATGCTGCAACCCTTTTCCCAACATTTCTCCGTTCTATTGGGGCTTGGGGCATACGTGCACCTAGCATGTTTTCCAACCCAACAGGGCCAGGACTCATGAAGTTGGTCATCTGGGATTCAGCTCCCTTAACCACTAGGCCATGAGGCCACCTCCTTAGGTAATTTTCTTTCTTTCTTTTTTTTTTTTTTTTTGGAGAGGTTTTTGCTATAGGACGCATGCACTCACCAGAGGGACAGAAAGTGAGAAATCACCCCCCAGGGGGGATGGCCACGCCACAATCCCTTCTCTTCCATTCTCCTCTCGGGATCTTGGGCACGCACACACGTACCCGGCATGAATTTAAGTCACTGGGTCCGGGGACTCGAACCATGGTCAACTACATGGGACCCCAGTGACATAGCTATTATGCCAACTGCTGATTCCAACCCCCTTAGGTAATTTTCTAATAATTTTTTAAGAGATATTTTTGCTACAGGGCATGTGCACTTGCCAAGAGACAGAGACAGAAAGTGAGAAATCATCCCCTGGGGTGATGGCCATGCTACAGTCCCTTCTCCTCTAGTCTCTTCTCGGAATTTTGGGCATGCACACATACACACACCCAGTGTGAGTTTATTTTTGTTTTGTTTTGTTTTTTAATAGAGATGTTTTTTTGCTATAGGGCATGTGCGCTCACTGGAGAGACAGAGAGAAACAGAGAGACAGAAAATGAGAAACCACCCCCCCAAGGAGGATGGCCACGCAGCAATCCCTTCTCTGTTCTCCTCTTGGGATCTTGGGCAAGCACGCACACATGCCCGGCCTGAGTTTAAAGTCACCAGGTCTGGGACTCGAACCATGGTCAACTCTGTGGGAGTCCAAGGATGTAACCATTACGCCACCTGCTGGTCCCAAACCAGAGTGAGTTTTAAGCCACCAGGTCTGGTACTTAAACCGTGGTTGACTATGTGCGAGTCCAGCGACATAACCATTATACAATCTGCTGGTCCCCACTAATAATTTTTCATCTTATGTCTTGTCTTCTCGAGCTGTGAGCTATTTGGAGGCCAGAACCATGCGTCCTCCCCACGCCCAGGTTTCCCACAGTCCCCAGCACGGTGTTGGGCATGGAACAGGCAGCGTCAAGACTGCAGGCTGAGCTGAAGGGCTAAGGATAAGGCTTTGGGGACCAGCAGCACTGAGAGGCAGGGGCCTAGAGCGCCTGGAGGGGGTGCCCAGTAGGGTCCTGGAGGCCAGTGGGTAGGAGGGAAAGGGGCTTGAGAGGCGCAGCTGGCAGGTGAGCAGAACCGTGAAGGAAGGGAAGACGGGGCGGGGAGGTGTCCTGGCTCACCGTAGATGACATCCTGCTGCTTCATCACCTCCTTCTTGTGCTGCTGCAGGAAGCTGCTATCCACAGCGAGGCTCCAGGAGTCGGCTGCAAAGTCCTTCTCATCCATCTCGAAGTCACTCATCAGCTCGTTGTAGATCACCTCTGCACCTGGGCATGCACCGGGGAGCAGCTTGGAGCCAAGCCCCTTCCTGGGTCCAGGCCCTTCTCTACGCCCTCCCAGGCTGCCCCACCAGCTGCTCACTCCCTGCTCTCTTCAGCTTCCCAGGGCTGCCCCAGCCTCCCCCAGACCCGGCCGTGCTGACCTTCGTCAATGAGCGATTCCACCGACAGGGTCCGGTTCCGCATGTTGAGAGAGTCTGTGGACTGTGACAGGATCCGGCGCAGCCCCAGGGGAGACTCATCGTTGAAATGTCTGCAGGAAGGCGAAGCTGTCTACACCACCCTACCTGGGCAAGAGACCCCTTCTCCAAGGCTAGGGTCCCAGAGCCATTACCCTATGTTCTGATCTGTCACAGATCTGCACTCGGGGATGGAAAGGGACCTCTCAGCCCTCCTCGGTCTGCACTGCCACACCCTCTGGCCTGCCTGGCCCCCCACGCCCCTTCCCCAAGCAGAGGCTCACCCAGCAATGTTGGTGGTGGAAACACTCTTGGCTAAAGACAGGGAGGTGCGGCCGCGGCGGGAGCCCAGGAGGGACTGCCGGAAGCTGTCGGAGGGGTAGATGGCAGAGCTGGGCCGCTCCCGGATGGTGGCTGTGGGGGAGAGCGGCAGAGCAGGCCAATGTCGAACTCTGGTGCCTTCTCAGGGATCAGGCCGTCCAGGCTCCTTACTAAATGAGGCATCCTCTCCCGCCCCACCCTCGGCACCTCTCTAGGCACAGAGACGATAACAACGATCGTGCCCCCTGACATTTATGCAATACTTTTTCTCTTTTTGGTTGTGCTATAGGGGCCATATGTGCTTGCTGGAGACAGGGAGAGAGAGAAAGAAGTAAAGTAAGAGATCACCGGGACCAGCAGATGGCATAATGGCTACGTTGCTGGACTCCCATGTAGTCAACCATGGTTCGAGTCCCGGAACCAGTGGGCACATGTGCATGCATGTCCAAGATCCCAAGAGGAGAATGGAGAAGGGATTACAGCGTAGCCATCCCCCTCCCCCCGGGGGTGATTTCTCACTTTCTGTCCCTCCATCTCTCTCTGTCTTTCTGGCAAGCGCACACACTCTATAGTAAAAACCTCTCAAAAAAAAACCAAAAAACCAAAAAAAAAAACCAAAAAACAAAGTAAGAGATCACCCTCAGGGGATGGCCATGCCACCATCCCTTCTCCTCCACTCTTCTCGAGATTTTGGGCATGTACACATGCCCGGTGTGTTTCTGAGCCACTGGGTCCGGGACTCGAACCATGGAGTCAGCCATGTGGGATCCAGCCATCTTAACCTCTACACCATCTGCTGGCCCAATTTATGCAATACTTTTTTTTTTTTTTTCTTTTTTTGGAGAGGTTTTTGCTATAGGGTGCGTGCGCTCACCAGACAGACAGAGAGAGACAGAGAGATAGAAAGCAGGAAATCACCCCCCCAGGGGGGATGGTCACGCCGCAATCCCTTCTCCTCCATTCTCCTCTCGGGATCTTGGGCACGCACGCACACGCGCCAGGCGTGAGTTTAAGCCGCCGGGTCCGGGACTCGAACCGCAATCGACTACGTGGGAGTCCAGCGACATAGCCATTATGCTAACTGCTGGTCCCTATGCAATACTTTTGATGGCCATGAAGAGCTTTTCTTGTCGTATCTCATTTCTTTCCCTGTAACAAGCCCATGAGCAAAACCGAAGCTCAGCAATGTTAAGAGGCTTGTCCAGGGTGACTCAACTAATGGCCGAGCAGGGACTCGGGCTCTGCTCTTTGTGCCTAAGCACCACACACTCTTTTTGTTACACCAAAACTACCTGAACTAACACCCAACAGCTGTCACCTACACTCCCAAATTGCAGTGCAGATAACTCAAAATAATAATGCAGGTCAGAGCCAGCCCAAGCCCTCGGCCAGCCGAGCTTGCATCTGGGCTTTCCGGTCCTGCCTCTAAGCCCAGGGATCTGTCTGGACCACCCCTATGCCCAGAACCGCCCACCTCCACTTGAGGGAACGAAGATGCTGTGCCTGGGAACGCCCTCACGGGGGCAGCAGACCCCATGGACTGAGAGTTCCAGGATCGGGGTGGACAGGGGTCCTTCCGCCCCACCACGACTCACTCTTACTGCGAAGAGAAACAGACTGCAAAGCCGTGTTGTTCTTCAGCAGGGCAGCTTTCTGTTGCTGTGAGACAGAGGGCAAGAGAGACACCAAGAATAGCTGTCACCCTATGGTCACCCCCACAGGTGTGGGGCAGGAGTGGGCGGATGATCACTGAGGGAGAAAGCTGGCGCTGAGTTAAGGGCATCAGGGCCATGGGGACTGTCCAGCAGTGGGCCTGAGGCCTGGGGGGGAGGTCTGGGCTGTCCCAGGAGGAGGGGTTGAGGAACACAGGGAGGGGAAGAAGGGAAAAGGCCGGAGGGTGCCACACACTGGCTACCCCCCACCCGCTGCCCCCCGCCATCTCACCTTCTGCTTGACCTTGGTACAGTTGGCCAGGGTGTCTTTACAGCGGTTGTGGATAGTCACATTGCAGGCTGGGAGGGCGGGTAGAGAGGGTGACGGGAGGGCCGGGTGGTGCAGGAGGGGACACACGCCCACATGCAGACACCCTTCTCCCCCTGGCGGCAGGGTCCTCAGAGACTCCCCCTTTTTAACTCCTCCCCATTTCCACACCCCACGGTCCCTCCCCACCTCCCTCTTCCTTCAAGCAGGAAATGAAGTACAGTGTCATGGGTGTTGAGCCAAACTAAGCGACAGGCGGGGTAGGCAATGCTGACCCTGGCCCCACAACGGCCTGAGGGTGGCTAGAGGGAGAAAGGGGTTACTGGCTGCCAGAGATGAACTCGAGAAGCACCAAGGTGGAGGGGAGGACTCCCACAGAACAGAAGACAGCACGGGCAGCTGGGGGGGGGGGGGCGCACACCAGGGCACTAGTGAGTGCTCCGCATTTACTGCACCCCAGCACCCCTGAGTTGGGCTCAGTCTTCCTCACTGCACAGATGAGGCACCTTCCTGCAGAGGGGAAGCCATCTGGCAGAAGTCACACCGCTGGGGGCGGGGGTTAAACTCACTCTGCCTGAAGGCAGAGGCCTCATCCTGCTCCCCACAGGCCCTGGCCAGGCAGCTCCCAGGCTGCTGGGTCCACGGGCCCTCCCTGCCAAGCCTGCCTGCTCCTGCACTGACTCCAATCAGTCTCCTTCCCAAGCCTGGGGAGTCCTGCTCCCCAACTCCAGCAAACCATGGCCCCCACACTCCATCTGCTTCTCCCCCGTCCTCTGCCCCACCTTGCCAAGGAGTAGAGAAGAGTGAGGAAAGGAGTAGCCCAGCCTGGGCACTGGGACCCCTGGTTGCTGCCTCCTCCCAGCCTCCCCTCCTCAGTGTCTAACAACACCGGAAACTCTGCTCCGTCCCTGAGACAATACCCAGCACCACGCTCACTTCCACAAATACAAGGCGGACAGGGTGGGGCAGAGGGGGCAGACCCAAGAGGGGGCTGCAGCTGCCCCCACCCCCCTGGAGCTCCCTTCTCCACCCCCCAACACTCAGTGTCTCTGGATCGAACCTCCGCTTTCCACCTGCTCTCAAAATAGCGCTGCCCGCCTCCCCGGTTCCCCTGGCAACAAGCTTCCGGATTGGGAATTTTGTCAGGTCTTGGGAGGGATCTAGATTGGGGTTCCCTCCTCATCCTCATAACTCTAAATTGAGCAGTGAGGGAGCAGGGAGGCCTCCCTGGTTCTTTCTGGGGGTTTCTTCCCCAAGTTCCGTAGGGATTTAGGGGCTGCAGCTTTAGGCCTGCCGGCGTGGCAGCAGGTCCCAACTCTTCACTTCTGCTCAATTCACCTCTGCCTACATTCGTGAGGGGTCGGCTGTGCGGGGCAAGGCCGGAGCCCTGTCCAGGTGTGGTGGAAAAGAACGGACACTCCCTAAGCACAGGCTACTTTCAGACGCGGGTGAAGCCCGGAGCTCTAACCCCACTCCCCGGTCACAGGCATCCCTGCTGTGGCCCCCGTTTCTCCCGGTGTAAGACTAGAAAGCTGCGGGGAAGGGTTCTAACTCCATCTTCTGCTCCACCCATGGGCTGTGGGAGGGAAGGACCGAGGGGACCCTAAAGTCCTGACGTCAAGTTCTGCCTGAAGACGGGCAGAACCAGCTGCCAGGCTGGCAGCTCTCCACCCAGCCCCTCTCACCCCACCCTGGCCCTCCACACACCCATCCTGCTCTTTCTCCAGCCAGTTCTAACCCTCAGCAGCTGCTCAGAGCACAAGGGGGAGACCCAGGGAGGACAGCTGCAAGGGGGGCACCCCAGCCTCCCCGCCCCCGCGTCCCCGCTCCTGCCATATTGCACAGCCACCACCCTCAGCGGGAGCACAGGGAGCAGCGGGTCAAGCAGCTGGCCCTGGCACTGGGGCCAGCTGGGCTCAGGAGAGACCCTTCTGAGCCAGGTCGGAGAGGACAGATGGAAAGATTAGGTCAGTGGGCACCGAGTCAGAGGGACGTTCGGGTCTGAACAACTTACTCGGGCAGATGAGGGCTTCCTTGGCGGTGATGCTCTTGTTACAGGCGTAGCACATGGTCATGCCCGACACGGAGATGGTGGTGAAGAGGTGCCCGTTGGTATAGCGGGCATCCTTGGCTTCCTTCATCTTCTCCTTTTCCCGGGTCTGTGGAAAGAGTGAGAGAGACAGGAAGTGAGGCTGGAAG
Source organism: Tupaia tana (assembly GCA_026018925.1). NCBI lineage: Eukaryota > Metazoa > Chordata > Mammalia > Scandentia > Tupaiidae > Tupaia > Tupaia tana. The sequence continues at coordinate 97,596,298 of JAKSZU010000004.1, forward strand.
GTGCCAGGATGCCTGGGGTCCAGAGGGACAGTCTGAGGGCAGAGGCAAGGGAGAGATGCCTGCCTCGGGGTGCTGGATAGACACCAGTCCCTACAGCAGAGGCTGCCACAGCCTCAGAGGTGGCTGTCTGGGAGTCCCCAGGCCAGGCTCCAGGGCGGCCAGCCCTAAAGGGCTCCTGGGCCCCTGCCCTACCTGGCCCCTGCGGCTGGGCTGCCTCCTGTTGCCGCTCATCTCCCTGGCTCTAGGTCTCTGCGTCCTCACTCCACCTCCCAGCCCCAGCTCTGCTCGCCCCCGAGCGGCTGTACTCTTCTCTGTGCTGGGGGGAAGATGCGCAGAGAGGAGGGGAGAGCAGACGAAGCGGAGGGTGCCAGCTCACCAGCGCTTTCCAATCTATGGGAGTTAGCTCCTCTTATAACCATGACAACGGTGTTGGAGCCGCTGTCTCCGTGGCAGTCACACTGGGGGGGCCAGAGAGCCCCTTAGGAGCCTGGCTGTGGCCGGCAGAACACCTCCACTGCCACCGGACCCAGAGCTCAGGACCCCAAGGCTCTAACTCTTCTACCCACACTGAGCCAGGGCACGGGGCCTCTGTGTGGGAGGCAGGGTTCCCACTAACCTCGAGGCAGGGAGAACCAGGTTGTGGCCTTAGGTCCCCTCTTCTCTGGGACCTCTTATTTTAAGTTTACTTATTTGTATTTTTTGAGAGAGACAGAGAGAGGGAGGTGCATTCTCAGCAGGGTCTCCGTGCTGTGACCCATCCCCAGTCTCGGCCAGCCTGGATCAAGGTCACACGCTTGCCTGGCGTGCTCAGGAGGCCCCAGGATTCGCACTGGGGACCATCCCTGCGGATCCAGCCCCAACAACACAGCACCACCTCCTGGCCCCCCTCTCTGGGGTCTCCCGGACGGACCGCAGGCAGCCACCTCAGCTGCTCTCAGTAGAAAAATCTCTCCTGCAGTCTAACTTTGACCCCTCTCACACTGTTCTCCAGAAAGCCCAGAATAGCTCCCTCTGCTGCTCCTCAACCAATGGGTTTCTCCCAGGACAGGAAGGCCTGTTTTATTTTTTAAAAACAGTTTTGCCAGAGGGTGCATGCACTTGCCAGAGACAGACAGAGGGAGGAAAACTGAAAAATCACCCCTCAAGGGAGATGGCCACACCGCAATCCTTTCTCCTTCATTCTCCTCCTGGATATGCACTCTCACACACCCAGCATGATTTTCTTTTTCTTTCCTTTTTATTTTTTTAAAGAATTATTTATTTATTTAATTTGTTATTATTATCTTTCAATTTGACCAAATAGAGACAGAGAGAGAGAAAGGGAAAGCGAGAAAGCAAGCCGCCAGGTCCAGGACTCAAACTGTGGAAATCCAGTGCCTTTAAACACCACTCCATCTGTGGGCCCCAACCTGGCATGATTTTCAAGCTTCTAGGTCCAGGACTCAAGCCATGGTCCGCCATATGGGAGTCCAGCACCCTAACCACCAGGCCATGCCACCTGCTGGCCCCAGGAAGTCCTTTCTGACATCGACCCTTCATACTCCAGCTGTGGTCTCTGTAGAGATGGGGGAGACTGCTATTTCTCACCTTGACTTAAACCTCCTTCCTGTCTCTCTTCAAGCCCTTACACTTCTCAAAAAGTCTGAGTTGAGAAGAAAGAGATACCATTCTTCTTACCTATCCTAGGACCTTCCTCAGCTGTGGCCTCAGATTTCTGGGTTTTCCCTCCCCTTGTGGAGGAGGAAGAGCAGGAATATAAGCTGACAAAACCTCTCCTTCCAAGATGTCCCTGCCTGGAAACCAGCAGATGGAGTAGCAGTTACACTGCTGGGCTCCCACATAGTCGACTGCAGTTCGAGTCTTGGACCTGGAGGCTTGAGACTCATGCCGGGTGCATGTGTGTGCATGCTCAAAATCCAGAGAGGAGAATAGAGGAGAAGGGATTGCGGTGTGGCCATTCCCCTGGGGGGGTGATTTCTTGCTTTCTGACTCTCTCGAAGATGTACCTGTCCGTCAGAAAGTAGGGCAGCATGAGGGCCGAGCAGTGTGGCAGAGGTAACGCACAGCCCTCTGAGGCTGACACATGGAGGGCGCCTCCCTGAGTATGCCGGGCAGGCTGAGCCCCTGATCCAGAGCTGGACAAGGCAGGGGTGGATTATAGCATGAGGGCCCTGCTGGAGGTCCCTGTCTCTTTTTCTTAGAATAAAGTGTATGAATAAATAAACCTTAAAAATGTATACAGGGCTGGCTCTGTGACCTGGTGGTTAAAGCCGCTGAATCCCACACGGCCAACTGTGTGGCTCGCATCCCAGACCCAGGGGCTTGAAGAACACTCTGGGCAAGTGTGTGTGCATTCTCAAAATCCCAAAAGGAGGAAGAGATGGAGGAGAAGGGATTGGGGTGTGAGCACCCCCCACCCCACCCCCCCGCACCCAAGCACATGCACCCTCTACCAAAAGGAAAAGAAAAATTATATTACAAAGAGCAGCCAGGTGAGAGGCCTTAGCCTGGTCCTCAGCAGACTAGTCCTGGCTGGGAGTGGGGGAAGGGAGGGCAGAGAAGGGGAAGTGTGGAGGGGTGGAGTCAGCTGTGCAGGGCGGGGCACTGAGCTGCATAGTCCTAGCTTGCGGGATTCCTGGGGGCCCAGAGCCCTCTCTGGCCTCCCACAGGAGCTCCAGGTCTGCCTGGTGTGGCAGGGGAGCCCAGAGCCTGGAGGGCACTCTGTCCTCCTCCTCCTGCACCCTCCCCACTCCCTGCCTATTTCTCTTTTCTCCACTCTCCTCTCCTCCCTCCTCTGCTCCTCACCCCTGCTTTCCCAGTCTCAGCTTTGTCTCCTTCCCCTCACCCCTCCCTCCTCCTCTATCTAGGGCTGCTCAGGACACTCCCTGCCTCTAAGTGCAGCCTCTAAATTGTTCCAGCCTCCTTTTTTCTTCAATGGTACCGACTACCTAGACCACCAGAAAATTCCCCCCTTGGCCTAACTCCATCATTTTTGCTCCAAATTAGAACTCTTTAGAAGACCAAATATACCTTACTAGACCCCCAAAGACAGAGCCAAGATCTCTTCCCACTGCCATCGGCTCTCCTAGCTCTCCTTCCCTGCCCTCCCAGCCTTCTCAGGTACACAAATTCAAAGTTTGAACACTTACTACATCTGAATTAAAAGCAAGCAAGCAAACACGAGAATAGCGTTTTTTTTTTTTTGAAAAATTTTTTCTATAGGGCGTTTGAACTCGCCAGAGAGACAGAAAGAGAGAAATCACCTCCCAGGAAGGATTCCCTTTTCCATTCTCCTCTCAGGATTTGGGGCCTGCACATACACGTGCCCGGCATGAGTTTCAAACTACTGAGTCTGGGACTCGAACCCGGGTCAACCACATGGGAGTCCAGTGCCTTAGCCACTATGTCAGCCGCCGCCCCCCCCGCCCCCCCCCCTCAGAACAGTATTAAAAAGGCGGGCCTGATGGTGGCACAGCAGTAGAACACAGTGCTCTGTGAGGCTGGCCCACATGTGAAGGCTCCAAGTGTGAGTTTGGGGACCTTCCTGAGTATGCCAGGCATACGCCCACAATCTAGGACTGGTTCTGGTTGGGGTGGACTGAGGGGTCAAGACCCTGTCGGGGTGCTGCTTCTCTGTCTCTCTCACTTATGGAAGAAATAAAGAAATAACCTTATAGGAGGGGCATGGGTTAGCCCTGTAGCCTGGTGGTCAGAGGACCTGGATCCCACATGGCCAACTGTGGTTTGAGTCCCAGGCCCAGGGACTTGAAAAACCTCAGGCGTGTGTGTACGCATGTCCCAAATCCGACAGGAGACCGGAGAGACAGAGGGGAAGGGCTTGCAACATGGCCACACCTGATCGAAGGGGTGCTGTCTCCCTCTCCCTCTTCCTCTTTCTCTGGCAAGTGCATATGCCCTCTAGCCAAAAAAAAAAAAAAAAAAGACAGGCCCCACACCCTAGTGGTTAAGGGAGCCAGATCCACATGGCTGACCAAGGTTCAAATCATGGCCCCGGTGGCTCGAAAAACACGCTGGGGCACATGTGTGTGCATGCCCGTAATTCCAACAGGATGAAGACACAGAGGAGAGCTTACAACATGACCACACCTCGTTGGAGGGTGCTTTTCCCCTCTCCCTCTCAGTCATAAGTGAGTACACACACCCTCTGGCAATTAAGAAAAAAAAAAAAAAAAACCCAGCAGGCCTGCAGGAGGGGTCATTCCCAAGAAGGCAGATCTGCCCTCGTGTTACTCCAAGCCCCCAAATGCTTCTCCAAGCCCCCTTTCCACACTGACTTCTGTCCTCTACCCCCACCGTCCAGTGTCAGGTCAGCTCTGATACAGCTGGGGACGGGGAGGTACCAATGCCCTTCGACAGCCCAGGTCCTCCTGCCTCTTCCACCTGCAACACTCACCCTCTCTTGAAGCGACCCCCTCTCTAGGTGGGCCAGCAGCGGGCAGCAGCCACAGCAGCAGCACATCCCAGCAGGGCACTGCCCGGCAGCAAGCGGCCCTGGCACTGCCTAGTGCTATTGTCCCAGAGGAGGCCTGTGCCCGCCCCAGGGCTTGGGCTGTGAGGATGGAGGGACACAGGGCTGCTGCTCGGGGGTGCCTGCTCTGCAGGAGTAAGCAGGCTTGCCTGTATCCACTCTGCCCTACTCCTCCCCAGGTACTTAGTCACACTGGTCTCCCAGCAGGGCGGCCCTCACTTCATGCCCCTGTCCACCAGGAAAGGGCCCGTTACTCCACAGTCCACGGCACCCACCGCGAGCTCAAAAGCCACTCCCGCTCAGTTCAACACCGTCTCTTCCCACATGCCTTACGGGAAGGCTTTCATGCAACACAGGTGTCATCTCCACCGCTGCTACATCAAGGGTTACGTGATGGTGGTTTAGTGGCAACACGACTGGACTCGAATGGAAAGGCCCTGGGTCTGCATCCCAGGTCCTTCCTGAGCACACCGGGTGTGTCCGCCCACGAGCGAGGCTGGCTGAGACTAGAGTGGACGGCAGTGAACACCCTGTTGGGAGTGCTGCTCGCTCCCCCTCTCTGTCCCTCTCCGGAAAGAAAAAAAATAAATTTAGGGGGGCTAGCAGGTGGCGTGGGGGGGTTAAGGGTGCTAAACTCCCACATGGTCAACTGCAGTGCGAGTCCTGGACCTGGCGGCTTGCTTTCTCACTTTCTCCCTCCTCTCTTTCTGTGTCTCTCTCTGGTAAAGTTAAAATACTTATTGTAAATAAATAAATAAGGTTACATAAAATAATTCTAAAAACATTTTTTTATTTTTAGGGGCAGCCCCACAGTCTAATGGTTAGGGCAGTCAGTCAGACCCCACATGGTCCACTGTGCAGACAGAGGCCCAGATGGAACAGCCTGAGAAACTGGGCGCATGTGTGCATGCCCAAAATTCCAACAGGAAGGAGAGATGGAAGTGGAGGGATTGCATTTTGCGCCCTCTAGCACCCACATAGAAAAAAAAAAATTTAAGGTTTTTGCCATAGAGCACGTGCACTCTCCAGAGAGACAGTCAGAGGAGTGAGAAATCACCCCCTGCCCTGAGCGGGATGGCCACTAGCAACCCCTTTGCCTCCATTCTCCTCTTGGGATTTTAGGCACACATGCCCAGAGTGATTTTCAAGCTACCAAGTCCAGGACTCAAACTACGGTCAGCACCATAATCACTATGTCACCTGCTGGCCCCCAAAAAAGTATGTTTTAAATAAACAGTTTAAGGGCCAGCAGGTGGAATGGTGGTTATGGTGCTGGATTCCCACATACCGATTGCAGTTCGAGTCCCAGATCCTGTGGCTTGACAGTCACAAATAAATAAATAAAGTGGAAAAAAGAATGTGAAAGTACCTAGTACAATGCCTAGTACACAACAGGAACTCAACACATTTCTAGAAATAAAATAAGAAAAGAGGGGGGACCAGCAATTGGTGTAATGGCTATGTCACTGGACTCCCATGTAATTGCAGTTTGAGTCCCAGACTCGGTGGCTTAAACTCATGGCGGGCGCGCGCATGCGTGTGTGTGTGTGTGTGTGTGTGTGTGTGCATGTGCCCAAGATCCCGAGAGGAGAATAGAGGAGAAGGGATTACAGTGTGGCCATCCCCCCGGGGGGTGATTTCTGTCTCTCTGCTTTCTGTCTCTCTGTCTCTGTCTTTCTGGCTAGCGCACGGGCCCTATAGCAAAAACCTTTCAAAAAACAAAAAAGGAAAGAGGGATAGCTGGAGGGATACCAAGACCAGGAGCTTCATAACACCCTCCTTCCTGCTCTAGGGACCCCTCATCCCTTAGTCTCTGCTCCCCTTTTTTCTCCTCTCTCCCTCCTCCTGAAGCCTCCCAGCCTTGTTTCCGTCTGCTCCCTTTGGCTAAGACCATGAGGGTTTCCTCTCCAGGTCAGAAGGCAGCCAACCCAAACCTTCCTTCCATTGTCATCCCAGATCTCGGTCGCTCTGGGAAAGAAAGACGGGCAAGTGGCAGAGGGCAATGGTGGCTGACTGCTGACTGCTCGGAGGCAGCCTCCCCTTTCTCTCCACTCAATCTCCCAGGCTGAGATGAGAAAACAGTGACACACACGAAAGGCAGGGCAATGCCAAGGCCTGGACTCTGGCTTCCTATGCCCCCCAGGGGCAGCGGGCCTGGCAGAGCCACCCAGGTGAGTGGGACCGTCTCCAAGCGAGGCCGGAGCTCCCCGCTGCCCTTGCTTTCCTGTCCGGTATGTCCAAACTAAGACCTCTGGAGGAGTCCCTGGGCCTCACAACTCACAAGCACCTCTGCTCCAGTTGCAATTGGTACTGCCCTTCCCCCCCCCAGGCGTGAGGCCTCTGTCTAGACCCTCAGTATGGCCCCTGGAGGGACCCACTGGGATCCGAGTTCCCTGCGGCTTAGCTCCTGGCCAGCAGAGGTGCAGAGCCACAGGCTGGGAAGGCCAATGAGTCATGAGGAATGAGCTGCAGGCTGGGAAGTGAAGGACAGGCTTCCTGGCCATGGGACTAAGAGGGCTTGGGATGGCTCAGCAGGGCCCTGTCCCTTTATGAGCTTCCAGGGACAAGAGGAAGACAGGAGGCCTATGGGAAGGCGGCCAAGTAGGAACACTAATGCCAAAGCCAGAAACAACACAGAAAGACATCACCGAACACACAAAGGCACTTAATAAATGCTTGTTTAATGAAGGAAGATGAGACACCGAGCCACGGGGCGGGCAGGCTGGTGAAGCAGAACAGGGGTGCCGAGGGTCATGGGGACTAAAATCGGGCTAGGGACCCTGAGACCAGGGCATCCTGGACCCCAGCCTACCCCCCACCCAGCCACACCTGTCGGCCCAGGAGAGGGAGAGGAGCAGAGAGAGCAGCAGGGGGGGGGCGACGCAAACAGACGGGCGTTTGTGCCAGTGAACAATAGCCGTGCCAGGACTCCCTGCCCTCCTGGCACAGGGCAGGCCGGCGGGGTTGGGAGGGGGGCAGCTGCTGCCGGCAGCCCCACCCCCACCCTCCCCCATGGAGACATAAACAAACCCAGAAGGGTCCAGCCAGCTCCTGTCAGCCCTTCCTTTTTCCAGCCCAAAGCCCCCTAAAGCCCCCACGAATCCGCTGCCTTAGCTCCTGGGCGGGCCTCCAAACCACACTGAGGCAGCCCAGAGAGCTAGTCCCACTTCTTTGGAGATCGCTGTTCCCGGGCGCAGACTGGGAAGGCGGGCGGGCGGGCACACCCTCGGTCGCACAGGTAACAAGCCCTCACACTCACATCTGCCTCCTCCCGGATTCCAAGGTCACCGCTCCAGAGCCAAGGGGACTGAGATCACACCCCCCTTTGACCCCTCGGCTGGCCCCAGCAGCTCCCTCTCAAGGCACGGTCCAAACCCCTTCAGCCGCTCAGGGACTTCCCTAAGCCTTCAGCTCCCTTCCCCCTCTCTCTCCCCTCCCCCGCAGCTCCTTCCCTAACCTCTATGACCCCTAGAATCTTACTCTAGGCCCCCAAAGCCTCAGCCTCCCAGAGGACCCCAATTCCTTGACTCTCCTCCCAAACAGCCAGCTCTGCCGGCTCCCTCCTGAGCCCCATTCCCAGCCCTGCGCACAAAGCCAGCCACCTCTCCACCACTCAGAACAAAGAAATAGTCTCTCCACGCTCCCACCCCACCTGCCCGCCACACTCCACTGCTGGGTCCTAGAGATTCCTAGGGGACCCCAGCCTCCTGAGCCACCTTGCATCTCTGGCCCCTGCTCGGCAAAACAGAAGCCTTTGTTCTGAGGGGAGTTAAGGCTAGGGTTTGGGAACGGAGGAGGGAAGAGCGGGGTAAAGAGAGAAAGGGGCCTGTGGGGCTCAGGGTGCGTGGAGGTAGGAAGTGGAGCAGAGAACTGAGGGGGGGTGGCGAGCTGGAGTCGGCCTGGAAGAATAGAAATGCGGTGGAAAGGAAAAGGGAGCATGGGGGGCTCCCCGGAAAGCTCCGTGAGGGTGGGAGGGAGAAGGGGTAGGTTGTACTTCAACTTCCCTTTCTCCGAGCAGGTCCCAGGGAACAGCAGGAATGGGGAGGGATCCGGATGTAGCTCTGCCCCATCCCCCCCATAGGTAGCAGGGAGACCATCTTCCTCAAATACCCGTGTTTCCAGCAGCCCCCCCCCTCCCACCACAGTATAAAAAGAAAGGAGACAGCTGGCCTGCTTGGGGGAGGGGGGAGAGGGGATCCAGGGTTTGTTGGCTAAGAACCAACTCCCCCCTTCTGTAACCACAGCTTTCCGGGGCTGGCCCTCCCCTTCCGACCAGCCCAAACTGACAACTACCCTCCTCCAACCACCCTCCTCCAGTGGCCTCCGTGCCCTCAGATCCCTCAGATCCGCCTACTCAGCTCCCCACCCCACCCCAGCCAGATTCCCAAATATCCCCCTCCCCCCATGGCCAGCCCCAGGGTGAGAAGAGACAGGCCTGCATTCCCAGCCCCCCACCAAAACAACACAGAGGACCCAGGTATCTGGCCTCCTCACTTCCCCCCAGTAACGGGCTCCCAGCCCTCCTCTCCCTGTATCTACCGTCCCAGACCCTCTCTCATATTCTCACCAGGTCTGCCCCCCCCCACACCCATGGCTTTCCTTTTTAGGGTGGAACCAAATTTCCGTGGTTTCAAAAAAAAAAAAACCTCCCCCCCCCCCGCCCCCCTTGGCTTGGCTCCAGGGTCTCAGCTCAAACGGTTGAAAAAATAAACAGACTTTGGGAGCTGGGCCTGGCCTGGCGCAGGGCTGTGAAGAGCTGTCTGCCACCCCACTGTTCCACACGCTCCGGCCCTCTCACCCTGGCCCTCTGTTTGTCTTAGGCCCTACTCAAATCCCCAGTTGCCTTCCGGTGAGCAGACTCTAATTCAGACCCGAGGGAAGTCTCACTACCTCTCCCTGGCCCCAGCCCTCCGGCCGCCCCCACCCCAATGGGATCCCAACTCAGCCAGACAGGTAGGCTGGCTAGGGAGTAGCAAAAAGCCACAAGAAGGGGGTCCGTCACCCTTCAGACTCTCTCTCGCCTGACGATGATGATCTGCTAGCCAGGGCTGGGCGCTGGGCCAGGGCACTGGGGTGGGAGAGAAGCCAGAGATTCAACCAGCTCTGGGCAGGGCCCCGGCCTTTCCAATAATGGCCACAGTGTGGGTCTCCTCAGGGGCTGGGAGGTACACACCTGCCTCCCAGCTCTCACTCATTCACCTACAAGTCAGCGTCATTTCCTGGAGCTGGGCCTTTACAGAGGTCATGGCATTTGGGAGTGGGCCTGGGTACAAAGACAGGATGACACAGTGGCCAGGAGGTCATGATCTGTATGGGGGGAAGCTATGCACCCAGGCACAGGTGATGACAGGTAAAGCCCCCCCCAGGAGGGGAGACAAGAGAACACAGAGCTGGGGGAGGGGGGCGCACGGTGCGGAGCCGAGCGGAGCCGAGCGAGGCAGCCAAAGGTTTCAGGTTGTCTGAGGTCGGGAGAACAAGGAGCTTGAAGCTGGAGGGAAGACAGGATGGGGGACCCTGTGTTGCCGGCCCGGGGTGCTCCGGGTGGATCCCAGCTACACAAAGACCTCTGCTCCCTTCACTTGCGGGTGATGGCTTGGGGGAAGTAAGCTGTCCCTCGGCGGTCCCGACCCCGGCCACCCGCCCACCCAGAGGGGAGAACTGAATCACAGCTGGAAAGTCCGTTTGCGAGGAGAGGAGGAGCTGACTTTTGTCTGGAGGGGTGGTGGGAGGAAGCCGAGAAACCACCCCCTCCCACCCCCTCCGCCGGATGGCAGGGACAAAGGGGGAACGACCGAGCCAGCACTGGGGGTTGGGGGGAATATCGCCGAGAGCCGCCCGGAGGGACCCCAACAGAGAGAGGGGGCCGGAGAGCTCCTACAGCCCCCACCCCGAAACACACACCTCCCTCTTCCCGCCCCGTCCCTTACCGCAACAACTTTCTTTCGAGCGGCCCAAAACACCCCGGTCCCGCCGGATCGGAGGCGATCGAACCCCAGGTCCGCCTCTCCTGGGATCCCAGCACAGAATACGCGCGGCGGATCTGGAGGCGCGGGTCGCGTCGGCGGCTCCAACCCCCTCCCCACTCACTCAGTCCCCACCCACCCTGTCCCGCCGCTTTCCCACCCGCCGCTCCGCCCGATTTTGGCGCCCAGATAGCAGGCGGGGAGACAGGAGGTGCAAGACGGGTGCCGGAGGTCGGAGGACACCCCGAGGACAGCGAAGGAGGGAGAGGGGTTTCGGAGCCCACCTTGCTCGCCAGCTCTTTGCTCCGGTCGATCCGCGCCCGCGTGAGGGATTCGATCCGAGACATAATCCGATGGGGGGAGCCCGGGAGGATGCGGCGCTGACCCAGGCGCCCAGCTATTGTGGGGGGAGGGTGGGGGGAGGGGTCCGGCCCGCACGCGTCGGTCTCGGGGACAGGAAGTCTGACTCCCCTCGCCCGGCACCCAGCGCCAGTTCCTCAAACCGGAGTCTCCTCCCCCGCCCGAGCTCAGGAAGGGGGGAGGCGGAGCGGAGGGAGGGCGGGGTACCGGCGCGCGGGACGGGACGCCCGGCTTGGTGTTGGGGCAGCTTGGAGAAGTGCAGGGGTCCCTGGACAGCTTTGAGGGCCCCCTGCCCGTTCGTCCTCCGGCGCCTGGGGGCGCCCTCTAGCCCTAGGAACCCCTTCTGTGCGGTGCTTTTCCTAAAACCCAGCCACGTCCAGCCCCGGCCCTCGCTGGACCCTAGGTCTGCCCTTTCCCCCTCCCCCACCGCGTCACTTCAGTGTTTAAGGACCCGCGGGCCCGAGGATTCCGTCCTCCCGCAGCTCTCCAGGGAGCCGGGGACCAGTTCCTTCCTGGCCTGCGGAGGCCATCAAAGCAGACAGACCCTTTGACGTTGGGGGCAGGGATGGCGAGGGCAGGGGAAAATCAAAGGGGAACTAACGGCCCGCTCTTTAGTAGGCGTAAAGAGGATTCACTCCCAGAGATGGAAGGATCGAGAGGAGAGGATTCTCCCACAAGCCCGCGCCCCTCTGGGGCCTCCCAGAGCACACGCTGACCCTCCTCCGAGCCCCGCCTCTGCCAGCTACTTTGGGAGGTGGGGAAGATGGCTCAGCACCTTTACGGAAGGCTGAGAAGCTGAGGAACTCCTCCCGTGGGTCTAACCAAAGTTCTCTCTGCTGTGAGTTAAACTGCAACGGAAGACTAGAAACCAAGCTGCCCTCCTCTGGGGGCAGCCAGGGCACGGTCCTTCTCTCCACCAGAGGGGGGTGAGGTGGGGCATTCCGCTTTCTCCACCCTTTGCTTCCATCAAACCACCCAGGGCCAACCTCCACCTCTGAGTTTCCTGCCATGGGGAAAATTCCTTCTGTCTAACTGTAATCACTCACGGCTCAGTTTATTTCTGCCTCTCAGGATTTCCCGTTTCGCTAGAGAGACTAGGCGCTTTGAGAGCCCTGGGACAGAGCACTCTGTGTTTGCAGGGTCCTGTCTTGATTCTGGTCCCTAAAGGTATGGGGAAGGAGGAGGGGAGAAGCGGCCCCAGCCGGATGCAGCAGCTCCCTGCCGGGCTCAGCAGCTGGGCCAGGCTGCAGGTCTCAAGCCGGGTTCAACACTCTTGTGGGTGCCAATTTTAGCCTCTGCCACTATTTTGGGCTGCGCTGCCTCACCACTGGCAGAGCTGGTTGGGCTCCTCACCCCAGCACCACCCCCACACTGCTCTCCTGCCTAGCAACTCCTTCACCTCCTTCACCCATTCCCCTGTTTAGGAGCCTTATATAGCAAAGACCAGCAGAAAATGAAAGGAAATAAACCAGGCCCAGTCCAGGTTGGATGGAAATTAGAAGCAGAAAGGGCTTTTCCAGGGCAGAGGCTGGTTCCTCCACACTTGCACCTGCAGGGGAGACCTATGGGATGGCCTTAGGAACTCCCCCAAATCAGCAGATCTGAGGCTCCTGGCCCCAGAATGCCAGACTTACCTCCCCCCAGTGTAGCAGCCTGGGCTGAGGAATGTGCTAAATTTAAAAACAAACAGCCAAAGGCCAGAGCCTGGCCTGATTGCTCCGCCCACCAGGGGCCCAGAGACTTGGAGTGGGCCGGGACTGCAGCTTTTCTCCCAGGCCTGGGGCTGGAGGGTGCTACAGCCAACTAAGGATACTCTTAAAGGGCCCAACTCAACCCTCGGTACTCAAGAAACCCAGGACCTGAATGCCAGGCTATTTTGCAGGACCTCTTTCTTCCGAAGGTCTCTAGGAAACAAGGGGGCCAGACCTGACAACCCTTTTCTGTCCCCTCTCTCCCATCCTACCTGCTGTTTGTCATCCTGCCCCTTGCTGGCCCTGTGTCCTCCTTTCCATCCTCTTAGAAGATGAATAACAAGGAAGGGGGGTGGGCAACATTCCTGCCTTTAAAAACCTGTGTTGAGTGAGTTAGGCCTGCAGCTTGACTCAGTTTCCCTTTTCTGCATCTCCTGAAACAGTAAACACTTCTCTCTCCCTGGCATATTCTCCTTTTTCCAAAGCTCTTCTTCATTCCAACTCCCCCTCTACTGCTATCCAGTGATATCTTCCAGATTTTCAGAAATTATTTTTTTAGATACACAAAAACAAACATTTCTGTCAGAATCTAAAAGCAGCCACCACCTTCTTTAGCCTATTTAACTTGACAAAATGTGGCCTTCCTATTTTAGGGGTAAGGAGGAGGTCCCAAGGAAGAAAGAACCTGGTTGCCAGAGTCTTGACCGGGAGGTAGACAGCCCCCCCCCCCCCCCATCCCAAATACCCAAGGCCAAGCTCTGTACTGTCCAAGAGGCAGTTTGCTTTTCTTCTGTCTGGACCTTGTACGTAGGGATCTTCAATAAGTTTATGGAAACTGCCTATTACAGAGCTGGTTAGTGTGCTAGCTGAAAAACTCACTTTACTAGGCTGACCCTCGGGGGAATGTTCTGGGTCTCCACCTGAAAGCAGCAGGCATGGCCGTGCCCGTGATCTTGAGACTGACTAAGGCTGGGAGTGGATCGTGGTGTCAGGACCCTGTTGGGGGTGCTGTCTTTCTCTCCCTGTCTGCCTCTATTTCCTTCATTCACAGAGGAAATAAACATTTAATAAATGTGTACTAAGGCCAGTCAGGTGGCGTGGTAGTTAAGGCGGCTGGATCCTGCCTGGCCCACTGCACAGTTCAGGTCCTGGACCTGGTGGCTCGAAAGACACGCCAGGTGTGTAAGTGTGCGCACCCAGAATTCAAAGAGGAGAGTGGAAGAGAAGGGACTGTAGCATGGCCATCCCCCGGAGATGCTTTCTCACTCCATTCTCTTTCTGTATCTCCAGTGAGTATAGGCACCCTATAGCAAAAAAAAACTATGTGTGAATCTCAAGCATTTTTGCACCAAAATAAACTCATACTTTAATTCCACCTTTCTGCGACCTTTTTGATGCCCTGGTAAAGTCGTAACTGACTGATAGCTGATGAGCATCTCGCAGAGGGGAAGGCTGAGAGGAGACAGACTGTCACATGCAGGTCACTGAGAGGCAGAGGCAAAATATTCAGTCAACACTCGAGGTGTGCAGTCCAGCTCCACCTCTTCCCAGCTATGAGGTTTTGGCCAAGTCACTTAACTCCTAGGTGATGTCTAGAAGATGGAAATTAAAATGCTTATCCTCACCAGAGTTGTTACAAGAATTAAACAAGGGGCGTGGTAGTTAAGGCTCTGGATTCCCATACAGTTGACCCCCGTTCAAGTCCCAGACTGGCAGCTTGCTTTCTCACTTTCCCTCTCTCTCTGACTTTCTGGTCAAATTAAAAAAAAAAAAAAAAAAAAAAAAAAAAAAAAAAAAAAAAAAGATGATGAATAAAATGAAACAAATAATTCTTAAAAAAAAAAAAAAAAGAATTAAGGAAGACCTTTGGAAAGGGTTCTGTCATCTGCACAATGCTGGTCACGTAGGAAGGAATAAGCCACTTCCTTCTCTCACCGCTTGACTGAGCCCCGGTCCAGCCCCACCCTCTGGCCCAGCCCCACCCCCTGACGTTTGCCTGCTTCAGACCCCCCTGCTGAGCGGGAAGGAGCGGGAGGAAGAGATTAAAAGAAGCCAGGGGCACACACATTCATGGGGTGGAAGGAAGATAGACCAGAACTCCACAGAGGGAAACAGGAAGACAGGGCCAGAGACCCTGGTGAGGGAAGACTGGCCAGGACAATGTCCCGACTTGCTCCTGCTCTTTCCTGTTCCCTGTCTGGGCTCCAGAGTCTCCACCCCCCTCTTCAGGGTGCCCCCTACCAGCCCGTTAGGCCACAGGTGGGCAGACACAGACAGGGAGTCTGGATGGCCCCTGGCCAGCACTGGCTTCCCCTACCGTTGCCATGGCAGAAAAGGAGGCAGAAAAGGAGGCCGTTCTGTGGTGAGCTGTCCTGTGTGAGCTGAGAGTGCTGTGGGACGACGGACCCAGACCCTCAGGTCTCTGTTGCATGCAGAGCGTGTGCATGCCCACTATCTAGGCAGCTGGGGCAGGGGATGCACTACAGGGCAAAGACCCTGTTAGGGGTGCCTGTCTCTCTGTCTTTGTCTCTGTGCCTCTTTTGCTTATGAAAGAAAGAAATAATTTAGAAACAAAAAATCCTTAGGGTGTGGAAGGGGGTAATCAGGGGAAGAAAGAATATTTAACGATAAAAAAGAAATTATTATCTGTTAATGATAATGTGTATGGTAATGTCTTAGACTGGACTAAGCACACTGTGTTCATGCTGGGAAAAATTAGGGGGGGGGGGCCCAGCAGGTGACATGGTGGGGCACTGGACTCCCGTGTGATTGACTGCGGTTCGAGACCTGGACCTGGTGGCTTGAAACTCACACCTGGCACATGTGCATGTGAGCCCAAAGTCCTAAGAGGAGAATGGAAGAGAGGGAATTGCAGCGTGGCCATCCCCCTTTGGGGTGATTTCTCACTTTCTGTCTCTCTGGTGAACATATGGGTCCTAATAGCAAAAATCTCTCTCAAAAAAAAAAAAAAAAAAAAAAAAAAAAAAAAAAAAAAAACTTGTACACTGTAAGGATGTACAGTGATTAAATGTAAATTTTAAAATATTTTAAAATTTAAAAAGCAGAATCCTTCGTGCCCCACCTGCACTCCTGTACCAGCTTTAAGATACTCCAACGCTCCTGTTCTGAGCCGGGTCTCCTGCCTCGGTAAGCCTCAACTCCCACCTGCAGCCTGTGCTGAGAAGGTACCAAAAATGTGGCCTGCTTTCATCCTTCCCTTCCCAGCCACCACGCCAAAGGGAGTCCTGGCTAAGGGCCGGCGGAGGGGAGTGCCCTGGCACCACCGCCTGAGCAGCCTTCCTGGGCAAGCACCTCATGGCTCTGCAAGGTGGGTATGGCCATGGCCTCCCCAGCATTTCTCTCGGTGCTCAGAGGCCGCCCCGGGTAGGAAAGTACGTTCGGGAGGCCATGAGAGGAAATGGGGGCGGCTCATTCTGCCAGTAACTAAAGGCAGTGGAAGTGAACTGAAGCAGCGGGCAGAGCTGGTGTCACCAGGGCTGGTGACAAGGAACAGCGTGGCGGCCTTCCGTTCCTGGGATCGGAACAGCACACACCACACACGTCGGGTGCGCAGCTGTGCTTCAATAATCACACGCTTTCCTGGCTTCCGCTCTGCCTATGGTCTAATTTCAACCCCTTCCATTGCCATGTCCACCTGTAAAATTATGAGTATAAAAGTATCTTGCAGACCCTACACTCTATGAAGAAGTGAAAAGTATTGCTATAATCATTATCATTATTATGTCCAATGGTTACGATTTCTGCTGCCCACCTCTTAGCCACGTGAGGCCTAGGAAAGAGGGAGGGGCAGGCCATGCCTCAGCTTCTGAGGCTCCTGGCCCTTTTCCTTCTCCAGCTGCCCATAGCTGGTTGCTAGGCCGGGGGAAAGCAGAGGAAAGGTGATTTGCTGGGTTCCAGGGATGGAGCTGGGAGACAAAGCGCGGGTTCCCTTCAAGTCTGGACCACTGCCCTGAGTCTAACAGGGAGGGCTGGGGAGGGGGCAGAGGCAGGACGGGAGGAAGGGGACTGGGGAGGGCTGCCTCCTGTTTCCCCAGAGGACTCTTACCTTGGCCTTCCCGGTCATGCCCAAGAAGAAGCTGAAGGTCCGTCGCAGGGAGGAGCCTGCCCAGGTGCCTGAGCCCCCTTCCAGCTGGCTACAGCTGCAGAGAGAAAAGGCAGAGATGAAGAGAGAGCAGTGGGGCCGGAAAAGACAGATACTGCCACAGCCATTGCCCCAGGTGCCAGCCAGCAGAGAGAGTGGAGATTAGAGAGGACACTTCGAGAAAAGTGAGGGAGAGCGAGAAAGGACTGAGAGAGAAAGACGCCCCGACCTCCTAGGGCTTCCTGGATGTGGGCACTTCAGCTCCCAGGCCCCTCTATATATGAGAACTCCAGGCTCCTCCCAGACAAAAGCAGACTCCTCCTTCCTTACCTAATCCAGGCGCAGTCTGGGAGGCCCCATCTCCTCCTTTAGGCTGCTCCCCAGCAGCGGAAGTGGTATGGGGTGGGGGCTCTCCCGGGGGGCATGTTCCCCTCTCAGAACAAGAGCGCTGTGTACGACCCTCTCTGCTGTTTGGAAAGGGCCTCTGGGCCTCAAGCCAGTAAGGACTGAATTTCCTGGGATTTCATCAGCCCCATCCCATGAGCTAATCCCAAACCCAGAGCCAGAAGGATGTGTCAGCTAGAGATTTTCAGGACCACAAGTCAGAGTCTGCTATCTTAAAGGGCCCATGACTTGCTCACACACCCACAATGTCTAGGAGGGCTGACCCACTGGAATCAGGCTTCAGCGTAGGAGCCAAATAAACAGGTGCTGCTTTTGCATGCTTATTTACATAGTTATTGAAATCGCCAGGCCTCCTCCTGCCTCCTGAACGGTGCCTTAGGGCCCTGCCCTCTCCCACAGAGATCTCCGGCCCTGTCTGGCTCTCCGTGATCAATGATCTGAGCTGTCCAAAGCTGCTCCATAGTCCTCGGTCACTGTCTCCCTCTGAGACTGACAGCCATTCTGCGGGCTCAATTCACGATAGCAAGCGACTCCCACTCTCTTACTCATCTGACACCCTGGGGTCTGGACACGCTTTCTTTCTCTGATTTCTCCTCCATCTCCTGGGGCTACCAGGAACCTTGTGAGCCCTCCCTCGCCAACGAGAAGAGGCAGATTGGGTGCCTTTTGGGGGAAGTCTATTTGGAGGTTTGTGGTCAGAAACACTAAGGAGGGTGATGTTTCGGGAAGCAGAGAGATCCTTGGGGCTACAGAATCCATGACCCTCCCCCACCTAGGCCTTCGAAGGGCTCCGAGTCCTCCAAACTCACCTTTTGCGGAGATCGATGGCAGAGGACCGGGATAAATTCCCTGCCAATGCAAAAGGAGACAAGAAGTGTCCAGCTAAGGCCAGACAAAGGCACTCAGGGCTGCGTCCCTCCACCCCCTGCACCTGGATCAGGTTCCCAAGCTGCAGGTGCATGTGACGCCATTCCTGAGGGCGGGCGCTGGGGAGCAGGGACAGAGGGCGGGGTCTGAGCAGAGCAGGGCTGAGACCTTAGAAACCTTGGGAATAGAGCCCAGGGTTTGTGCAGAAAGGGGCTGGGGCCCGTGTTTCAGCTGTGTTTCTGGTGAATGGGGAGGGCTGAGGTTTCACACTGAGCTCCTAATACTCCATCTTGACAAGGTAGAGTGCAGTAATTCCTCCAGCTCTGGCAACAGGGCTGTCTGGAGCACCTCACTGTGACCTGCTCCAGCCTTCTGTGGGAGCAGGGTCTCAGAGTGCCAAAGAGATTCAGATCTCTCATTTGGATAAAGGCACTTTGGGGCTCCAAGCGTGTGTGGTTACACAACGTAGGCCCAGGACACCTGGGCCTGCGCGGCTGACTCTAGCAGTGGTGGCAAACCCGCTTTGCTCCCGACTTTCACTCACCGTTTGGATCCGTGCAGTCCAGGAGGCAGTTGATGCCACTCATGGATACAGACTTGGAAAGCATGCCAGTGGCCGAGGCGTTCAGACGGCCAGCCAATGGGTGACAGGAGCCCTGGCCCTAGAAGCATGTCAACAGTCCTCACATGAGCATCGGGCTTTGTCCCTCCTCGCGTGCACCTAGTCTCCCCCACAGCCGGGCCTTTCTCCAAATCCAGGCCTCACACCCCTGCTCTACCCACCCCTGGGAAGTCTGCGTGAAGGAGCTGGGAAGTTATCCTGCTCTGGAAAACGCCTTACACTGCTGCACTTCAAGTCCAGACTTTCTTAATATGGAAAATAGCTCAGGGGCTGGATGGCGGAGCACCGTTCAAACCAAGGCAGACCCACGTGGGAAGACTGCCCGCTCACACTGGAGACCTCTCACACTCACCCGGGCACGTATGCACCCGTGATCTGGGGCTGGCCAAAGCTGGGGCTGGATCGTCACATCAAGATCCTGTCGGGAGTGCGAGGTCTCTGTTCTTGCTCACAGAAAAATTAACGTTTTTCTTTTTATGGAGAGATTTTTGCTATAGGATGCATGCACTCACAGCAGAGACAGAGCCAGAAAGTGAGAAATCACCCTCCAAGGAGGATGGCCACACTGCAATCCCTTCTCTCCTCCATTCTCCTCTCAGGATTTTGGGCACATACCCGGTGTGAGTTTCAAGCCACCAGGTCCAGAATCAAACCACAGTCAACCACGTGGGGGTCCAGCACTTTAACCACTACACCACCTGCTGTCCCCTAAACTTTTTATTTTTTTAGGAATTATTTTATTGGGACCAGCAGGCTGCATAGTGGTTAAGGGCCTTGGACTCCCACAAGGCGGACCACAGTTCAAATCCTGGACCCAGTGACTTGCTTTCTTGTTTTCTATCTCTCTCGCTCTCTCTCTGTTCCACTCTGGTCAAATTAAAATTAATTAATTAGTTAATTAATTAAAGTTCAATGAAATAATATTTTTTAAAAAGACTTTATTTATTTATTTATTTTAATTTGACCAGAGAAGGATAGAGTGAAAGAGAGAGAGAAAGTAAGAAAGTAGGCTGCCAGGTTTGGGACTCAAATTGCAGTCAGCCATGTGGGAGTCTAGCGTCCTTAACCACCATGCAACCTGTCGGCCCCAATAAACATCTTTTAAAAGAAAAACTATAGGGAAAAAAAAGAAAAGAAAAAATATAGGGGCCAGAAGGTGTGGCAGTGATTAAGATGATAGACTTTCTTTCTTTTTTTTTTTTGAGAAGTTTTTGCTATAGGGCGCATGCGCTTGCCAGAAAGAGAGAAACAGAGAGACAGACAGAAAGTGAGAAATCACCCCCCGAGGGGGGTTGGCCACGCCACAATCCCTTCTCCTCTATTCTCCTCTCGAGATCTTGGGCAGGCATGCACATGTGCCTGGCGTGTGTTTAAGCCGCTGGGTCTGGGACTCAAACCTTGGTCGACTACATAGGAGTTCAGCGACATAGCCATTACGCTAACTTCTGGTCCCAAGGTGATGGACTTTCATATGGCTTACCATGGTTTGAGTCTGGCAGTTTGCTTTCTCACTTTCCTTGTCTCTCTCTCTCTTTGTCTATCTCATTCTGGCCAAATTAAAATATAATAATAGTCGGGGTCAAAACATGGTGTGGTGGGAACCAGCAGTTAGCGTAATGGCTATGTCGCTGGATTCCCACGTAGTCGACCGGGGATCGCGTCCCGAACCCGGTGGCTTAAAACTCACGCCAGGCGCGTGTGTGTGCGTGCCCAAGATCTGGAGAGGAGAATGGAGGAGAAGGGATTGCGGCGTGACCATCCCCCCTGGGGGGTGATTTCTTGCTTTCTGTCTCTATGTCTATCTCTGTCTGTCTGGCGAGTGCACGCGCCCTATAGCAAAAACCTCTCCCAAAAAAAAAATAATAATAAAATAAAATAAAACATGGTGTGGTGAGTAGAGGCACTGAACTCCCACATGGCTGACTGCAGTTCAAGTCCTGGATCTGGCAGCTTGCTTTCTCGCTTTCCCTTTCTTTCTCTCTTTCTGTCTCTCTTGGGTCAAAAAACAATAATAATAATAATAATGACAGATGGAATTAAATAAATAATATTTTTAGAAATAATGATAAAAAATAAGATTAAGTAGTTCTTTTTTCTTTTTAAGAGGTTTTTGCCTGAGGGCATGTGTGCTTGCAGCAGAGACAAAAAGAGACAGAGAGAACTCAAGAAATAACCCCCTCCAGGGTGGATGACCACACCACAATCCCTTCTCCTCCATTCTCCCCTTGGGATTTTAGGCACATATGCACATGTGCCCAATGTGAGTTTGAAGCCACTGGGTCCAGGACTGGTCTAGGACTCGAACCACTGTCAACTACATGTGAGTCCAACAATGAAACCATTATGCCAGCTGCTGGTCCCAAAGTAAGTAAGTATTTTTTAAAAAAATAAGAAAAAATATATATCTTAGGACAACAGGTGGCATGGAGGTTAAGGTGGCTGGGTTCTACATGGCCAATTTTGTGGTTCAAGCCCTGGACCATGGAAAATCACTCTGGATAGGGGGCCAGCAGATGGTTTGGTGGTTAAGGTGCTGGACTCCAACATGGCTGACCGCAGTTCAAGTTCTAGATCTATGACTTGTTTTTTCACTTTCCCTTTCTCTCTCTGGTCAAATTAAAAAATATAAATTAAGGGACCAGCAGTTAGCGTAATGGCTATGTCCCTGGACTCCCATGTAGTCAACCATGGTTCACATCCCGGACCTGGTGGCTTAAAACTCACGCTGGGCACGTGTGCGTGCATGCCCAAGATCCTGAGAGAACAGAAGAGAAGGGATTGTGGCGTGGCCATCCCCCCTGGGGTGTGATTTCTGGCTTTCTGTCTCTCTGTCTCTCTCTGTCTGGCGAGTGCACACACCCTATAGCAAAAACCTCTCCAAAAAAAATTAATTAATTTAATTAAATTATATTAAATAATTATTTTATAGAATTATTTTATTTAACTTTTTTTTTTTATTAGACCAGAGAGGGACAAAATGAGAAAGAGAGAGAGAAAGAGGAAGAGAGAGAGAGTGGGAAAGCAAGCCACCAGGTCCAGGGCTCAAACCGCAGTCAGCCATGTGGGAGTCCAGCGCCCTTAATCACCCCACCACCTGCTGGCTCTAATAATTCTTTTTATTAAAAAGAAGAAGAAGAAGAAGAAGAAGGGAGAAAAGAAAAGAAAAGAAAAGAAAAGAAAAGAAAAGAAAAGAAAAGAAAAGAAAAGGAAAGGAAAGGAAAGGAAAGGAAAGGAAAGGAAAGGAAAGGAAAGGAAAGGAAATCATCCTGGACACATGTGCATGCATGTCCAAAATCCCTGAAAGAGAATGGAAGAGAAGGGATTGTGGTGTGGCCTTCTTCCCTACCCTCTCTCTGTGTGTTCGCATATGTGCCCTATAGCAAAAAAAAAAAAAAAAAAAAAAAAAAAAAAATTTTTTATTTAGGAGAGGTTTTTACCATAGGGTGCATGCATTCACCAGAAAGACAGAGACAGAGAGACAGAAAGTGAGAAATCAACCCCCGGGGGGTATGGCCACACCAGAATCCCTTTTCTTGGGCACACACACACGTACCCAGCGTGAGTTTAAGCCACTGGGTCCAAGACTCAAACCACAATTGACTACATGGGAGTCCAGTGACACAGCCATTATGTCAACTGCTGGTCCCTATTTGTTTTATTTATTTATTTATTTTTGGAGAGTTTTTTTTTGCTATCGAACATGTGTGCTTGAAAGACAGAGAGACAGAGAGATAGAAAGCGAGAAATCACCCCCCCCCCCCAGGGGAGATAGCCATGCCACAATCCCTTCTCCTCCATTCTCCTCTAGGGATCTTGGGCACGCATGCACCCGTGCCCGGCATGAGTTTAAGCCACCAGGTCCGGGACGCAAACCACGGTTGACTACATGTGAGTCCAGTGACATAGCCATTACGCTAACTGCAGTCCCATAGTTGTTTTATTTTTTTTTTTAAGAGAGATTTTTGGTATGGGGTGGGGGGCATGTGCTTGCCAGAGAGACAGAAAGTGAGAAATCACTCCCCAGGAGGGTTGGCCATGCCACAATCCCTTCTTCTCCATTCTCCTCTTGGGATTCTTGGGCATGCATGCACATAAGTCCAGTGCAAGTTTTAAGCTGTCGGTTCTGGGACTCAATCTGCAGTCAACTACATGGGAGCCCAACGACGTTACACCAGCTGCTGGTCCCTAGTATTTTTTTTAAAGAGAGACTTTTTTGCCCTAGAGTGCTAACACTTACCAGAGAGACAGAGAAAGACAAAGAGAGAGAGAATGAGAAATGACCCCCCAGGGGAGATGGCCACACTGCAATGCCTTCTCCTCCATTCTCCTCTCAGGATTTTGGGCACGCACGCATACGGGTCTGATGTAAGGTTCAAGCTGCTGGATCTGGGACTTAAACCACAATTGACCATGCAAGAGTCCAGCGACATTAACCACTATGCCATCCGCTGGCCCTGAAGGTTATAAATTCTATTTTATTTTATTTTTTAAAAGATTTATTTATGGGACCAGCAGTTAGCGTAATGGCTATGTCGCTGGACTCCCACGTAGTGGACCGTGGTTCAAGTCCCAGACCCAGTGGCTTAAACTCACACCGGGCACATGTGCGTGCATGCCCAAGATCCCAAGAGGAGAATGCAGGAGAAGGGATTGCGGCGTGGCCATCCACCATGGGGGGTGATTTCTCGCTTTCTATCTCTCTATCTCTCTCTGTCTCTCTGGCGAGCACACGCACCCTAGAGCAAAATCTCTCTCACTCAAAAAAAAAAGATTTATTTATTGTCATTGTTTTTCAATTTGACCAGAGAGAGAGAGAGAGAGAGAGAGATAAAGTGAGAAAGCAAGATGCCAAATCCAGGACTCAAACTGTGGTTGGCCATGTGGGAGTCTAGTGCCCTTAAACACCATGCCACCTGCTAGCCCCAAGAGTTATAAATTTTTAAAGCCCCTTTCTAAATAAGCATATAGGGGGACCAGCAGTTAGCATAATGGCTATGTCGCTGGACTCCCACGTAGTCAACTGCGGTTCGAGTCCCGGACCCGGTGGCTGAAACTCACGCCGGGCGCGTGTGCATGCATGCCCAAGATCCCGAGAGGAGAATGGAGGAGAAGGGATTGCGGTGTGGCCATCCCCTCTGGGGGGTGATTTCTTGCTTTCTGTCTCTCTGTCTCTGTCTGTCTGGCGAGCGCACGTGCCCTATAGCAAAAACCTCTCCAAAAAAAGATAAATAAATAAATAAATAAATAAGCATATAGGTCAAAGGAAAAATCATAATGGAAATTTAAAAATACTACAGAACGAAACTTGTAGGAGATGGCCACAGTGATATTTCAAAGGCAATGTGTACCCTTAAAATGCTTACATTGAAAAATTTGAAAAACTGCAAATTAATGAGCTCTGCCAACTTAAAAAGTTAGAAAAGGAACAACAGAACAAACTCAAAGAAAATAGAAAGAAGCATATAATAAAGATAAAAGCCAAAATCATTAAGTAGAAAACAATGATAAAATAGGGAGGATAAATAAAGCCAACAGTTGTTTTGCAGAAGCTACACAAACCTCCGGTAAGAGTAATAAAGGAAGATTGAGAAGGTGCAAATAAAATTAAATAAAAAGGTAGACCTAACTATAGAAAGAGCATTGATTAAAAAAATGAGACTACTATCTACAATTTCATGCCAAGAATTTTGAAAATACAAACAAAATAGACAAATGTTTACAAAAACAAAACAAAACAAAAGAACAAGTAACTTACCAAAACTGAATCAAGAAGAAATAGAAAGTCTGAGTGGTCCTATTAAAGAAATGGAATCAGTAATTAATCTTTCCATAAACAAAACAAAACGAAAACAGCACGCCAGACAATTTTATAGGCAAGGGACAGATCTTTCAAGAACAAATCACTGAAATTTTATACATATTTTCCAAAAAGTAGAAAACAAAACTTTAAAAAACCTCTTCTATGCTTTCTATAAGGCAAGTATAACCTTGATTCTAAAACTAGACACAGACAAAGGAGAATTATGGGCCAATCTCTTATGGACATAAGTACAAAAATCCCAAACAAAGTACTAGCAAACTATAGTAGTTTTTTTTGTTTTTTTTTTGTTTGCTTGTTTGTTTGTTTTTGAGAGATTTTTGCTATAGGGCGTGCGCACTTGGCAGACAGACAGAGAGAGACAGAAAGTGAGAAATCACTCCCCAGGGGGGATGGCCACGCAGCAATCCCTTCTCCTCCATTCTCCTCTCGGGATCTTGGGCACGCATGCACACGCGCCCGGCGTGAGTTTAAGCCACTGGGCCTGGGACGTGAACCGCAGTCGACTATGTGGGAGTCCAGTGACATAGCCATTACGCTAACTGCTGGTCCCAATGGCCCCAAATTTTAAATGGCCCACTGAGTTCAAACCCAGGCCCAGTAGCTTGAAAACGCGCCCGGGAATGTGTGCCCCAAATCCTGACAACATGGAGAGACGGCAGAGAAGGAATTGTGGCATGACCAAACTCCATTGAAGGTACTTTCTCTCTCTCTCTCTCTCTCTCTCTCTGTCTCGTCATCTCTCCCTGATTAGCATATGTACCCTCTGGCAATTAAAAAAATAAAGTTGTTTTTCTAAGCCACTACATTTGGGGTTGGTTTCTCCTATAGTAATAGCTAACTGATATCACAAATAAAGATGATTTGTCAAAACAAAATTGGTTTTGTTCTAAGAATACTAGGGTAGTTTAACATGAGAAAAAATCTTTTTTTTTTTTGGAGAGGTTTTTGCTATAGGGCGCGTGCGCTCGCCAGACAGACAGAGAGATAGAAAGCGAGAAATCACCCCCCAGGGGGGATGGTCACGCCGCAATCCCTTCTCCTCCATTCTCCTCTCGGGATCTTGGGCACGCACACACACATACCCGGCGTGAGTTTAAGCCACCGGGTCCGGGACTCGAACCGCGGTCGACTACGTGGGAGTCCAGCGACATAGCCATTACGCTAACTGCCGGTCTCCAGAAAAAATCTTTCATGTAACTACTTAAATAACATATTAAAGGAGAAAAAAATAATCATCTTAGTAAATGCAGAAAAGGATAGGATAAAATTCAACAATTATTCATTCTAAAATCTAAGCCTTGGCAATTAGGAATAGAAGAACTCTTCCTTGGGACCAGCAGATGGTATAATGGTTACATTGCTGGACTCCCACATAATTGACTGTGGTTCGAGTCCCAGACTTGGTGACTTAAAACTCATGCTGGGTGTGTATGTGTGCATGCCCCAGATCCCAAGAGAAGAATGGAGGAGAAGTCATTGCGGCGTGGCCATCCCCCTTAGAGGATGATTTCTCACTTTCTGTCTCTGTCTCTGCAGCAAGTACACACAACCTTTAGCAAAAATCTCTCTCTCAAAAAAAAAAAAAAAAAGAAAAAAGAAGAAGGAATCTTCCTTAGCCTGATAAAGAATATCTTCCAAAGGCCAGCAGGTGGTGCAGAGGTTAAAGCAGCTGATCCATATGGCTGACAGCGCAGTCTGAGTCCAGGATCCAGCAGCTTGAACATCACTCTGGCGGGTGCACATGTGTGTCCAAAATCCCAAGAGGAGCCTAGAGGAGAAGGGATTGCAGCATGACATCCTCCCTGAGGAGTAATTTTTCACTTTTCCCTCTCTGTCTCTGGTGAGTGCACGTGCCCTATAGCAAAAAAATAAAAATATGAGAAAAGGGAAAAAAATGCAAAATTTTGTCTTAGGTTTGCTCAGCTTAGAGCTTCACCTCTATTACAGTCTTTACATATTCTGAATTTGAGTCCTTTGTCAAATATTTGTATTGTGAAAATTTGTTTCCAGTCTGTAACTTCCATTTTTACTTTTTTCTTCTTTTTGATATTTCCCTGTTGTCCACTAACAAGAGTAGCTTGTTTTGTTTTGTTTTTGTTATAGGGCACATGTGCTCACCTGAGAGAGATACAGAGAGAGAGAGGGAAAGTGAGAAATCATTGCCACTGAAGTCCCTTCTCCATGCTCCTCTTGGGATTTTGGGCACACACGCACATGCAAACGGACCAGACATGCCTTTGAAGCTGTTGGGTCCAGGACTTGAACTACTCAGTCAGCTATGTAGGGTCCAGCTGCCTTAACTGTCAGTATGTGGAATCCAGGGGCCTTAACCTCCATGTCATCTGGCTGGCCCAGGATGTTCTTTTTTTCTTCCTTCCTTCCTTCCTTCCTTCCTTCCTTCCTTCCTTCTTTCTTTCTTTCTTTCTTTCTTTCTTTTTTTCCAGAGAGAGATTTTTTTTACTATAGGGTGCATGTGCTTGCCAGAGAGTCAGAAAGCGAGAAATCACAGCTGAGGGAATGGCCATGTCGCAATCCCTTACCCTCCACTCTCCTCTCAGGATTTTGGACATGCACACACATGTGCCTGGAGTGAGTTTTAAGCCACTGGGTCCGGGACTTGACTCACAGTCGACTTCGTGGAAGTCCAACAACAAAACCATCATGCCATCTACTGGTCTCCAAGATTTTCTTTTTCAAAATAAAAAAAAATTCTGTTTATCTAAAGGTATCATAAGTGAAGGGAAAGAAAAATCACAACAAAGGATTAGTATTCAGAATATATAAAGGCTACATTTGAAATAAGAAAGGAATAATAGTAATAATAATAAAAGAACAAAAGAACTTGATAGAAAAGTGAGCAACATACAGGAACAGAAATTTCTCAGAAGAAACACGGATAGCCAATGCGCATATAAAAAGATGCTCAAATGTGTTCATAAAAAGGGTAATTCAAATTAAGACCACAGTGAGATTTATAACCACTAGGCTGGCAAAATTAAGAAGTCTGATGGAGACTGGCAGGTGGCACGGTGCTTACAGGCGCTGGCTCCCACATGGCCAACTGAGGTTTGAGTCCTGGACCTGGTGGTTTGCTTTCTCATTTTCTCTCTCTCTCTCTCACTCTGGTCAAATTAAAATAAGTGGATGTATAATAAAGTTCAATAAAGTAATGCTTTTTTTTTTTGGAGAGGTTTTTCGCTATAGGGCGCGTGTGCTTGCCAGACAGACAGAGAGAGACAGAGAGATAGAAAGCAAGAAATCACCCCCCAGGGGGGATGGCCATGCCGCAATCCCTTCTCCTCCATTCTCCTCTCAGGATCTTGGGCATGCACGCACACGGGCCCAGCGTGAATTTTAAGCCACCGGGTCCGGGACGCGAACCACGGTCGACTACGTGGGAGTCCAGCGACATAGACATTACGCTAACTGCTGGTCCCAATAAAGTAATTCTTTAAAGAACAAAAAGAAATCTGATGACACAAAAATGCTGGAGAAGATGTGGACCAATGGGAACTCCCATATCCTGCTGATGAGAGTGGAAAATCACTTGAAATTATCTTATAAAATTGAGCATCCGCACACTCTGTGATACAGCAGCTCCACCCAAGGCTACATACCCTAGAGAAATTCTGGCAGATGTGCACAGAAAGATGGATAAAAAGCTATTTATAGTGACACTTCATAATAGCAAAGAATGGAATCCAGATGTCCATCAACAGGAGCGTGGAATTAAAATCAATGAACTATGACTATTTGCAACACATGGATAAACTAAAACAATGTTAAATGAAAATGCAAGTTAGAGGGCCGGCAAATGGCATGGTGGTTGAGGCATGGGACTCCCACATGGCTGACCATGGTTTGAGTCCCAGACCTGGAGGCTTGCTTTCTCACGTTCCCTCTCTCTCTCTCTTTGGTCAAATTAAAAAATAATAATGATAAATAATAATAATAAGGGACCGGCAGGTAGTGTGGTGGTTAAAGGTTCTGGACTCCCACATGATCGATCGTGGCTCAAGTCCTGGACCTGGTAGCTTGCTTTCTCACTTTCCCTCTTTCTTTCTGTGATCAAACTGGAAAATAATAATAGTAATAATAAAGTTTAATAAAATAATTCTTAGAACCAGCAGTTGGCGTAATAGCTATGTCACTGGACTCCTATGTAGTCAACTGCAGTTTGAATCCCAGACCCGGTGGCTTAAACTCATGCTGGAAGTGTGTGCATGTGTGCCCAGGATCCTGGGAGGAGAATGGAGGAGAAGGGATTGCGGCATGGCCATTCCCCCCCCGGGGGGGGGGATTTCTCGCTTTGTCTCTCTCTCTTTCTGGTGAGCGCACGCACCCTATAGCAAAAACCTCTCCAAAAAAGAAAAAAAAAAGAAGTAAATAAAAATAAATAAATAAATAAAATTTAAAAAAATAATAATTGTTAAATAAAATAAAGATTAAAATAATAAATAAATAACTAAAACAATACTTTTCAAAAATGCAAGTTAGAGAAAATTTTGTACAATATGACACAATTCTTTTATTTTTTTAGGTTATCTTTTTTTTTTTTTTTTTTGCCATAGGGCACATGCAATAGATGGAAAGAGACAGAGAGACAGTGAGAGGGAAAGTGATAAATCACCCCCAAGGGGGACGGCCACGCTGCAATCCCTTCTCATCTCCTCTCAGGATTTGGGCATGCATATATGCACTCAGAGTGATTTTCAAGCCACCCAATCTAGGACTCGAACCACAGTCTGTCATGTGGGAGTCTAGAGCCTTGATCACTATGCCACCTGCTGGCTCTATGATGTATTGTTTTGAAACTCAGAAACAAACCAAAAAAAGATAAAAACACAAAAAGGCTAGATAAGATATATGCTTCTGTCAAAACTTTTTTAAAAGGTAAGTGGAAGATAAATAAAATAAAGTGGTTACCTATCCTCCCCTGGTGAGAATGCAAGAGAATAAGAGGGAAGGGACACGTAAAGATAATGTATTGATGATGCTTTAGCTCTGGAGATGGGTGGCTGGCTTACTAGGCATTCGTGTTAAGTATTATATTCAAAAGACACAGGGGAAAAGACAACACAGTAATAGCAACTCTGGCAAACTGGAGAACACAGGTCCCATTTAAGGACATCTGAATTTTAAAAAGCATAAGCACCAGGGCCAGCAGGTGGGATGGTGGCTAGGCACTAGACTCCCACACAGCCAACCACGGTTCAAGTCCCAGACCCTGTGGCTTGAAACTTATGCACTTGAGTGTGTGTGTGCCCAAAATCCCAGGAGGAGAATGGAGGAGAAGGGATTGCAGCATGTCCATTCCCCCTTGAGACGGGGTGATCACTCACTTTCCCTCTCTCTCTTCTCTCTGTCACTCTCCATTGAGCACATGTGCCCTATGGCACCAAAAAAAAAAAAAAAAAAAAGCACCATATTAGCCAGACAAAATAGATTTTGGAGCTATACTTGGCTCATGGTCAATCTGCAAGATCCAGTCTTCCAGTCTAGCTTAATGAGTCTCAAGCTTTCAGTCTGTGGACTTTGATGGAGTATTTATTTACACTTGCTACTAGAAGAAGGAAAACAAACAAAATCTCCAAATATGTAGACACAGGTTTTTGTTTTGTTTTGTTTTAAGAGAGTTTTTTTCCTTAGGGTAATACACTTGCTAAAGACAGAGAGAGAGAGAGACAGAGATAGTGAGAGGGAAAGTGATAAATCACCCCCCCCAGGGGGATGGCCACACTACAATCCCTTCTCCATTCTCCCAGGATCTTGGGCACGCATACACATGTGCCTGGCATGATTTTTTTCTCTTTTTTTGGAGAGGTTTTTGCTATAGGGCGCGTGCACTCGCCAGACAGACAGAGAGAGACAGAGAGACAGAAAGCGAGAAATCACCCCCCAGGGAGGATGGCCACGCTGCAATCCCTTCTCCTCCATTCTCCTCTTGAGATCTTGGGCACGCACGCACATGCGCCATTGTGAATTTAAGCCACCGGGTCCGGGACTCGAACAGCAGTCGACTACGTGGGAGTCCAGTGACATAGCCATAAAGCTAACTGCTAATCCCTGCCCGGCATGATTTTGAAGCCACCAAGTCCGGGACTCGAACCACAGTTGGCCATGTGACAATCCAGCAATGTAACCACTCCACCATCTGATGGCTTTAAAAATCAAATCAAGGCCAACTCCATGGTACAGTGGTAATGCACCCATCAAGGGAAGCTGGAGCCCACGTGGCAACTACAGTTGGAATCCCTGGGCTGCCTGAAACAATGTCGGGCATACCGTGCAGGCACGAGGTCGGACAGGCTGGAGGGCCGGAGGACAGGGGTCACAGTATGACCAGGCCTGTGGCGGGTGTCTCTCTCATGTGCATGCATATACTCTACCACGGATAAATAAAATTCTTTAAAGAAAAGAATTAAATAGAGAGGAGAGACATTGGAGCAGGAAGGCACAAGAAAGGAACGAGTACTAGAGAAGTGGAAAAGAAGACACACTGTCGAGGGGGAGACGGGGGAGAAGAGGACAAAGCTGGGTGAGAAGGGAAGCCTTTCAAAGGGAAGGAGGGGAGAAAAGAAAAACGTTTACGGAGCTCGAGTTCGTCCTGTGTGCTGGCCTTGGTGCCAGGTACTGCAACTCTTTTTTATGGAATAATCACTTTTTTTTTTTTTTTAAGAATTATTTTATTTAGGGAGGGACCAGCAGGTGACACAATGGTTAAGGCCACTTGCTGGTCCCGAATAGTCACAACTTTGATAGATTGTTTTTTTTTTAAGAATTATTTTTTATTGAATTTTATTCATTGTCATTATTTTATATTTTATTATTTTGAAGTTGACCAGAGAGAGATAGCAAGAGAGAAGGAAAGTGAGAAAGCAAGCTGCCAGGTCCGGTACTTGAACCACTTGAACCATGTGGTAGTCCAGTCGCCTTAACCACCACGCCATCTGCTGATCCCAATGATAGTTTTATTATTCTAAGAAAGCAGATATTTTTAAAAGAATGATTTATTTAGGGACCAGCAGGTGGCATGGTGGTTAAGGCACTGAACACTCTCACATGGCCAATCATGGTTCAAATCCTGGACCTGGTGGCTTGCTTTCTCACTTTCTCTCTCTCTTTCTTTGTCTCTCTCTGATCAAATTAAATGAATGAATGAATGAATAAAGTCAAATAAATAATTATTTTTTTAAAGAATTATTTATTTAATTTGACTTATCATTATTATTATTTTTTTCAGTTTGGTACAGGGTATATATATATATATATATATATATATATATATACTCACTAGAGAGAGACAGAGAGAAAGAGAAAGAGAGAGGGAAAATGAGAAAGCAAGCCACCAGGTCTAGGACTCGAACCATGGTTGGTCATGTGGGAGTCAAGTGCTTTAACCACCACGCCACCTTCTGGCCCTAGTTGTATGATTCTTATTTCCAGAAAGATGAACTAAATCGCTTGGATTGTAAATGAAGGCTCTCGACGTCTGACTCTAAAATCCTGTTCTTTCTACAGTTACCACGTGGACGTGGGAGTGGGGGGACGTGGGGATGCTGACGGAGAAGAGCAGGGAAGGAGTACGGTGGGCTCTTGGGCCAACCTGGTGGAACAGGCCATTCCGCGATGCCGAGGCCACGTGGGAAGAGCCTGGTTTGAGTCCCAGTGTCTCCCTGCATGCACCAGGCGGGGACACAGATGCCTGTGATCCTGGCTCTGGGTGAGGCTGGAGTTTGGTTGTGTTGACCCTGTTGGGTCACCCCATCACAAGAAAGAAATAAAAGAAAAAGATGGGTTCTCAGACTGCACACGCGCACACGCACACGCACACACACACACACACACAGCCTCTCTCCTGCACCACAGGCAGCCAGAGTGAGCCTAGGGTTGGAGCCTCTGGCCAGGAAGAGGGCGAGCTGGAGGGGAGGCAGCCTTCACCGTGGGCTCGAGGCATCTCCTGCGCTTGGAGACGCTTAGCTGGCAGTTCCCCGGTGTCTCTAAAGCCTTCGTGTACCCCAGTGGTCCTTAGATTCTGCTCTGGGATACCCCCGGTTAGGTTGCCTTAGACAGAAGGCTGGGTTGGAGCTAGAAGGTGGCATGGTGGTTGAGGCGCTGGACTCCCACATGCCTAACAGCGGTTCAAGTCCCAGAACTGGCAGCTTACTTTCTCACTTCCCCTCTCTCTCTGGTGAGCACAAGTGCTATAGCAACTTAAAATAATAATAAGAAGAAAAATTAATACAACAAAATAATTATTTAAAAAGAACAAAGACAGAAGGCTGGATGATCTCTCTCCCTTCTCCACTGATAACCCTGGGATTATGCCTTTAGAGAACTCCTGTCTCAGCGTACCAGACGCCTAGTTTCACCCCCACAGATAATAAGTTCCCCTCCAAACCTGGAATGTGGGGGCCACAGAAAGAAGTGGTTTTAACTGCGAGGCAAACAGGGACCTTTTAATGAGGAGAAACAGATGCAGCAGAATCCACACAGAGACACAGACAGAGTCTTAGAGAAGAGACAGGCGGCGGGGCGCGCAGAGTCGGGGACAGAGCGCGCAGACCGGGGAAGCAGCCAGAGCGGCATAGACGGCAGATTCAGATTCCTTCAGAGGGCGCGGAGAGCCAGCAGCTGGCAGAACAGAAGAGGCACAGAGTGGTGGGGGGCAGGCGGGGGCAGGAGAGCAGCACGGCAAGGCCTCGGGCAACTGTCTCATACCAGGTGGGAGGGCTGGCTACCCTGGCGCTGCAGTCCCAGAAAGGTGTCCAGCTCCTCTTGGCTCTGTAGTAAGGGGGCCTCCTGGGAGCCCGGGCATCCCGACGCCAGCAGTCTCCGCCTGAAACACACACAGGCACCACTGCCCTCTGTATCCAGTGGCCAGTGACAGGCAGGAGAGAGGGACACCCCCAGGCCGGCCCTGCGACTCGCCCCCAGCCCAGCCCTTCCTGTTGGCATAGCGCAGCCCGGGACCCAGGCTGGCTCCCTTGAGGCGCTGCTTGGCAGCACTGCAGGGTCGGCTGTGGGCAAGGGTGGCCCCTGCTGGTCACGAGACGGTACTGCCCCCCAGAAAAAGACGAGTGTTGGCAGGAGACCAGGGGTGGCTGGATTCTCGCCTTGCCTGGTTTGGGATGCTAACCGTTGTCCCTCTTCAGCTGAGTGGCGTGCTCAGGGCTCTGCCCTCTCTACCCCAGGGGCCAAATTAATGCCTGAACTTAAAAGGCGGGTGACACCGAGAAGAGCTTGAGATGCAGCTGGCACCACATCGGGAGCCTCCGGGCATCTCTGCTTTAGACCAGCTGCTCTTAGGAAGGTGCCAGAAGTCCTGCAAGCATGGCTCTCACCTATGGCTCTCACCTGTGTCCCCGCCCCAGCCTTCAGGTACAAGACCCAGCAAACACTCCCCCCTTCAGCCCTGCCAGCCCAGCCCTGCCCTGGAGAGGCTGGTCCACTCACCACCAGAGCTAATGGAGCTCGTCCAAAGGGACCGTGGCCATAGCAGAGGGACAGTGCCCTTCCATGGCTACAGGCCTCTGCAGTGGCCAGTCACCCGAACTCCCCGCGCAGACCCTCGGACCTTCTCTTTCTGACTTCCTCTGCTTTTGGGGAAGTGGTCAGGGTTTTTCCAGGGCAGGGAGAAGAGACGGGTCCCTGTCCCCCTGTCTACCAAACCAGAGTTCACAGAGCTCTAGGCGAGAATAGCTGTTTCCCCCCTGCACAGCTGTGTAACCGGTCGGTCCGAGACATCATGGGTCTGCCTCGGCTGGAGCAGACAGGTTGGTGGGAACCTGGGCGTGGGGCGGGCCAAGCACCCCGGCCCTGGGACCACTTCTTGTGAGAAACCTCCCAAAGCTCCCTGGGCCCCAGATTCCTCATCTACAAACCGAGGGGATTGGACCGCGTGATCGCTGAGCTCCCGAGCTCTGTCACTGTTATGGTTCTGTGAAACCCGAAGTGGGAGTGGACGCGGTAAGACCCACGGCCCTGACAGTCGCCCCGACTCCGCACCGGCTCCCTCTCCCCACCCCAGCTTGTCCTCTAGGTCAGGCAGAGAGAAGGAGCGAGAGCCACGGGGGAGAGCCACCTCTTGAAAGGCAGGGTCCCAGGGTCCTTCCTCCCCAAGGTCCATAACAGGCCTGGATGCCAGTTCCCCAGGGAGCAGGCTGGGCCAGGCCTTCCCAACTCCTGTCGCTCTCCAAAAGGGTCTGTCTCCAGAAAGGTACCGGGGCGGAGGGGCGAGGACACCAGAATATTCTTTCCTACCCGCTCTTGCCAAGGTCTGAGAAGGAATGGCCAGCAGTCCACTGGGCACTCACCTTGTCATGGGGTCCTGGTGCTCCCTGCCCGATCCCCAGCTGTGTCTCTTAAAGGGGTCATAGGTGTGACTGTGGGCACGGAAAGCCCCCGACCTTCGGAGGGGCACGGCATGGGAGCTGTTCATCTCCTTTCTCTCCCTTCCCTCCTCCTCATCTTCCTCTTCCTCCTCTAGCTGATCTCTAGATTCCACAGCAGACAGGCAGCGGCGGGTCCGGCCTTGGGGCACCGGTTCTCCGCCGGCGAGGAACGCCTCTGGGACGACTCTGTTCATGGGAGGCACGTGTGTGCCGGCCTGAGGGAAGAAAAAGAGAAGGGGAGTAGGTTCTAGAACTGTGGAACCTTGGAACCAGAAGGCTGTCACAGTCAGCGGGCTTCAGAGCACTTAGTCACCTCCACGAGGCAGAGACCCAGCATGGGAGGACGGTTCCTCAAGTCCCACTGCAAGCTGACCGCAGAGGCCACCTAGAACTTAGGTGTGCTGGCTCCCAGGCCAGTGCTCTTTCCAGCACAGAAGAACCTCCTTTCCTCTTTCTTTCTTTCTTTTTTTTAATTGTCAGAGGGAGGGACCAGTGGTTAGAGTACTAGATTCCACATGGATGACTCTGCGGTTCGAATCTTGGACCAGGCAACTTGGAAAACACGCCAGGTGCGTGTACATGCCTGCCCAAAAATCCCAAGAGGAGAATAAAGGAAAAGGGATTGCAGCATGGTCATCCCCCTGGGGGGTGATTTCTCCCTCTCCCTCTCCCTGTCTCTCTGTCTCTCTGTGTCTCCAGCAAGTGCACATGACCTATGACAAAAATCTAAAAAGGAAAAAAAAAGTGTCCAAGGGAACATGCTTTTGCTGAGAGAAACTGAGAGTGGGGAGGGAAATCACCCCCCAAACCCACCTCTTCCATTTCCACATCATCCTGTTGGGATTTGGGGCACACAAACCATGCACGTGTGTCCTACATGGTTTTCAGGCCACAGGGGTCAGATTCGAACCATGGTCAGCCATGTGGCCTCCAGCTTATCCAGTCACCAGCCCACAGGGCTGGCCCTTCACTTATTATTATTCCATTTACTGGGCACCCATATGACAGAAAGCCAAGCACAGAAAAATGTTGTTTTCCTCCTTCCAGAATTCACAATCTAGCCAGCGGATGAGACAGAGGCCAGGACTGTGAAATCACCAGTTAGAGTACGCTAATAGCCTCAGAAGAGTTTCAGCAAGAGGCACTGGCCAGGCAGAGAGTGAAGTCTGTCACCAGTTGGGAAACTCAGGAAGGGGAACAGCAGGAAGTAGATGGCTTCGGAGATGTCCCGAGGCGTGGGGGGAGGCCTGCTTAGGATCTGGCCGGGGAGAAAGGATTCTAGGCAGGGAAAAGCTTCATGAATGAGCTCATGCTCTGATGTCTTCCTGTTTTTAGAACCGTTTTACTGAACTTTTTGTGCATTTATTTATTTATTTATTTATTTTAATTTGACCAGAGAGGGGGAGAGAGAGAGAGAGAGAGAGAGAGAGAGAGAGAGAGAGAGAGAAGGCAAGCCGCCAGGTCCAGGACCTGAACCACGATTGGCCATCTGGGAGTCCAGTGCCCTTAACCACCATGTCACTTGCTGGCCCCTCTTCCTTCTGAAACTCTGGTCAGGGGCCGGCAGGTGGCGTGGTGGTTAAGGGTGCTAGACTCCCACATGGCCAACCATGGCTTGAGTCCTGGATCTGGCAGCTTGCTTTCTCACTTTCCGTCTCTCTCTCTCTCTCTGTCCTTCTCTGGTCAAATTAAATTAAATTAAATAATTACTAAAAAAAAAAAAAAAAAAAAACTGAAACTCTAGTCATTGGGGAGCAAGAGCCATCCTGGCCCCTCTCCAGGCTGCAGAGAGAAGGGCTCAAGCATCAGCCATCTCACCTTCATTTCCTTCACTCTCTCCCAAGTGGGCACTGTCCTCACTGCCCCACCTCCTGACTGGCATCGGGGCCACCTCGGTGTGTGTCAGAGCCAAGAACTCAGGTGCCCTTAAAATTGAAAACGGGTATTAAAAATTAATCACATAGGACCAGCAGATGGTGTGATGGTTACGTAGCTGGACTCCCACAGAGTCAACTACGATTCAAGTTCTGGACCCGGCGGCTTAAAACGCATGCTGGATGTGTGTGCGTGTGTGCCCAAAATCCCAAGAAGAGAATGGAGGAGAAGGGATTGCAACCTGGTCATCCTCCTGGGGGTGGCGGTGTAATTTCTTGCTTTCTGTCTCTCTGTCTCTCTCTGTCACTCCAGTGAGCAAACTCGCTCTATAGCAAAAATCTCTCCCCCTACAAAAAGCAGTAATCATAGGGGGGCCAGCAGGTGGTGTGGTGGTTAACCACATGTTGTATTCCCACATGGCCAACCGCAGTTCAAGTCCTGTACCTGGTGGCTTGAAAATCATGTTGGGCATGTCCAAAATCCCAGGAGGAGAATGGAAGAGAGGATTGTGGCATGGCCATCCCCCAACGGGTGATTTCTCACTTTCCCTCTCACTGTCTTTCTGTCTCTCTCCAGAGAGCTCACATGCCCTGTGGCCAAAATAAGTAATAATAATAATAATACCAATAATCAATCCCTTCTACGCCAGTCCCCTTTTGGGATTTTGGGCACACACACATATGTGCCAGGCATGTTTCAAGCCACTTAGTCCAGGACTTGAACTGTGGTTGACCATGTGGGAGTCCAGTTCCTTAACCACCATGCCATCTGCCAGTCTCTCTTTTCTTTTTTCTTTTTTAAAGTCTTTATGGGGTGGAGCTGGCAGGTGGCATAGTGGTTAAGGCACTGGACTCCCACATGGACAACCACGGTTTGAGTCTTGGGCCTGATAGCTTGTTTTCTCATTTTCCTTTTCTCTCTCTCTCTGGTCAAATTAGAAATAAAAATAAAATTTAAAAAGAAAAGTAAGAGAGGAAGAAACTACATAAATAGAAAAACCACTAGCAAACATTCTCAACTGGGAAACCCAAAAGACATTCAAATTAATCTATAAAGCTACATTAATTGGGGACCAGCAGTCGACATAATAGCTATGTCGCTGGACTCCCATGTAGTT
The DNA here is from genome assembly GCA_026018925.1 of Tupaia tana. Classification (NCBI taxonomy): domain Eukaryota; kingdom Metazoa; phylum Chordata; class Mammalia; order Scandentia; family Tupaiidae; genus Tupaia; species Tupaia tana. Next base: position 97,634,004 of record JAKSZU010000004.1, read on the forward strand.
GATCGTGGTTTGAGTCCCAGACCTGGTGGCTTAAACTCACACTGGGCACGTGTGCGTGCGTGCCCAAGATCCTGAGAGGAGAATGGAGGAGAAGGGATTGCAGCATGGCCATACCCCCTGGGGGGTGATTTCTGGCTTTCTATCTCTCTGTCTCTCTCTGTCTGCCTGGCGAGCACATGTGCCCGATAGCAAAAACCTCTCAAAAAACAAAACAAAACAAAACAAAAAAACAATAAAGACGGGGGACCAGTAGATGGCGTAATGGTTACGTCACTGGACTCCCACATGGCTGACCACAGTTTGGGTCCTGGACCCAGAGGCTTGAAACTCATGCCAGGTGCGTGTGTGCGTGCATGCCCAAAATCCTGAGAAGAGAATGGAGGAGAAGGGACTGCAGTGTGGCCATTCCCCCTGGGGGTGATTTCTTGCTTTCTGTCTCTCTGGTGAGCACGTGTGCCCTCTAGCCACAATCTCTCTAAAAAAAAAAAAAAAGATGGTATTTGAGTGAGAAACATATACTACACTTAATAAGTGACATTGGCACAACTGTTTATCCATCTGAAAAATAAATTGAATGTGAAATAACGTTAAACACAGGGCTGGACGGTGGCACGGCAGTAAAATGCAATGCTCTGCAAAGCTGACCCACATGGAAAGGTCCTGGGTTTGTGTCCTGTGACCTCCCTGAGCAAATGGGGATCTGGGCTGGCTGGGACATGGGATGGATTATGGTGCAAGGACTCTGTTGAGAGTGCCTGTCTCTCTCCTTCTCATGGAAGAAATAAGTAAACTTTTAAAAAAGTTGAGAGAGCAATCAGTGGCATGGTGGGTAAGGGGGCTGCATCCCACATGGCTGACTACACATCGAGGCCTGGACCTGGCAGCCTCACGTCAGGCGCATGCGCGTGCATACCCAAAATCCCAGAAGGGGAATGCAGAAGGGACTGCAGCATTGCCATCCCCCCCGTGGGTGCTTTCTCACTTTACCTCTCTTTCTCTGTCTCATCTGTGAACACATGCACTCTATAGCAAAATTTAAAATTTAAATTAAAAAAATTGAGATCAGCAGATGGTGTAATGGTTATGTCACTGGACTACCACAGAGTTGACCATAGTTCGAGCTCTGGACACTGTGGCTTAAAACTTACACTAGGTGTGTGTGCGTGCCCAAGATTCTGAGAAGAGAATGGAGCGGACGGGGTTGTAGCATGGCTATTCCCCCTGGGGGTTGATTTCTTGCTTTCTGTCTCTCTGTCTCTGTCTTTCCAGTGAGTGCACGTACCTTACAGCAAAAATCTTTCTCCAAAAAAAATTTATTTTAATTGAAAATGATAAATCCCTGGGGCCAGCAGGTGGTGTGGTGGTTAAAGGCACTGGATTCCCACACGGCTGACCTTGGTTTGAGTCCTGGACCTTACGGCTTGCTTTCTTGCTTTCCCTTTCTCTCTCTCAGTCTCTCTCTGATCAAATTTTAAAAAATAATAATAATGAATGGAATTAAATAAATTATTTTTTTAAAAAGAAAAGGATACGTCCCACTCCTTGAAAGCATTTTCGAGACCCAGCTGCAGTGATGCAGGCAATAGGACTCTTCTCTACACTTTTGGAAGCCATGCAGGGCCAAGGGTTCGGATCCCAGTGGATCCGGGAACATCAGGTGTGCATGGGCCCATGATCCTGGCGGGCCAGAGAGCTGGAGTGGAAGAGGGAGCATCATGGAGTGATAGGACCCTGTCAGCACTGCTGGTCTCACTCTCTCTCTCTACAATGAAGTAAGTTTAAAAAGAAAAAGAAATAAAAGACCAAGTGCAGAATGCCAGAGGGTGGAGGGACAGGAAGGAAAGTAACGTCGACTCATCCCTCCGCACGCTCCGCTCCTAGGCCACCATGTTTCTCTGGCCCTTCTGCCAGAATGACCCTCGCAGGCCGCATCCTCCCAGGACTGCTCTAGCTACTGAGGTGCTGGCCATGCTGGGGGGACCAGGATGCCGTGAGCCAGAGTGTGCCTCCTCCCAGTCTTCCGTGGGAGTGTCAAGCCTTCTCTGAGTGGCCTTAACTGACTCGGAGGTCTGGGTGGTCAGTGTCGGTCCTCCAGCCCACTTCCCCTTCTCTCACTGCGATCTGTCCACTGCCCACCCCACCCAGAGCCCCAGAGAAGGCGTTTGTGCCTGAGGCCGCTGGATGCCTCTTCGCCTCAGGGAAGGAGGGGAGCCAGTGCTCAGGCCTCGGCAGTGGTGACTGTTCCCCGATGGGTGGTCTAAGGAGAGGGAAAGAGGAGCCAGGAAATGGGCCAGGCCTGAGCCCTCCATGCACGTCTATCTGGGAGCAGTGTAGAGGGGGTGTCTCAGCCACCAGGACTGATCTTTCTCTCTCTGCCCACAGACTCGGGCCCGTGCCATCTGGTCTGCTTCTATAGTCAGGATGAACAAGGGACAGCAAGCAGCATGGAGGTTAGGGCACTGGGTCCCACATGGCCGACTGCATGGTTTGCACCCCAGATCCAGTGGCTTAGAAAAGTCACACCAGGGGTATTTGAGCAGTGAGCAATCCCTTTCAGGGGCTGAGACAACAGAGTTTCTGCTCAGACTTCACCCTCCAGACCCCAGGATTCATCAGACTGGTAGGGCACCCTCTGTATTCTTTCTGCCTCTCTCTGTCTCTCCCTGTCTCCCTCTCTTTCTCTTTAATTTTTTAAAATTACTGTTTATTTTTAATGGAAAGCACTGCTTGGCTATCTCATTCTCCTTTATCTTGCTAATTCTCACCTTTCTCCCTCCCAGATAGGAGAGGTAAAGTGCAGGCCCTTTGAGAAATTATCTGCATTTGAGCTGTGAGCAATTCCTTTCATGCAAGCGGTTTTTCATTTTTTGCTTTTTTTTCTCTCTCTCTTTTTTTTATTGTTTCTTCTTCTTTCCTTTTTCTTTTTCTTTGTTGTCTTTTTTCTTTTATCTTTAAAACTTTGCTGCTCAGCCTCCACAGTCTGATTGTCTAGACAGGTCTAGGCGCACAGTAGCCAAACATGTATTTGATTACTATTAGGGTCAGAATATCCCTCAGGGGATCAGCAATTAGTGTAATGGCTATGTTGCTGGACTCCCTTGTAGAAGACCACGGTTCAAGTCCGGACTTCGTGCGTGGACTAAACTCATGCCGGGCGCATGTGCGTGCATGCCCAGGATCCCAAGAGAAGAATGGAAGAGAAGGGATTGTGGCATGGCCATCCCCCCTGGGGGGTGATTTCTCGCTTTCTGTCTCTCTGTCTCTCTCCGACTTTCTGGCGAGCGCACTCACCCTATAGCAAAAATCTCTCAAAAAAAAAAAAAAAAAAAAAAAAAAGGAATAGCCCTCATTTCCCACTGAATCTGCTAAACAAAGGGAGAAAATGGAACTGATTGTAGATCTCCTCCTCCTGTACACCTCTGAGTGTCAGATTTAACTTCAAGATATTAGAAAGAAATATATAATTCATCAGATGACCAGAAACCACCACAGTCACAAGAAATATGAGAAACCAAGAAAATATCTCTCCCGCAAGGGAAAAGAACAACTCTTCATGCACAGACAGTACAATGAAACTCATGGAAATGTCAGGTAAAGAATTTAGATTATTTGTAGCGACAAAGCTAGCAGATGCAAGAGAAGAGTGACAACTTCAGAAGATGCAGGAGAAACGAGTCAACAAGTTTCAGGAGGTGAGGAAGTTCTTGCGTGAGTTGAAAGAGAAAATACACAACATAAAAAAGAATCAAGCGGAACTGTTAGAGGTGAAGACTATAATACAGGAAATTAAAATCTCTCTTAAAAGTATTAAAAGCAGATTAGATCATGCAGAAGATAGAATCTCAGATGTAGAAGATAGAACCTCTGTCCTAGAAAATTTCACCAAAAAGACTGAGAAAATAACCCAACGAAATGAAAATATACGAGAAATATTAGATACAATTCAACGTCCAAACATCCAGATAATCGGTATACCAGAAGGTGAAGAAATTAATAAGGGCAATGATAATCTATTCCATAAAATCCTGGAAGAAAATTTTCCAAACCTAGAGAGACATTCAAATATCCAGACCTAAGAACAGAGGACCCCATCTAGAATCAACCCAAGAAGATCTTCTCCAAGGCACATCATAGCCAGATTGACCAAAACCAGAGACAAAGATAAGATTCTAAAATTGGCAAGAGAGAAACATCAAGTTACTTATGAACAATATCCCGTCAGGTTAACAGGCTAACAGCAGACATCTTATCAGAAACAATGCAAACAAGGAAAGAATGGGAAAATATATTCAAAGTGCTGAGTGAAAACTAATTTCAACCAAGATTTCTTTACCTGGCAAGATTATCCTTCATATGAGAAGAAAAGAGAAAAACATTCTCAGATAAACAAAACCTGGAAGAATTTACCAGACCAGCTCTCCAAGAAATTCTGAAGGGAGTACTACACCAGGAAAACTAAAGACAGACACACAAAAATAAGAGTATAAAAAACAACCAAGAAAATGGCCAACTTAATGGTAGGGACGAGTCTGTAATTGAATGTTAACTTCCAGAATTTCAACAGAAAGATAGGACCACATCGGAAGAGGGATTAATTACATGAGACTGAACTGGTGAAACAGAGTTTATGACTTGACTAAAACATGACTGATTTTCTCTTATGCTTTGTTTTCCAGATTTAAGGTTTTTGGGTCTTCTCTTAAGTTGTTGATTAGGTTCATCTGCCTATTATTTGAATAGAATTCTAACCTTTTTCCTGCCTTAAGTCTTTTTTTTTTTTTTTTTTTTTTTTTTTGGAGAGGTTTTTGCTACAGGGCGCGTGCGCTCACCAGACAGACAAAGAGAGACAGAGAGTCAGAAAGCGAGAAATCACCCCCCAGGGGGGATGGCCATGCCGCGCAATCCCTTCTCCTCCACTCTCCTCTCGGGATCTTGGGCATGCACGCACACACGCCCGGCGTGAGTTTAAGCCACCGGGTCCGGGACTCAAACTGCGGTCGACTATGTGGGAGTCCAGCGACATAGCCATTACGCTAACTGCTGGCCCCCTGCCTTAAGTCTTAAGCAAATTTCTCTTAACATTTTGTGGTTTTAATTAATTAATTAATTAATTTTTGGAGAGATTTTTGCTATAGGGCACGTGCGCTTACCAGAAACAGAGAGAGAGAGACAGAAAGCAAGAAATCACCCCCCCCACACACACACACACACACACGGGGGATGGCCACACCACAATCTCTTCTCTTCCATTCTCCTCTCGGGATCTTGGGCACACACGCACACACCCAGTGTGAGTTTAAGGCACTGGGTCTGGGACTTGAACCACGGTCGGCTACATGGGAGTCCAGTGACATAGCCATTATGCAACTGGTGGTCCCATGATTTTAACTTATTAAAGCTAAAACTGCTTTTCTTGAAATAAAAAGATACATTAAAAAGTACCTATTAATGACCACGGTAAGCTATCTAGCCTCAACTAGGTGCTACTTTATATTGTGACCGTTCTCACCGAGGTTCATGCCTAAAGTCAGACATGTGTTCACAGATATGTACAGATCAGCTGAACTTGCTATTGAAAGTATTTAAGTTTTTTGTATGTTAATAAAATGTGGGGGAAAAGAGAGAGAGAGAGAGAGAGAAAGAGAGAGAGATAGGCATGGAAAGCAGCCATAGATACCAGAGACAATGTGGAAGAAGGGTAGGAAATGGCAGAGGGTAAGAGGTAGGGAATCAAAGGGGAGTGGGGAATGCAAAATATATAAGAAACAAGAAAGGAATTGATGATATTTGTTGATGATAACATGTATGGTAATATTATTGATTAAGCAAATATGCAGTGTATTCTGGATGGGAAATCTCATTTTGTGTGCTGTGATGATGTACAGTGAATGAATGTAAAATAAAGAAATTTTTAAAAAACCAGCAGGGGCCAGCGGATGGTGTAGTGGTTATGTTGCTGGACTCCCACATGGCCGACCACGGTTGGAGTCCTGGACCCGATGACTCAAAACTCATGCCAGGCATGTGTGTGTGCGTGCACAAAATCCCAGAAGAAGGAGGAAAATGGATTGCAGAATGGCCATCTCCCCGGGGGGTGATTTCTCACTTCCCCTCTCACTGTCTCTGTCTCTCTCTCAGGTGAGCACATACGCCCTAAGGCAAAAACCTCTACTAAAATTAAAAAAAAAAAATCCAGTACATGCACGAGCGTGCCCAAAATTTCAAGAGAAGACTGAAGAAGGGATTGTGGCATGGCCATCCCCCTAAGGGGTGATTTCTCACTTTCCCTCTCACTGTCTCTATCTCTTCCAGCAAGTGCACACTCCCTATGGCGAAAACCTAAACAAGCCAACAAAAATGGGATGGGCAGATCGACAGGGACCAGGACAGAACCTGAGGGCCAGTCATGGTTCCTGCCAACCAGTGGCCTCCATGGCTAAGTCTGGGGCTAAGGAAGGTTGACAAAAAGGACCGTGGGAAGCTGGCGTTGGGGGAGAAATGGGAGCTGAAGACGCAGGCTCAGAAAAGAGGAGTGGGCAGAAACTGAGAGGCAGTGAGGGGAGTGGGGTACTGGGAGCATGGTGGGTGCTCCTAGAAGCATGAAGTCAGCTTGAACTATAACCCCAGTTCCCAGTCTCTGCAGGCTACCACAAACCACTTGCAGTCTCAGGCAGCCCCAGACGTGGGCATGCGGGTGCCCGGGGAGGTCTCTGAGTGTGACCTGGGAACCTCCCATGTGGGTCAGCCTCATAGAGAAGCACTCTTTTTTTTTGTTTTTACAGAATTATTTATTTAATTTTATTTACTAGTATTACTTTTACATTTGCTATAGAGCACATATCCTCACCAGAGAGAGAGAGAGAGACAGAAGAGAGAGCGAGATGATGAGAAACAAATTTCCAGGACTTGAACCATGGTCAATGATGTAGGAGTCCAGTGCTTTAACCATCACGCCACCTGCTGGCCCAGAGAGGCATGTTTTTAGAATTGCACCATCATAGGCTTCCTTAAATGCTGTTTATGTTTTCTGTCCTTCAGAGAGATGAGGCTTATTGAGGTTTCCTCAACTCCCTCCTGGTGGCATTGCTTCCTCTGGGTTCTGACTTTCGAGCTGGGGCTCCCATTCCGTGTTCTCCATCTTGCTTCCCCTTCTAGTACTCTCTCCCAGACCCCTCCCATTCTGCCCTAGCTCTGGAGCTCAGGAAATGGTGCCGGGAGCCGCCAGGGCTGGGCCTCACACAATAGCTTTATTTAGCTCCCGAATGAGATCACATCATGTCACATCATTGCTTCCGTTGAGCAGAGAAAGAACAGATTTGGAAACAGGTCTGGGATCAAACGCTTGAAATGGGGGAGCAGGGGGGAAAGCAGGAAGGGACATTAAGAAGTCATTTTACTTATCTTCCTTCCCCTGGATGGTTTTGCCACCATCCCAGACCATCAGTGTTTCCTGTCCTCTCAGTATGCCGTCTTCACGGATTGCTCTGGTCATCAAAGACTTGTTAGAGACTCTACTGGGAACTGGATGGGAACACACGCTTTTATTTATTTATTTGTCACAGGGCAGGTGTCCTTGCTGGAGAGGAGAGAGACAGAGATATACAGAGTGGGAAAGTGAGAAATCATCACACCCCGCCCCCAGGGGGGATGACCACACCACAATCCTTTCTCCATTCTCCTCCTGGGACTTCGTGCATGCATGCACACGCGTGCACCCGGCACGATTTTTTTTTTTCAGAGAATTATTATTATTTTTTAAAATTCCATTCATTGCCATAATTCTTATTTATTTATTTATTTTTTGAAGTTGACCAGAGAGAGACAGAGAGAGAGAAGAGAAGTGAGAAAACACTGCCAGGTCATGGACTTGAACTCCAGTCAGCCATGTGGGAGTCCAGCTGCCTTAACCACCACGCCACCTACTGGCCCCCGTGAATTGTTTTATTTAACTTTATTTATTTATTTATTTTAGTTTAGTTTGACCAGAGAGGGACAGAGCAAGAGAGAGCGAGAGCTGGGGCCAGCAGGTGGTAAGGTGATTAAGGCACTGGATTCTTACATGGCCGACCACATTTGGAGTCCTGGACCTGGTGGCTTGCTTTCCTGCTTTCTCTTTCTCTCTGTCTCTGTTCCAATTAAAAAATAATAATAACAAATGGAATGAAATAAATAAATAATAATTAAGGGGAAATAAAAAGAGCGAGAGAGAAAGCAAGCTGCCAGGTCCCGGACTCGAACCATGGTTGGCCATGTGGGAGTTCAGCGCTCTTAACCACCATGCCACCTGCTGCCCCCCAGCATGACTTTCAAGTCGTTAGGTCCAGGACTTGAACTACAGAGTCAGCCATGTGGGAGCCTAGCACCTTAACCACCGTGCCACCTGCTGGCCCTACAATTTTATTTTTTAAATCTTGTTGGAGGGCACAGGTGGAGAGAGGGCAAGACAGTGAGAAGGCACCCTCCCAGAGGGTGGCCACGGCACAATCCCTTCTCCTGCACTGTCCTTTCAGGATTTTGAACGCGAATGCACACACTCTGGGCATCTTTTTCAAGCCACCAGTCAGGAACTCAAACCACACAGCCACCCATGTAGAATCCAGCCACTTTAACCGTGCCACAGGTTGGCCCAAGAACATACAATATTTTAATAGAGAGAGATAAATTGTTCAAAACTTGAAGACCAGGGCAGGCAGGTGGGGTGGTAGTTAAGGCACTAGACTCCCACATCACTGACCACAGTTCAAGTCACAGACCTGGCAGCTTGCTTTCTCACGTTCTTTCTCTCTCTGGTCCAATTTAAAAATAGCAATAATAATAAATTAAATAATTAAAAAAAAAAACTTCATTGAAGACCATAATGTCTTTAGGGTGTTATGGTGACTTTGAAGCCCAGAAGATTTGCTAGCTCTGCCTCTTGTATAAGCCATATGACCCTGAGAACTTTTTAAGTATTTCTGAACCTCAGAATCATCTGTAATTATTCTTTTTTTTTTTTTCTTTTTTTGGAGAGGTTTTTGCTATAGGGCACAAGTGTTCGCCAGACAGAGAGACAGAAAACAAGAAATCACCCCCCAGAAGGGATGGCCATGCCACAATCCCTTCTCCTCCATTCTCCTCTCGGGATCTTGGGCACACACGCACACATGCCCGGCGTGAGTTTAAGCCACCGGGTCCGGGATGCGAACTGCAGTCAACTACGTGGGAGTCCAGTGACATAGCCATTACGCTAACTGCTGGTCTTTGTAATTATTCTTATAAGAATGTTGAGAGCAGGGCAGATGGTGTAGTGGTTATATCGCTGGACTCCCATATGGCTGACGATGGTTTGAGTCCCAGAACAGTGGCTTGAGAATCATGCCGGGTGCATTTGTGTGTGTGCCCAAGATCCCAGGAGGAGAATGGAGGAAAGGGGACTGAAGTGTGGCTATCCCCTGGGGGGTGATTTCTCACTTTCCCTCTCCCTCTGTCTCTCTCTGGCCAGCACACACATACCCTAAGGCAAAAACCTCTGAATAAAAGAGAAAAGAATGTTGAGAGCTCTTTCCTTCTCTCTCTCTGCCCTCTCCCTGCTCTCTGCATATCGCTTTCTGGCAAGTGCACCTTATAGCAAAGGAGCAAACAAAGAAAGAATGTTGAGAGTCTTGGCCCAGCCTCTGCCATGCAGTGGAAATGCAAGTGTTCTGCAAGACTGGAAGCCTTACGCAGAGATGAGTTCGGGTCCCCGTATTGCCTTGAAAACATGCCAGACAGGTGAGTGGGTACCCAGGACCCTGAGGAGACGAATGCCTGGGGAAGGGGACAGCATGAGAATACCCTGCCGAGGGTGCTTCTCTCTCTCTCCCGTATGCGTATACTGTCTATCACTAAATTTTTTAAAATGTCGGTGGGGCTGGCAGGTGGTGCAATGTTAAGGTGCTGGACTCCCACATGGCTGATTACGGTTTGAGTCCCAGGCCTGGTAGCTTGATTTCTCACTTATCCTTTCTCTCTCTCTGGTCAAATTAAAAAATAATGATAAGGAACCAGCACATGGCATAATGGTTATGCCTCTGGACTCCCATGTAGTCGATCACAGTTTGAGTCCTGGACCTGGCAGCTTAAAACTCACGCTGGGCATATGTGTATGCATGCCCAAGATCCTGAGAGAAGTGATTGTGGCGTGGCCATCCACCTGGGGGGTGATTTCTCACTTTCTGTCTCTCTCAGTCTCTCTGGTGAGCACACATATCCTATAGCAAAAATCTCTCTCTAAAAAAATTTTTTTAAAAAATTATAATAACAAATAAAATAAACACTTCTTTTTAAAAAATTTTAAATGTTGAGAGGCTTGATGATAAAAATATACGATGTGGAGCTGCTAGATGGCATGGTGGTTAAGGTGCTGGACTCCCACATGGCCAACTGCGGTTTAAGTCCCAAAGCTGGTGGCTTGCATTCTCACTCTCCCTCTCTCTCTCTCTCTCTCTCTCTCTGTGTCTCTCTCTGGTCTAACTAAATAATAATAATAATAAATAAATAAACTCTTTTTAAAAACATATGAAACTAACATTGTTCTTAGCACAAACAAGAGGACTTGAAAAAGTACATGGAAAAATGGAAGTAACATACAAATTCATTTTGGTGCAAATTATTTTGAAAATCATACATAATTTGTGCGTGTGTGTGAGAAAGATACATATTTTCCATGAATTTTTGAAGCCTCCTCAACTTAGGTATTCAATAAATAAATAAATGCTATTATTATTTTTTAAAATTTTTTTAGAGAGGTTTTGGCTATAGGGCGTGTGCACTTGCCAGAAAGACAGAGAGACAGAGAGACAGAAAGCGAGAAATCACCCCCCAGGGGGGATGGCCACACTGCAGTCCCTTCTCCTCCTTTCTCCTCTTGGGATCCTGGGCACACACGTATACGCGCCCGGCATGAATTCAAGCCACCGGGTCCAGGACTCGAACCGCGGTAGACTACATGGGAGTCCAGCGACATAGCCATTACACTAACTGCTGGTCCCAATAAATGCTACTATTGTTGTTGTTATTGTTATTATTTAGAGGAGGGAGAAGGCAGGGCATATTGAAATGAAGAACTAGAGGGAGGAAAGCCTAAGAACGAGGCATTGGGATCAGCCAGTGGCCTCGATTTGTTAAGGCAGCTGGATTGCACATGGCTGACTGAATCCTGGACCTGGTGGCTTGAAAAACACACCAGGTATGTGTGCGTGCCTGTCCCAAATTCTGAGAGAATGGATTGTAGCATGGCCATACCACCTGGAGGGTGATTTCTCACTTTAACTCTCTCTCCTCTCTGCCTCTCTTTCCAGTAAGCACACACGTTCTACAGCAAATTTAAAAAGGAGAAAAAAAGCCATACAATGGCAACCCACCGTCTTATTCTAAAAAGAGAGAAAACAAACCATGGGCTGAAACTAACAAAACCGTGATGGAGACAAGTTATCATAAATAGCTCTTTTTTCCCCCTTTTCTTTTAAAATAATCATTTGGGGCCAGCAGGTGGTATGGTGCTTAAGGCACTGGACTACCACATGACAGACCACAGTTCCAATCCCAAACCTGGTGGCTTGCTTTCTCACCTACCCTCCCTCTCTCTGGCTAAATTTAAAAATGTTAATAATAAATAAAATTAAAAAAACAATTTTAAAAATTTTAAAGAATTAATTAATTATTTATTAATTTTAATTTGACTATAGACGGAGAGAGACAGAAAGTGAGAAAGCAAGTCACCAAGTCCGGGACTCGAACCACAGTCAGCCATGTGGGAGTCCAGCACCCTTAACCACCACGCCACCTGCCAGCCCTATAACAATGAATTATTTTTTAAAATTTGCTATATGCAGAGAGAGCATGTTGGAGCTCCCATGTGAGAGTCCAGTGCCTTAACCACCATGCCACCTGCTGGCCCTCCTTTCTTTCTTAATTTTTAAGGTTTATTATTTATTTAGTTCTTGAGACAGACAGACAGAGACAGACAGTACCCGTAACAGAGTCTCAATGCCACAATTCACTCCTAGCTCCAGCCAGCCCTGGGTCATGGGCACATGTGTGCCTGGCATGTTCAGAGGGGTCCTGGACGTGAACCCAGAACCTCCCAATGTGGGGTAGCTTTACAGAGTTCGTGATTTATTTTGATTTTTTTTTTCCAGATTTTTGCCATAGGAGGCATGTGCTCACTGGAGAAAGACAAAGAGAGAGAGATAGAGAGTGGAAAAGTGAGAAATCACCCCCTAGGGAGGATGGCCACACCACAATCCCTTCTCTTCCATTCTCCTCTCAGGATTTTGAGTATGTATTCACATGTGCCTGGCATGATTCTCAAGCCGCCATGTCCAGGACTCAAACTACAGAGTCAGCCATGTGGGATCCAGCACCTCAACCACTGCTGACCAAGTATCATGTTTTACTGCTGTGCTTCTGTCCAGCTCCCATAAAGAACTTCTTTTAATTTTGGAGAGGTTTTTGCTATAGGGCGTGTGCGCTAGCCAGAAAGACAGAGAGACAGAAAGTGAGAAATCACCCCCCAGGGGGGATGGCCACGCCCCAATCCCTTTTCCTCCATTCTCCTCTTAGGATCTCGGGCATGCATGCACATGTACCCAGCATGAATTTAAGCCACTGGGTCCAGGACTTGAACCATGGTCGACTACATGGGAGTCCAACGACATAGCCATTACACCAACTGCTGGTCCTTCCCATAAACAACTTCTGGTACAAAAGTGCACATGCAACCAGCATGAGAAGAACAGTAAGAAATAACTTTTATTAAAAAATTATTATTTAATTTAATTTTTATAAAAGAATTATTTTTATTTAACTTTACTTATGTATTTATTTATTTTTAAATTTTGACCAGAGTGAAAGAGAGAGAGAGAGAAAGTGAGAAAGCAAGTTGCCAGGTCTGGCACTCAAACTGCGATCGACCATGTGGGAGTCCAGTGCCCTTAACCACCAGGTCACCTGCCAGCCCCTTAATTTAATTTATTTTTATTATTATTATTATTATTATTATTATTATTATTTTATTTGACCAGAGAGAGACAAAGAGAAGTAAAGTGAGAAAGCAAACTGCCAGGTCCAGGATGTGAACCGCTATTGGTCACAAGGGACCAGCTCCCGAACCACAACACCATCTGCTATCCCCCAAGAAATAACTTTTTTGTCCTTTGGGACCTGATAAACTCTGACAGAGCTTGTCCTCTTCAAAGGCAAGAGAGAGATAGAATGGTCTTTGGTAATTTAGAACAAACTACCGCCTACGAGCCTATCAATCCTGATACCATTTTTTTAAAATAATTTTTTATTCTATTTTATTTGTTGTTATTTTTTTAAAAAATTAAACTTTTTAATTAATTAATTTATTTTCATTTGACCAGAGAGGGACAGAGAGAAAGGGAAAGTGAGAAAGTAAGCCATCAGGTCCGGGACTCTAACCACGGTCAGCCATGTGGAAGTCCAGCGTCCTTAAGGACCGTGCCACCTGATGGCCTTTGTTTTTATTTTTAAATTTTGACTAGAGAGAAAGAGAGAAGTGAGAAAGCAAACCACCAGGTCCAGGACTCGAACTGCAGTCAACCATGTGGGAGACCAGTGCCTTAACCACCATGCCACCTGCCAGCCCCTATCCTGATCTTATTTTTATTTATTTATTTATTTATTTTGAGAGAGGTTTTTGCTAGGGCACGTGTGCTTGCCAGAACAACAAAGAGACACAGAGAGATAGAAAGCGAGAAATCACCCCCCAGGGGGAATGGCCAGGCTGCAATCCCTTTTCCTCCATTCTCCTCTTGGGATCTTGGGCATGCATGCACATGCGCCCAGTGTGAGTTTAAGCCACCGAGTTGGGGACTCGAACCACTGTCGACTACATGGAAATCCAGCGACATAGCCATTATGCTAACTACTGGTCCCTATCTATTTATTTTTTAGAGAGACATTTTTCCTACAGGCACGTGAGCTTGCCAGAGAGATAGAGAGGCAAAAAGTGAGAAATTACCCCCAGCGGGGATGGTCACACTGCAATCCCTTCTCCTCCATTCTCTCTTGGGATCTTTGGTCTCTTGGGATCTTTGGGCATGCATGTACACAAGGCCAGCGAGATTTTTTTTTTTTTTTGGATAGGTTTTTTCTATAGGGCGCGTGCACCCGGCATGTTAAGCTGCCGGGTCCAGGACTCAAACCACAGTCAACTATGTGAGAGTCCAACGACAGCCATTACATCAACTGCTGGTCCCAACCAGCATGAGTTTTAAGCCACTTGGTCCGAGACTCAAATTGCTGTCAGCCACGTGGAGTCCAATGACTTAATTAGTATGCCGTCTGCTTGTCCCCTGATCTTATTTTTAAGTGGTTGAGCGGAAAATAAAAAGAATATTCTTTTTTTTTTTTTTTTTTTTGAAGTGGTTTTAGCTATAGGGTGTGTGTGTGCTCGCCAGAAAGACAGAGAGACAGAAAGAGAGAAATCACCCACCAGGGGGGATGGCCACGCCGCAATCCCTTCTCCTCCATTCTACTCTCGGGATCTTGGGCACACACGCACACGCGGCATGAGTTTAAGCCACTGGGTCCAGAACTCGAACCACAGTTGACTACATGGGAGTCCAGTGACATATCCATTACACCAACTGCTGGTCCCTAGAATATTCTTTTTTTATTTAAGAGAGAGATTTTTTTAAAAAAAAAAGAATTATTTATTTAATTTTATTTATACTTTTTTTTTTTTTTTTTTTTTTTTTAATTTGACCAGAGAGAGAGAAGGAGGGAAACTGAGAAAACAAGCCACCAGGTCCAGGACTTGAGCCGTGGTTGGCCATAAGGGAGCATCCAGACAGAGCCTTAACCACCATGCCACCTGCTGGTCCCCTTCAGAGAAAGATTTTTGCTATGGGGCATATGTGCTTGCCAGAGAGACAGAGAGAGAGAAGGTGAGAAATAATTCTCCAGAAGAATAATTATGCCATAATGTCTTCTCATCTATTCTCCTCTCAGGACTTTGGGCACGCACGTACATGCGCCCAATATGAGTTCCAAGCCACCAGGTTCAGTACTTGAACCATGGTCGGCCATGTGGGAGTCCAGCACCTTAACTACTATGCCACCTACTAGTCCCACCCCCCCAAAAATTACTCTTAGACATATAAAAATTTTATGAAATCCAAATGTCCATGCCCATAAATGAAGTCTTTTTGGAACAGTCATGCACATTGATTTATACACTGTCTATGGCTCTTTCTGCATTATAAGAAAACTAGTAGTTTGAACAGAGACCATACAAAGCTAAAATGATTTTTTTCCCATAGAGCACGTGTGATCACAGGTGAGAGACAGAGAGGGAAAGCGGGAAATTGCTACGGGGATGGGGGGTGGGGGGCTGGCCATGCTACAATCCTTTCTCCTCCATTCTCCTCTCAGGATTTTGGGCACACATGCGTATGTGCCCTGTGTAGTTTTCCAAGCCACTGGGTCCAGTCAGCCATGTGGGAGTCCAGCCCCTTAACCACCATGCCACCTAAAATAATTGCTGAAATTTTTTTTTTTTTTTTGGTATAGGGCGTGTGTGCTCGCCAGAAAGACAGAGAGAAACCGAGAGACAGAAAACGAGAAACCACCCCCCGGGGGGATGGCTACGTCACAATCCCTTCTCCTCTATTCTCCTCTGGGAATCTTGGGCATGCATGCACACGCGCCCAGCGTGAGTTTAAGCTGCTGGGTCCGGGACTGGAACCGTGGCCGACTACATGGGAGTCCAGTGACATAGCCATTACTCTAACTGCTGGTCCCGAAATTTTTTTTTTTTTTTTTTTGGAGAGGTTTTCACTATAGGGCACATGCGCTCGCCAGACAGACGGAGAGAGACAGAAAGACAGAGAGAGAGAAATCACCCCCCAGGGGGGATGGCCACGCCACAATCCCTTCTCCTCCATTCTCCTCTCGGGATCTTGGGCACGCACGCACACGCGCCCGGCGTGAGTTTTAAGCCACCGGGTCTGGGACGCAAACCGCGAGCGCACGCGCCCTATAGCAAAAACCTCTCCCAAAAAAAAAAAAAAGAGTAGCTGAGTCTCAAAATCCTAGGAAGGAAGAGAAGAGATCAAAAAGGAGACATCGAGGCACACTGCATGCCAACCAGTCATTCTGCAGCAGGTCTGGGGGAAGAAGGGACGTTGGGACCCCCAAACACCATTTCCTAAGTATCATCTGGAGCCCACGGGGGAAGAGCATCAAGCCATAAAGAGTGCCTACACCCGTCCATCCCTGGAAATAGACTTTATCAGTCCTCTGTTACAAATGAAGGACCAGGCAGCGGATTGCTGAAGTTACTCGCTCAAGAGGGAGAGGAGTTTTCAAAGCTGATCCGTCACACCATGGAGCCCGAGTTCTTTTCTGAAACCAGAACACAGGCTCCCAAGAAGGCAAGTGGCTGGCTTTGAAAGAGATCTGGCAACACCACGATCCACCCTCCACCTCTACCTCCCTGACCTCAACCAAAGAAAGGAAGTAACTTCCAAAAGAAATTAGATAGGGGTTCCAAAGAAGTTAAATTTGCCCTTCCTCCTGCCTCTCTTATCTTGGAAATCTGAACGAGGTGAGAGGGGCAGGCAGGGCCCTGGGTGTGTTTGCTGCCAGCAAACAGTGGGGTGGGACTGCGGATGGCACCCGAGAACAGAGCAGCCGAGACAGGCAGCTGAGACCGGCTGGCTGACTGCCGGCACCTCGGCAGCTCTGCGAGGCTCCCCTGCACTGGCTCTGGGGTCCCAAACCTTTCTGGAGAAGACCTGAAAGAACCAGATCATAAAGACTGGGGAGGAAGGGAGAGGCCAGATGACACGTCTGCTGGTTTCTCCTCTCTGTCTCCAGGCCCTGGGGACAGGGTCATAGAAAACCCTTTCATGGTTCAAAATTTAACCTACTGTTTCTTCTCCCGTAGAAGTAAACCATTAATCCAGAGGGCTAAAGCTGCACTCACCTTGGCCTCAGCCCCTCCTCACCCCTGCTCCCTAACGTCTGCTCTCTAACCCGTCCCGCGTCACCATCACCAGGACTGGGCTGAACACTGGTGTCCTGAACTCACGCTCTTACTCTGACTTTCCCCTCAGCTTCCAGACAGCAGGGATGCAGTTCCAAAAGGGAAAGGGAAGGGGAAGGATCTAGAGGATTCATTCAGCAAACAGGACCTCAGTATCTGCCAAGTGTGAGGCACAGAGAAGGGGACCCAGGGGACCTACACGCATGTGCAGTGGTGGGACCCGGGGACCACCCTGAGTGAGGCTGGCATGGGAAAGCCACCTGCTCGGATCAGCTTCCGAGTGGACCCTTGAGAGGTCCCCGTCTGCCCCCCGGGTCCTTGAGGCACAACTCCCAATTTTGTTGTTAGAACTTCATTCCAGAAGTTCAAAGCTAGAAAGGCAGTCGAGCTTCCCCAGCCCCCTAATTTAACCACTCCCCCACCCTACTAAGTCACCCAGTAGGCACCCCTAGTCACACCCTGTGTCTCCTCGGTATGCCAGGCTCACAAATCCTGCAGGAATTCTGCTGCTGTGGGCTTCCGAAGTGTGGCCACCTGTTTGGGTTTTGTTTGTTTGAAACTGGTTTGCAGGTTTAACTTGGGGACCTTGCCCTCTTCCTTCCTGCCGGGCTTTAGGCCCTATGCTTGCTCCCAGGGCTCAGGGGCTTCACTGGCCCGTGGCTGCTGGGGGACAGGAAAGCAGAGGGGCAGACCAGCCAGTCCTCTTCTGCCTTCTGCCAGGTTCTTGGCATGTCTTCTGGGTGCCATGCCAGAAGGGTGGGGCAAGAGAGGTTCTGAGGTTCAGAGGGACACACCTGAGGAGACTTTGGCCACTGTTCCAGGGAATTAACCCATCAGATCCCAAGGAACTGCCGGAGGTCATAGGCAGAGCAGGGAACCCCAAATCTGATGGATGGGGGAGTGTGGACTCTGGCTCTCAGACACGGGTTGGTGACCACCTCTCATGAATGCCCCGAGATTAAATAACAGGCACAAGAGAAAAGGGACCTGGATGAACGAGGATGTCAAGGTTCTGCCGTCACAGAGTCATCCATCGTTGGTGTCCAGACCTCCCAAGTAAGAAAAAGACCGAAAGACAACAGAGGGGACTTCGGTGTCAGATGAACCGGGTCTGCGCCCCAGCCCCACACTTCCCTCCCGGGTGACGTGGGTTAGTTATTTAACTTCTCCTTCCCTGGTTGCTAATAGAGGGATTATGGCCAGTCAACCCCATCGGATTATGAGGATTAAGAAAGATACATGTAAAGGGTTGGCATCATTTGTCACACAAATCATAGGTGTTAATGCACTGTTGGCCGTTAGAGTGATTCCTTATTTGCACACTTGGACACACACACACACACACACACACACACACACACGCTCCCTTCATTAAAAATGCGAGCTTAATGCAGAAGTCTGGTTGCAGCAGCTACAGATTGTTCTGCCACTTCCTGGGGGTACTGAGTGGTTCCTGGAGACCCCTGCTTCCAGGGGAATGCCCTTCCTTGGGTAAGGACCCAGGAATGGGAAGAGGGAAACTCACCAGACCTGAGCAATATCCCAAAGGTGGGGGACCTGTTCCTGCCCTCAGTTGGCGACTTCAGTAGAGAAAAACCTCCTGTTTCGGGTGGCCCCTGTAAGACCTCAATCCGGCACCTCAGTGGGGTGCCTCTCTCTTGGTCTTTTAGGAGGACTGCTCATGGTCCAGAGGTGTGCATGGGAGACCGCAGGGACCCGTTCCAGTCCAGACCAGCTGCCTGCCAAGGACTCTAGCCCTTCCCTTCCCTTCCCCGCCCTACTTCAAACACTCTAGACAGTGCAGGCCAGCCTTTAACCCCTTCAATGGCTCCGGCGGTCCCAAGGACTCCTGGTCCCCGTCCTCAGCATTCCCTGAACACAGGGCAGCCACAGGATTCAGACTCAGGTAGAAACAGGTGCAGCAGGACAAGCTGGGGGTCATGGTGAGGGAAGAGAGGGAGGAAGCTGGGGTCCTGGAGAACTTTCACCCTCCCTCCTGCAGGGACAGGGAGACACTGGGGAGAGAGAAGAATATCTCAAGGAACAAGCAGAGCCAACAGCTGGAAACCTACTTAACTGCAAGGTTAAGGGGCGGGCGAGGTCCTTGGCCCTCTCTCAGATCTAACTTTAAACCCTTGGCCTTTCCCTTTAAGGGGCAGGTTACGGCAGGGAGGAGGAAAGGTTGTATTTTTTTGTGATGAAAGTACAGGGAGGAGACGCATCTGAGGAGGGCCTAGCTCTGGCCAACAGGAACAGAGGTGACCAGGCAACTCCGCAGCAGGACTGGCCTTGTTGTGGATACGGTGGCAGGATATCTGCCGGCTCCCCCACCCCTCCCTGATAACAGCGTCTCAGGGGGCTGACTCACCCTCCTGCTCCTGGGCAGACTGGACTTGCTGAGGTAATGGGAGCCCTCCCCTCTGACAGGTCCCCAAGTGCTGGAGATGGTGGCTGGCTCTGCCCCTCAGCAGTTACGGGACTTCCGTAAATGGGCTGCTCAGTGAGTGTGTGCGGAGTGGGCACGGCGCCTCTCACTGGGGGCCTTGGAGAAGCCGCTTCACTCTGATCATTTCCTGATCTAGTAAATGAGAGGATGGGGTAGACCATCCGTGGTCCACCCTGGCGCCACGACTCTCACTCCAGGGGACAGGGAGAGGGCAGCTGCTGTCGGTTCCAGACACAGAACTGAGCATTTGTTCCTTCCTGGCTGGTAGGAAAGCCGCGTGAAGACAAAGTGGCAGTGGTTATTTCTCACTTGGTAAGAACACAGGGGAAACGACCCCCCCATCTTCCTGGTGAAGGGTCCTAAGAAGGCCTCTAATTGGGGCCAGCAGTTAGCATAATGGCTATGTTGCTGGACTCCCATGTAGCCAACCGCGGTTCGAGTCCCGGACCTGGTGGCTTAAACTCATGCTGGGCGCGTGTGCGTGCGTGCCCAAGATCCCGGGAGGAGAATGGAGAAGGGATTGCGGCGTGGCCATCCCCCCTGGGGGGTGATTGCTCACTTTGTCTCTCTGTCTCTGTCTGGCGAGCGCACGCGCCCTATAGCAAAAAACTCTCAAAAAAAAAAAAAAAAATAGGCCTCTAATTAAACAATCTCATGAAATGATTCCTCTAACTAAACAGTCTTGGGACTGTGCAGATGACTGACGGGGAGTGACTTCTCCGAGCTCATGTAGCAGTGACCGCCGCGGGGCCCAGCACTCCTGGCTGTGGCCGCCCTCAGGCTGCTCTCCCCGGGGTGGGGGAGGAAGCCGCAGTAACTTCCCAGCTCCCACTGAATCGCCCCACTGCCCCCGCTGTGTGGAAGTTCTCTCACCTGTTTCCCATCTACTTTTCTCCAGGCGGAGCCCCGAAATCTAGTACGTGAAGGGGGTGGAAATTGGGGCGACTGGCTCCTCCTGGTACCGGAGCTGGGTGTGCGGGTGGGCAGGTGCCAGCTGAGTGTGGACAACGTGGGGGCAGGGGCTGGCCTCCTGGGGGCGGAGGGGAGCGGGACCACTTTGGCAGCTGGCTGAAGATCTATCTGTATTGCCTTTCAGGGAGGAGCCTCGTTTGGGGTCCCAAGTCTGCAGGAAGGACCTGTGACCGGGACTTACTCTCCCTCTCCCCTCAGACCCGCACCATGGCGGGTGGCGTTAGAGTGGAGGGCTGCCTCAGCAGTTCAGCCACCCCCAGTGAGTTACCTCAAGAGGTTAAGAGGGCTCAACCTGAAGCCAGCTATTCCAGCCAAGCCTCTGCCTGTGGATTTTACAGGCTCTTACACTCTCCAGCACCACTCCTTGAGGGAGGTTCAAATTCCTGCCCGACTCTAAGGAAGGTGATCTCCCGAGAGCTGAAGCATCTGGCTTTGGCCTCCTTTCAAGGCCCCTGCAACACTAACAGCCTCCACAATGCCTCCCTTGTCACCTGTGTGGGGCCTGGGTTTCCCTCCTGGTCCCCTTCTCCACAGCCAGGACCAGGGCAAAGGGCTGAGTTCTGAAGGAGAGGACAACGAGGGCTCTCCCAGCCTTTGGGGAAGGACTACCTCCAGCGCTCAGAGGGAGGAGGAAATCTCTTCTATCACCTTCCGGGGAGACCACCTGGACCCCATCCTCTGAACCAGAGACCCTCCTCCTGTTGGTTAACTCATTAGCTTTTCAGCAGCGATTACGAAGATGGAAAAATAGAGCTCCCTCCTCCAGATGCGAACATGTCATGGTCCTAGAGAGCAAGATACCTGTGGAAGCAGCCCCCTCTCCCTACAGTTCTCAGCCCCACGCCGCTCACCCATTGCCCTCTTCCCCCCATTCTCTCAAGCACATCCCAGGTTTCCACCAAGAACACAATGAACAAAAGCAAAGGCACAGCCCTCCTTGCCCTCTGACCTGGCCAGTCCTGGGGTGCTGGAGCTGCAGGCCCTGAAAGAGGGACGTGAGCTGGCGGAGGGCTACTCCGTTGGGAGCCTCCCGTTGTCTCCAGGTCCTTTTCATCTTCTCGAAGCCCAGAGCTTCAACTGCTGGGCCAAGGAAAGGTTAAACCGGTTGGGCAGGGGAGCCCCAGGAAGCAGAATCTCAACTGGGAGACTCGGTGGCAGGAACAAAGCCGGTGTTTGTTGGGTTTCCCTCCAGCCTGGGAGGCTGTCCTCGGACCACGGCATTCCTGGGTTGGACAGCGTCAGCTCCCGCGCTGCTCCCCACTGCTGCCACAGCAGAAGCCACTGCCTCGCCAGAGGCCACACGGGGCCCACTCTGACACCCAGGCACTCTGGGCCTGAGCTAGAAGCCCACTGGTGTTAAAAATAAACGAGCTCACAACCGACATGGCAGTGCAGCATGATGCTCTGAGGCCGATCCTCGTAAAGCAAGTTCCAGGTTTGTGTCCAGAAACCTCCCCGAGTACTCTGGGCACATGTGTGCCCACCGTCCCAGGCTGGCTGGGCTAGGGTGGCCTGTGGCATCAAGACCCTATTAGGGGTGCTTTTTTTCTCTTAGAAGAAATACATAAATAAAAAATGATCAAACTCAAGACACTTTTAAAAAGTTTCTGCAATAGGAGATATATTCTCACTGGAGACAGAGGGAAAGTGAGAAATTGCCCCTTCCCCCCGCCAGGAGGGATGGCCAGGCTACAATTCCTTCTCTTCTCTTGGGATTTCGGGCATACACACATATGCACCTGGTGTGGTTATCATTTTTTTTTTTGAAATTTTTTTTTTCTTTTTGAGGTTTCTGCTATAGGACACATGCGCTTGCCAGAAGGACAGAGAGAGACAGAGAAACAGAAAGTGAGAAATCACCCCCCGGGGGGATGGCCACGTCACAATCCCTTCTCCTCCATTCTCTTCTCAGGATCTTGGGCACGCACGCACACAGGCCTGGTTTAAGTTTAAGGCACCAGCTCAGGAACTCAAACTGCAGTTGACTACATGGGAGTCCAGCGACATAGCCATTACGCCAACTGCTGGTCCCTTGAGTTTTTTTATTATTTTTAAAAATTAATTAATTAATTAATTAAAATTTGACCAGAGAGGGACAGAGAGAGAAAGTGAGAAAGCAAGCCATCAGGTCCAGGACTCGAACTGTGGTTGGCCATGTGAGTCCAATGCCCTTAAAAAACACACCACTTGCTGGCCCGGAGAGAGATTTTTACTATATGGTGTGTGCGCTTACCAGAGAGAAAAAGTGAAAAATCAACCCCCAGGGGGCATGGCCACACTGTAATCCCTTCTCCTTCATTCTCCTCTCCGGATCTTGGGCACGCACGCACACATGACTGCCGCGAGGTTTATGCTACTGGGTTCAAGACTCAAACCGTGCTCAACTATGTGGGAGTCCAGCAACATAACCATTATACCACCTGCTGGTCCCACCTGGTGTAATTTTTTCTTTTTTATGGAGAGGTTTTTGCTACAGGGCACATGTACTCACCAGAAAGACAGAGAGAGAGAAAGTGAGAAATCACCCCCCAGGGGGGATAGCCATGCTGCAATCCCCTCTCCTTATTCTCCTCGCAGGATCTTGGGCACACATGCACGTGCCTGGTGTGAGTTTCAAGCCGCCGGGTCTGGGACTCAAACCACAGCTGGCCATGCAGCAGTCTAATGCCTTAAACACTATTCATCTGCTGGTCTCGGAAAGCTAATTCTCAGAGGACGGGCTGGACTCAGGCATGAGGTGGCTTTTCCAGAGGTCAGTACGTGGGTCACAGCAGAGGCCTCCCTGGGTTCCGGCAGCTGCTCCCCAGCTCAGCTGTCCATCTTCCCATCCCTCTATCATGGAGACGAGGTGATAGGCAAGAAGAGGCCAGGGGGTACACGTGGTGACTGAGAACCAGAGAGGGGAATACGGAATGGAGACCCGGGGCTGACGGGGACGGCCGTCTCCCGGAACAGCCCTACAGCAAGGAGGCCCGAGCTCTGACACCTGTGCCCATCCGGGTGCTGAGACAGGTTGGTGTGGCATTTGTTTTTATTAGAAAACTCCATTTGTAAGCGCTTCCCTGGCCCAGAACAGAGACTGGCATCCTCCAGGAGTCCCACAGCCTTCATGGCATCTTCCATCCTCTTCTGAGAGGGAGGGCAGGGACGGATGGTGTCAGGTGGTCTCCGAAGTGCCCTCCTGGACCCGAGAGTTCGCATTGCCAGCGATACACCAACAGCACCTTGGCGGGCCACCAGAGGCCCTCTGGGCTGTCACAGAAGGCATCCTGTTAGTATGGCTTCACGATGGCACCAAGGAGACTCGGAGACTCCAAGGCAGGGTCCTTCACACTCTGGCTGAGAGAAGGGCAACCCTAGGGGAAGGTGGCCGAGGGCCGAGGGAGGAGATCACACTGAGATACCCTCTGGAATCTGGAAAGCACCTGGATTTCTTGGGAGAGGAGGGCCGTGGGAGGCCCTCTCAGTTCTTCTTGGTCTTGGGCGTGTCATATTTCCTCTTGCTGGAGTACCACAGGAGCAGGGGGATGCCGATGGAAGGGAGGGTCATGACCCCGAAGGCTGCCCAGTCCAGCTGTGAAGGAAAACGAAGACCTTGCTTAGAAGTCTGCCTTAGGGTGCCACAGAGAACGGGGAAGGGATGGGTCCAACCAGACAGGGCGCAGGCTAGCCCACACTCTCAGCAGAACATAGGCCAGGAAGGTTCCTCTGACCACCCTGATACAGCGGGGTTCTCCAAGGACCAACATATCTTTCAAGCCGTGAAGTCGAAGACCTGGAAGAGAAGCTTCACTCCTCCAATCTTTGACAACAGGGATGCCCGAGTCTTGCCCTGACAGTCAAGGCCCCCGCCGGCTTCCCTCCACCTCACTCCTGCCCTCCAGCAAACACAGCTGCTGGCCGCCCAGGATCACCCCACTCCGAGCTGCTCTCTTTTCTACTGCCTGCCCTTCCTTACCTCCTTTCCCACCAGCTAAGCTTTCCTCTTCCAGAAAACCCTCCCTGACCCCTAAAGACAGATAGAGGGCCCTGCCCCTTGCGTATAACCTCACCCATGTGCTCTGAGCCCCCTGTGTACCCACAGACCTTTAATGAAAGAACTCGACTCATTCCCTGTTTTCCCAAAGCACAGTGCAGAACGGGCACCTGATTAGGAACCACATTCACTAAATGATTTCCCTCATTCAGCACAAAATCTTTTCTCCGAACTAGACCATGAAAGTTCCCACTTAACCCCCCATTGACTCTTTGAATCTACCTTGATATTCTTTTTTTTTTTTTTTTTTTTGGGGGGGGGGAGGTTTTTGCTATAGGACGCGTGCGCTCGCCAGAAAGAGACAGACAGAAAGTGAGAAATCACCCCCCAGGGGGGATGGCCACGCCGCAATCCCTTCTCCTCCATTCTCCTCTCGGGATCTTGGGCACGCACGCACACATGCCCGGCATGAGTTTAAGCCACCAGATCTGGGACTTGAACCACGGTTGACTACGTGGAAGTTCAGCGACATAGACATTACGCTAACTGCTGGTCCCTACCTTGACATTCTTTCAAATTCAAAATAGACCTAGGACTCTAAGATGGGATTCTCCTCAAGGCTGAGCACAGAAAAGGGCCAGTTTGGGGACCAGCAGGTGGTGTAGTAGTTGAAGCACTGGACTCCCACATGGCCAACTGGTGTCTTGAAACTCATGCCAGGAGGGCCAGCAGGTGCCATGGTGGTTAAGGGCACTGGATTTCCACATGGCCGACCGCAGTTAAGAGTCCTGGGTCAGCGGGAAATCACAATAAATAAATACATAAATAAATGTTTTTTATTTTTATTTTTTAAAAAAACACACCAGGGACCAGCAGTTAGTGTAATGGCTATGTCGCTGGACTCCCATGTAGTCGACCACAGTTCGCGTCCTGGACCTGGTGGCTTAAAACTCACACTAGGCACGTGTGCGTGTGTGCCCAAGATCCCGAGAGGAGAATGGAGGAGAAGGGATTGCGGTGTGGCCATCCTCCCTGGGGGGTGATTTCTCGCTTTCTGTCTCTCTGTCTCTCTCTCTGTCTTTCTGGTGAGCGCACGTGCCCTATAGCAAAAAAAAAAAAAAAAAAAAAAAAAAAAAAAATCAAATCACACCAGACACATGTCCATTCGTGCCCGAAATCCTGAGAGGAGAATGGTGGAGAAGGCATTGCAGGATGGCCATCCTCCCTGGGGAGTGATTTCTCGCTTTCTCTCTCTGGCTCTCCTGCAAGCACATGTACCCTACAGCAAAAGAAATCTCTTAAAAAAGAAAAGAAAGAAAAGGGTATTTTAAGGTTCTAGCAATTATGACCTCAAATCTCCAGACACGGTTAGATCAGGGTATCTGAGGTTATTTGATGGCCACCAAAAAAGCAGGCAGGCAGGAAAGAACCTACCAACGGAACAAATCTTCCAAGAGGGCCAAGAGGTTCCAGAACCAGCACATTCTCCTACTATGGAAATGATAAAAGAGAGCACTAGAAAGCTTACAAAATGGGGGGAGAATCTCCTATCAAACTCCCGCTGAGCCAGGATGCCTCCCTGTCCAGGTGCACTGGTCGAGCCAATCTGGAAAGAAGAAAAAGTTGTTAAAGGCAAGCCTTCAATTCATCTCCCACCCAGCCAGTTCTAAGGCAGGCCCAGGGCAGCTCCAGGATGAGAGGATGAACTTGTGAACTGGAGGTGGTCATGCTGGAAGGGGAATAAACTAGGAGCCAGGATGCCAGAGAAAGGCCATGTGATGAGAACTTGTTTTAAAAAAAATTTCTTAAAAAGAACTATTTTTAAAGAATTATTTTATTTAAATATATATATACATATATATACATACATATATATCCAGAGATGGACAGAGTATGAGAAAGAGAGGGAGGGAAAGTGAGGAAGCAAGCCACCAAGTCTGAGACTTGAACTGCAGTCAGCCATGCATGTGGGGGTCCAGTGCCCTTAACCACCTGCCACCTTCCAGTTCCCCAAAAAAGAACTATTTAGGGACCAGCAGATGGTCTAATGGTTACATCGCTGGACTCCTACATAGCCGTTTGAGTCCCAGACCCAGCAGCTTGAAACTCTCTCGCTTTCTGTCTCTATTTCCTTTGTTGAGCACACATTCTCTATAGCAAAAATCTCTCTTAAAAAAAAATGGGGTGGAATAATGGTTATGTCACTGGACTCCCACGTAGTCAACCGCGGTTCGAGTCCCAGACCCAGTGGCTTAAAACTCACGCCGGGAGAGTGTGCGTGCATGCCCAAGATCCCGAGAGGAAAATGGAGAAGGGACTGCGGTGTGGCCATCCCCCCTGGGAGGTGATTTCTCACTTTATGTCTGTCTCTCTCTGTCCCTCTGGCGAGGGCACACGCCCTATAGCAAAAACCTCTCCAAAAAAAAAAGGGGGGGGAGCCGGCAGGAGGTGTAGTAGTTAAGGACACTGGACTTCCATGTGACTGACCGCAGTTCGAGTCCCAGACCTGGTAGCTTGCTTTCTCACTTTCCCTTTCTCTTTCTCACTCACTCTGTCCTTCTCTAGTCAAATTAAAAAAGAAAGAAAGTTAAAATCATTCTTAAAAAAAAAAAAAAAAAAAAGTGGCATGGTGGTTGGGGCACTGGACTCCCATGTGTCTGACCATGGTTCAAATCCTGGACTTGATGTCTTGCTTTCTCACTTTCCCTTTCTCTCTGTTGAAATTAAGTAATAATAATAAAAAATAAAAATTACATAAACAATTACTTTTTTAAAAAGAACTATTGGGGCCAGCAGGTGGCATGGTGGTTGTGGCGCTGGGCTCCCACATGGCCGACTATGGTTCAAGTCCCGGACCTGGCAGCACAAAAACCACAACAAATAAGTAGATAGATAAATGCTTAACAAAAAAAAACTATTTATTTAATTTGATTTATTTATCAGGTTGTTCGGAAAGTCATGATGTATTTTTCTATGCAAAAATGTGTCATGTCTTCCCAGACAACCCAATATTTATTTAAATTTGCTATAGTGCACATGTGCTCACCAGAGAGGGAGAGAGACAGAGAGAGAGGGAAAGTGAGAAAGCAAGCTGCTAGGTCCAGGATTCAAACCGCAATTGGCCACGTGGGAGTCCAGAGTCTCAACCACCACGCCACCTGTTGGCCCTGATGAGAATTTATTAAGCAGGACAGACCAGGTATGTGAATGACCTGCCCTTGGCAATCATTTACTTATTCCTCAAGTGAAAACCCTCTTCTCCACTTCACAGGGCTAACCTGCGACTGAGGACTGTCGGAGAAGCTTCTGAGAAGCCAAAAGCCCTTCCCAAGTGTGCATTACTAAGGGGCTGAGCTGGCCCACATTCCTTCGTCTTGGAGAGGAGAGGAGAGGAGGCCGAGGGCCTGGAGCCCATGGCAAACAACTCTGCTCTAAGGAGGCAGCGAAGCCTCTGGCCAGGTGTCCATTAACCCACCAAGTACCGGACAGATCAGAGTCCAGAGGCTGGTTCTGAAAGCAGAACTGACACGTGAAAACACAGAGGGCATTACAAGACTACAGTTCATGTGGTTTGTAAAAAAGAAACTTTAGAAAGTACATAGGATGGGGGCCAGCAGGTGGCCTGATGGTGACAGGTGCGGGACTCCCACAGGACCGACTATGGTTCAAGTCTGGACCTGGTGGCTTGTTTCCTCTCTCTCTCTGTCCCTCTCTGGTCAAATTAAAATAAATAAATAACATCAGTTGATTCTGTTGAGCCCCTTCCTTCCTAAATAGCCTACAGCCTGTCTGCACAGTCCTGTGAGGGGACCACACATCTTAGCCTTATAAATTCATCAACTTGGAGCCAGCATGGGGCATGGTGTTTGAGGCGCTGGACTTCCTACATGGCTGACCATGGATGGAGTCCCGGACCTGGTGGCTGGCTTTCTTACTTTTTCTCCCTCCCTCCTCTGTCTCTCTCAGGTGAGTGCATGTGCCCTATGGCGAACTAAATAATCATAAATAAATAAAATTAAAATAAGTCTTTTTAAAAAATTCATAAACTCAGGACCAGCAGTTGGCATAATGGCTAAGTTGCTGGACTCCCATGTAGTCGACCGTGGTTCGGGTCCCAGACCCAGTGGCTTAAACTCACGCCGGGCACGTGTGCATGTGTGCCCAAGATCCCGAGAGAAGAATGGAGAAGGGACTGTGGTGTGGCCGTCTCCCCGGGGGGTGATTTCTCACTTTGTCTCTGTCTCTCTTTCTGGCAAGCGCATGCGCCCTATAGCAAAAACCTCTCCAAAAGAAAAAAAAAATCATCTACCTATTTCCCAGAGTCTAGCACACTGTAGGTTCTCAGTAAGTATCTGTTGACTTTTATATCAATCAACCCAAAGATTGCTTACTACTGAGTTTCTATTATAAAAGGGGAACAGAGAGAAACCTAAGGCAAAGCCCCTGGCCTCAATGAGTTTACTACATTGGGAGGTGGGGGCTTAGGGAGAGAAGCCCTACCCATAAAGATAACTACTGAAGGGGAGGCCAGCAGGTGGCATGGTGCTTACGGGCACTGGACTCCCACATGGCCAACTACGCATGGTTCACGTCCCGAACCTGGCGGCTTGCTTTCTCACTTTCTCTCTCACTCTGTCTCTCTCTGGTCAAATCAAAATAAATAGATAGATAGATAAATCCCTTCCCCACTCTCCTTCGGACATGCACCTGTAAGTGCCCAGTGTGATCTTCAAGTGCTGGGTCTAAGTGTAGTTGGCCATGTGGGAGTCCAGCACCCTTAACCACCATGCCAACTGCTGGCCCAACCAGGAGCATTTTAAGCCAGGAAAATACACAGTAAGAGTGGAGACTGAGAATGATCAGACTGTGGCACAGAAGATGGGTTAGAGGGCAAACAGATAGTATTGAGGTTAAGGTGCTGGATTCCCACATAGCTGACCAGGGTTCAAATCCCAGACCTGGTGGCTTAAAAAAAATAATCACGCTTGGCATGTGTGTGTGCATGAGCTCAAAATCCCGAAAGAAGGTGGAGGAGATGGGATTGCGGCATGGCCACTGCCCCCAGGACGAGATTTTTCCTTTTCCCTCTCTCTGGCAAGCACATGTGCCATATAAGCAAAAACCTTAAAAAAAAAAAAAAAAAAAAAAAAAAAAAAAGGGTTGGAAAGGCAAGGATGGGGCCAGCAGATGGCGTGGTTTAAGGTGCTGGACTCCCACAAGGCTGACCACAGTTTGAGTCCCAGACCTGGACTTGCTTGCTTTCTTCCTTTCCCTTTCTATCTCTGGTGAGCAAATTAAAATAATAATAATAAAAAAAATTTTTTATTTTTATTTTTTGGTTAAGGAATCATTTGTTTTTTAAAGAAGTATTTTATTTAACTTTATTTATTTATTTGACCAGAGAGGGGCAGAGTGAGAGTGAGAGTGAGAGTGAGAGTGAGAGTGTGTGAGAGAGAGAGAGAGAGAGAGAGAGTGAGAAAGCAAGCCACCAGGTCCAGGACTCAAACTGCAGTCAGCGACGTGGGAGTCCAGTACCTTTAACCACCGTGCCACCTGCTGGCCCTATTTATTTTTTATTTATTCATTCATTTATTTTAATTTGACCAGAGAGAAACACAGAGAGAGAGAGGGAAAGTGATAAGGCAAGCCAACAGGTCTGGGACTTGAATTACGGTCAGCCACGTGGGAATGTCCAGCGCTCCAACCACCATGCCACCTGCTGGCCCCTTTCTTTTTCGGAAAAAAAAAGGCTAAGATGGTAATAAAATGGACAACAAATACCATGTTCCGACATAAAGGAAAGCAGAGGAATGCAGGGAAAGGGAATGCCACGGCCCTCCTCTCCCATTCCTTTCAATTGCTCTACTCTGGGACTTGACAATCTGAAATACTTCAGGACACCACCAAGTTTCTCGTCGACCTTATCTCCCTCAGAATTTAGTAGCTACTGTGGAAATTTTCTACAAAAGTCTTTAAGAGAAGGCAGATCCATGCTTCATCCAGCCAAGGGTTTGGACAACTCACCACAACAGGCCCATCCTCCTGGGCTAGGTAAGTAATCGTCGCAGAGGTGAAGTTGAAATAACCGGCCTTGAGAGGGCGCAGGACCACGGTGTGCGAGACATTGCTAGCGCTGGCCCAGAAGAAGTTAAGGAAGGGACAAAGAGGATACTGAGGTTGTCATCTCAACCTGTGGACTAAATGCACCATTCACAAAACAGCCGCTAATGTGTGTGGTGACTTCATACCTGCTACACTCTGTAGGACTGAAAAAAATATAGACCTTGGAGCCGGCAGATGGTGCAGTGGTTACATTGCTGGACTCCCATATGGCCGACCGTGGTTCGAGTCCCAGAACTGGTGGCTTGAAAATCACACTGGGCACGTATCATGCATGACCGCCCAAGATTCCCAGAGAAGGGATTGTGGTGTGGCCACTCCCAACAGGGGTAATTTCTTATTTTCCCCTTCCCCTCTCACTGTCTCGCTCTCTCTCCCTGGCAAGCACACATACCGTAAGACAAAAACCTCTAAAAGAAATGAATAAATAAGAATATAGACCTTTAGGAAAAAAAATGTCTAGGGCTGGCGCCATAGCCTAGTTGTTGAGGGAACGAGATCCCACATGGCTGACCACGGTTCAAATTCTGGCACCAGTGGCTTGAAAACATACTGGAAAAGTGTGCATGCGTGCCCAAGATTACAAAAGGAGGGAGAAACAGAGAAGGGATTGCATCATGATGAAGAGTGCTTCTTCCCTTACTCTGTCTCTCGGGTAAGCACGTACACCCTCTGGAATTCTTTTTTTTTTTTTTTTAAGAATTATTTGATTTGGGACCAGCAGTTAGCGTAATGGCTATGTCGCTGAACTCCCATGTAGCCGACAGCGGTTCAAGTCCCAGACCTGGTGGCTTAAACTCATGCCGGGGGCTTGTGCGTGTATGCCCAAGATCCCGAGAGGAGAATGGAGAAGTGTTTGCGGCGTGGCCATCCCCCCTGGGGGGGGGGGGTGATTTCTCGCTCTCTATCTCTCTGTCTCTCTTTTTCTGGCGAGTGCACGCACCCAGTAGCAGAAACCTCTCAAAAAAAAATTATTTGATTTAACTTCATTTATTTATTTATTTTAATTTGACCAGAAAGAGAGAGGAAAAGAGAAAACAAGCCACCAGGTCTGGGATTCGACCCGTAGTCGGCCATGTGGGAGTCTAGCACCCTTAACCACCATGCTGCCTGCCAGTCCCACCCTCTGGAATATTTTTTAAAAAGGATAGGGGGCTGGCAGGTGGCATGGTGGTTAAGGGCATTGAACTCCCACATGGCTGACCACAGTTCGGGTCCTGGGCCCGATGACTTGCTTTCTCACTTTCCGTTTCTCTGTTTTTCTCTGGTAAAATTAAACCATAAATAACAGTAATAAGAAAATAAATAAATCCTTAAAGAAAAAGGATAAAGGGTTTGATATACATGTCTTTCTAGCTAAGTTTTAAGGGGTCCATGATACACTGTATGTCAAGGCTTTTAAGGAAAATCTTTCAAAGCAATATGTTATGAATGAAAAGTTGTGGTCACTTAGGTGTACAGAATGTCTTTCATTGACTATAACTGAAGGAAGTTCTTGAAAATACAAAAAGCAAAATGGCCAGCCAGTGGTGTGGCGATTAAGGCGGTTGGATCCTACGAGGCTGACCATGTGGTTCGAGTCCCAGACCCTGTGGCTAGAAACATGTGCCAAGTGCACAAAGAAGGGATTGCAGAGAGGCCATTCCCTCTAAAGGAGTGCTTTCTCACTCTCTCTCTGTCTCCCTTCCTCTCCAGTTAGAATGCACACCCTGTAACAAAATAAAAATGAAAAATAAACAAACAAACCAAAAAAACCCAGAAAATTCAGGGACCAGCAAGTGACATGGTGGTTAAGGCACTGGACTCCCATATGACCGACTGCAGAGTCCTAGACCCAACGGCTTGAAAATCACGCTGGGTGTGTGTGAATGTGTCCAAAAACCTGAGAAGAGACTAGAAGAGAAGAAATTGTGGTATGACCACCCCCGGGGCGGTGTAATTTCTCTCCGTCAGTCTCTCTCCAGGGAACACATGCACCCGATGGCAAAAACAAAACAACAAAATCAGAAAATTAAATAAGTATATTTACCCTAAATAGAAAATCTAAATATACTTTAATTCACAAAGAAAAAAAAAAATCTAACTCAATACTTAGGAAATAACTGGCATAGGGGGACTCATTAAATAAAAAGAAACTTTAAGGGACCAGCAGTTAGCGTAATGGCTATGTCGCTGGACTCCCACCTAGTCAACCGCGGTTCGAGTCCCAGACCTGGTGGCTTAAACTCACGCCGGGCACGTGTGCGTGAGTGCCCAAGATCCCGAGAGGAGAATGGAGGAGAAGGGATTGCAGCGTGGCCATCCCCCCCGGGGGTGATTTCTCGCTTTCTGTTTCTCTGTCTCTCTTTGTCTTTCTGGCAAGCGTACGTGCCCTATAGCAAAAACCTCTCAAAAAAAAAAAAAAGAAAGAAAAAAACTTTAAAAGGCCAACCAGGGGCCAGTCCTGTGGCCTAGTGGTTAAGGGAGCCAGACCCCACATGGCCAATCACATGGTTAAGTCCTCAACCCAGTGGTTTGAGAAGCACCCAAGGCATGTGTGCATGCATGCCCAGAGTCCCAACAGGACGGAGAAATGGAGAAGGGACTGCGGTGTGACCACACACTACTGTGGGGTGATTTCTCCCTCTGCAGAGCATATGGCACATATGGCAGATTAAAAAACAAAACTAAACTAAACACAAATCCAGGTTCTCCACGCTAGTACCCCACTGAATTTTCTTTCTTTTTCTGTTTTTTTAAAAAAATTGGGGCTGGGGCTGGCAGGAGGCATGGTAGTTAAGGGCACTGGACTCCCACGTGGCTGACTGCAGTTCAAGCCCTGGAGCTGGTAGCTTGCTAGCTTGCTTTGTCACTTTCTCTCTCTCTCTCTGTCCCTCTCTGGTCAAATTTAAAATAAATAAATAAAGTTAAATAAAAATAATTCTTTTTAAAAAACTTGGGGAAACCAGCAGTTGGTGTAATGGCTTTTTCACTGGACTCCCATGTAGTCGACTGCGGTTCAAGTCCCAGACCCAGTAGCTTAAACTCAAGCCCGGCGCGTGTGTGTACATGCCCAAGATCCGGAGAGGAGAATGGAGAAGGGATTGCAGTGTGGTCATCCCCCCTGGGGGGTGATGTCTCACTTTCTGTCTCTCTGTCTCTATCTTTCTGGCAAGCACACACACCCTATAGTAAAAACCTCTCAAAAAAAAAAAAGAAAAAAAAAAAAAGAAGAAGGAAAAAAAAGGAGGGCCACAGGTGGTGTGGTGGTCAAGGCAGCTGGATTCTCACATGGTCAACTGCAGTTCGAGTCCCAGATTCAGTGGCTTGAAAATCACACTGGGCACGTCTGTGCCTAAGATACCAAGAGGACTATGGAAGAGAAGGGATTGTGGTGTGGCCACTGACTCCAGCAGGTGGTTTCTTACTTTCTTTGTAGCTCTCCCTCTCCTCTCTGGTGAGCACATGTGTCCTCTGGCAAAACTTAACTTTTCAAAAAATTTACTAGAGGGCAAGGCACTCACCAGAGAGAGAACGTCAGGAGGCATCCTCGAGGGGGAGTGGCCACGCCACAATCCCTTCTCCTCTATTTCTCCTTTCAGGATTTGGGGCACACATGCACATGTCTCTCAGGCCGTTCAGTCTGGGACTTGAACCCCGCAGTTGGCCAGGTGAGATCCAGTCGCCTTAACCACCATGCCACCCGCTTGGCCCCTCTTCCTTCTTTATTGACAGAGGGGAAATGTACTTGCCAGAGAGAAAGAAAAGCACCCCAGTGGGGAGTGGTCATGCTATAATCCTTCCCCCTTCCCTGCTCCATCCTGTCAGGATCTTGGACGTGCACGCACAAGGGCCCATTATGTATTTCAAGTCACCAGGGCCGGGATTCAAGCCGCGTCAGCCATGTGAGATCTGTCCTCTGCCCGAAGCTGTGCGCCTGGGCCAACCCCAGCTGCATTTCTTAAACGTTCTCGTCCAGCCACAAATGTCTTCATGTGTCTCTGTTCTCCCAATACAGTCTTGTTCAGGGCTTATCATCTGAACCTTAGGAACGTGCTTTTTTCAGGAACCAGCAGTTAGCGTAATGGCTATGTCGCTGGACTCCCACGTAGTCGACCGCGGTTCGCGTCCCAGACCTGGTGGCTTAAAACTCACACCGGGCGCGTGTGTGTGCATGCCCAAGATCCCGAGAGGCGAATGGAGGAGAAGGGATTGTGGCGTGACCATCCCCCCTGGGGGGTGATTTCTCGCTTCCTGTCTCTATGTCTCTCTCTGTCTGTCTGGCGAGCGCACGCGCCCTATAGTGAAAACCTCTCCAAAAAAAAAAAAAGAAACGTGCTTTTTTCAATCTACTCAGCTCATGCTCACACAGTTCACACCATTCTCTCTTGCCCCACCTTACCCAGAGAGATGACGTGAGAACAGCCCTGCACACCCAGCCTGCCTGAAGCACCCCTGCTCCTTTGTAGGCAGTGTTCTTGTCCACCCCACTTCCCTGCCTCCAGCCTCCAGGCTCATCACCCAGTGCCAGGAGGATACGGGGCGATCCGGTCCCATTTGACATTGAGCATTCCAGAAACGATGCCGAAGTCTTCAGGAGGGAAGGAATCATCAGATAATTCTACATCTAATGCGGCACTAGAAAATGGAGGAAACAAAGAGTTAGTAAGGAACAGATAAAGGGAACAGCAGTTAGCATAATGGCTATGTCGCTGGACTCCCATGTAGTCGACCGCAGTTCGAGTCCCAGACCTGGTGGCTTAAACTCACTCACTCATGATATGCCGTGCTAGAGGTCTCCAAAAGAGAAATCACTACCACCAAGGTGTCCTTTCTTTCCATCTGAGACCTAAGAATCCAGAAGAGGGTCTACTCTGTAACTCCAGGGCCTCCTTACCTTGAGCCAACATTGTAGATGTTGTACTGTAAGGTCAGGTCTCGCCCCTCCACGGCATATCTGTTCAATAGTGACTTTGAGGCCAAAAGCCTGGCTCCTTCCTCCGCTTGCGTGACAGCAAGCAGAGCCAACACCGCAAAGGCCAGCAGCCTCATCTTTGAGGGAGGGGGAAGAGGGAGAAAACCCAAAGTGAACATTCAAAATAAGCATGTAGAAAATCACCAGCATCCTCCTGGCGGCCCATCCTCACATGTCAACCAAAGCTCCTTTGACCCTGTCATGGCAGCAGAGCCCTGCACAGAAGCAGTCCACACGCCGCCAGCACTGCCCCACCCTCCAGACATTCCTGCCACCTCCATCTGCAGCCCGAGGAAAACCGTTCCTCGCACTAGCATATCCTGCCGGGGGTCCGGGGTGCTCACAGCTGGTGGAGTCTCCCGAGAGGTTACCACGTGGCTAGAACAGGGTTTTCCTCCGGTGCCGGTTCAGCCATCTCCGGCCTGCAGCCTCCTCTAGCTTTCCCCGCAGGAGCCGCCCACGCCTGCAGCCCGGCTTCAGCTCCCCTCCTGGGTCGGCGCCACTGGGATCACACCGCTCGCTGGCAGGGTCCTCCCCACGTCCTGGCATCCCACCTCCCCCTGCTCCATCTCACCCCTGACCTCCCTTCTAGGGTCCTCAGCACTGCTCAGTCCACCTCGCCGCCTCTGGTCGAGGTTACACGTCCTCCCGCCCACGCGCCCTCTCGCCTCCCCGCACTCAGCCTGGCCGCCGGGTGATGTACGGACACCACACTGTCCCCTCCCGCTCGACCCTCTAAGCCTCGGGACTCACCGTGCACATCCCAAACGCCTTTCAGGGGCCACCTAGACCGGAAGGGAACGTCAGCACCCAAGAGACCGGAAAAAGCCCAGGCCGGAAAGACTGGCACTCCACCCAATGCCTTGTGGGAGTTGTAGTTCCTGGACACACCTCCCACTTCCCTTTGCAGGGCCCGCCCACCCAGAGGACGTTCATGCTGCTAAGACTGGCTTGTCTGTGCGTGCTCCAAACTGGCTTGTCACTACTGAATGTGACTAGCATCTACCAGAGTAGTTGCTAACTATAGAATGTTGAGTGTACCTGGGCCAGCAGGTGGCGTGGTGACTGGTGCGCTGGACTCCCACATAATAGACTGTGGTTCAAATCCTGGGCTGGTGCTGGACTCCCAGATAATTGACTGTGGTTGAATCCTGGACCTGGTGTCTTTCTCTCTTTCTCTCAGTGTGCATGCTCTGTAGCAGATTAAAATAATAATTATTATTATAAATAACATTAAATAAATTATTATTTTTAAAAAGAAATTCTATCAGATGGCATAATGGTTACGTGGCCAGACTCCCATGTAGTTGACTATGGTTTGAGTACCAGACCTGACAACTTAAAACACACCGGTCACTGCACAGCAAGGGACACTGTAATTAGTGTGAGTTGACAACCCTCAGAATGGGAGAGAAATTTTTTTAAATGTGCCTCAGATAAGGGACTGATAACCAGAATACACAGGGAATTCAAGCAGCTTACCCGGAAGAAAAAGATTAACCCAATTAAAAGATGGGAAAATGAGCTAAACAAACAACTCTCTAAGGAAGACATGAACAGCCAAAAAACATGAAGAAATGTTCAACATCCCTCATCATAAGGGAGATGCAGACCAAAACCACAATGAGATACCACCTCACCACAGTCAGAATGGTGAAGATTAAAAAAACAAAAAATGATTAAGTGCTGGAGGGGATGTGGTGAAAGGGGAACACTCCTACACTGTTGGTGGGAATGTAAATTGGTCCAGCCCCTGTGGAGAACAAAATGGAGGTTCCTCAAAGACCTTCAAATGGAACTACCACATGATCTAGCAATTCCACTCCTGGGTATCTACCCAAAAGACAGGAGAACACTCAGTCAGAAACACACTTGCACATCTATAGTCATTGCAGCATTATTCACAATTGCTAAGACATGGAACCAACCCAAATGTCCACAAACGCATGAATGAATTGAAAAAGTGTGGCACATATACTGCATGGAATACTACTCAGCTATAAGAAACAACAAAGCCCTGGAATTTGACAAGTGGACAAATATGGAAGATTTATTGCTGAGTGAAGCAAGTTAGGCTATGAAAAAGAGACATTGTATGTCTCCACTTAACATATATCGACTGTCCGCACTCTATGGTAGAGACCAAAAGACTGGAGGACATACAAGCATTAAAAATTGTTATGGACACTAGAGATAAAGTAGAAAGAGTGTCTGAGGGAAAGAGAGCAGGAAAGGAAATTTGGGGGAAAATAAAGAGAGATAAGACATTTGTGAGACACAAATATGGTTTATTATTTGTTGATGAGGGTGTGCATAGTTTTCTCGACTGGGCTGGACTGAGGTGTATATCATGCTGGGTAAAGTCTCTTTACAATCTAAATAATGTATAGTGTGATTAAGTGTATAAATAATAATTTAAATAAATAGATGGACAAGAAAGTTTAAAAAATAGATATTTGTGGGACACTAATATAGTTTATTATCTGTGGATGAGGATGTGTATAGTAGTCTCAACTGGACTGAGATGTAATGCCGGGTAAAGTCTCTTTACAATCAAAATGATGTATAGTGATTGAATGTATAAATAATAATAATAATAATAATAATAATAAAATAAATAAAACACTGGCAGGAGCCCAAGATCACGAGAGGAGAATGGAGGAGGAGGGATTGAGGCATGGCCATTTCTGCTGGGGGTTGATTACTCCCTTTCTGTCTCTCTGGTGAGTGTACAACCCCATAGCAAAAAATTGGCCTTTTTGGGGGCCAGCAGGTGGCATGATGGTTAAGGCTGCTGGACTTCCACATGGCCGACCACGGTTTGAGTCCTGAACCTGGCGGCTTGCTTTCTTGATTTCCCTCTCTCTCTCTTACTCTCTCTATCTCACTCTGAATCTCTCTGGTTAAATTAAAATAAATAATAAATGAAGTAAAATAAAATCATTATTTTTTAAAATTGGCCTTTTTTTTTTTTTAAAGGAGTGTACTACAGAACTGGGAATAGAGAAAAGCTGTATCTACCAGCATTTTTTCTATCCTCAGAGGAGAAACTTAGTCATCTCCCTACATCCAAGCAAGTCACTGAGTCCTGAACCGTATTTAGAAGCCCTCTGAAGTGCCCAAAAAATATGAATAGATCCTTTCTTCTCCATTCCCTCTATTACATTAATTCATGCTCTTTGCTGTTGTTTTTTTTTCCAGTAGTCTCCCTGTCTTTCGTTTTTCCATCAGCTGCCAGTCAAACCACCCCCAAACAGCATTTTGAACAGTGGACCCAAGGTTCAGAGGGTGGACTATGAAGTTAGTGGTGATTCAAGGCCTAGTTCTGGTACTTTCTGGTTAGGAAACCATGAAGCAAGTGCTACTTATAGACACCTTAGTCCCCAATTCTGTAAAATGAAATGATAATAGTATTCTCAGAAGGTTGGAGGAACACAGGGCCGGCAGGTGGTGTGGTGGTTAAGAGCGCTGGATTCCCACATGGCTGACCACGGTCCGAGTTCCGGACCTGGAGGCTTGCTTCCTCATTTTTCCTCTCTCTTTGACTCTGTTCCTCTCTGGTCAATTTAAATAAATACGTATATAAATAGTTAAAATAAAATAAAATTTTTTTTAAAATATATGGGGCCAACAGGTGGCCTGGTGGTTAAGGGTGCTGGACTCCCACACAGCCAACTGCAATTTGAGTCCTGGACCTGACAGTTTGCTTTCTCACTTTGACTCTCTCTCTCTCATTTTGTCCTTCTCTGGTTAAATGAAAATAAAATAAATAAATAAATAAGATAAAGTTAAATAAAGTAATTATTAAAAAAAAAAAAAGACTCTGGGGACCAGCAGTTGGTGTAGTGGCCATGCTGCTGGATTCCCATGTAGTTGACCATGGTTCAAGTCCCAGAGCAGGTAGCTTAAACTCACACTGAGTGCATGTGTGTGCGTGCCCAGGATCCTGAGAGGAGAATGGAGGAGAAGGGATTGCGGCGTGGCCATCCCCCCAGGGGGTGATTTCTCACTTTCTGTCTCTCTCTGTCTTTCTGGCTAGTGCACGCGTCCTATAGCTAAATCCTCTCCAAAAAAAAAAGACTCTTAGTATGGTGCCTAGCACATGTATGTGCTCAATACATGATAACTACAAACATGACTGTTATTCTATATCTCCATCATGGCATTCCTGCACCCAATATGCATTTACTGAGCAGCTACTTGTCCTATGCCACTGTTGTAGGTTCTGGGGACAGATAAGATTTCTTCTTCCTGGGGGCTTAAATTCTTATGGAATGATGCATGTGACCAGTATATATAATTTTTCAAAAGGTTTTTAAAAAGATTTGTTTAATTTTATTTATTATTATTATTTTTTAATTTGACCAGAGAGAGACAGACAGACAGACACACACACACACACACAGAAAGTGAGAAAGCAAGCTGCTAGGTCCAAGACTCAAACCACGGTCAGCCATATGGGAGTCCAGTGCCTTAACCACCATGCTACATGCCGACCTTTATATAAATATTTTTAAATGTGTTTCTTCCATGGGCAAGAGAGATACAGAGAGAAAGAGCACTCCAACATGGTCTTGACAGAGAGACAGAGAGAATTGCAGCTTCAGCCAGCCCCACATCATGGGCACATGTACCAGCTTACCCAGGAAGGCCTCTAGATGTGATCTCGGCAATGCTGAGCACACGGGTGGAGTTCAGGAAATGTCTGCTCATGAGGCCCTTTTCCTTTCTTTCCAAAGTTTGCTTTCTTTAGCAGCTTTTCCAGAATTGGAAAGATACGCAGTGTTTCTAAGACTGAGCTGCACCCAGAAAGAATCCTGTGCAGGTACCCTACAAACGGCCACTTCTGGATTCAGAAGAGAAAGGTCTTCACCCTTGCCTGGTCCACGTATACACTGACCTCCTCCCTCTGCTCTGTCTGCCAAGTCACTTGTTCTCCTCCTCTGAAACAACACTTCCTTCTCCCCATCACTGGGAGAGCACAGGGCCCGAGGTCCAGGATATGGGATCCCCAGGAAATTCCCAAATCTGGACCTCACTGAATGTCAGGAAAGACACCTTCGTTCTGAAGGATGTTCCTCAGTATATAAAACACTGGGTTCTAGAGGCTGGCAAGTGGCGTGGTGGTTAAAGGCACTGGACTCCCACATGGCCGACCATGGTTCAAGTCTCGGACCTGGTGGCTTGCTTTCTCACTTCCTCTCTCTCTCTCTCTCTCTCTCTGTCTCTCTCTGATCAAACTGAAAAATAATAATAATAAATAAAGTTAAATAAAATAATTCTAAAAAATAAATAAATAAATAAAACACCAGGTTCCCCCTTACTGCCCCCACACACCTCCTGATTCATTATCTGGCTCCTGAGCCCGTCTTCTGGAGGCTCGAAGAGACCCAACAGTGGTGAGGACCTCCCGGCCCCACTCAGCCCCTTTGCCTGTCGTTCCCTCCCACTTGCATCTCTGGTACTGAGGGGAGATTGGAGCATGCAAGCACATCCCTGTGTTGAGAGACCAACCATGTGAGCAAGGAGAGAGAAGTTGAACCCTCCTATTTCATTTTTTTTTTTAAGTTTATTTCTTGGGCCAACAGATAACATGATGGTTAAGGTGGCTGGATCTCACGTGGCCAACTGCACAGTTTGAGTCCTAGACCCAGGCAGCTTGAAAAACAAGCCTGGCACGTATGCATGTGTACCCAAAATCCCAAGAGGGGAAAGGATCATGGAGTGTCCATCCCCTTGGGGGAGGTGATGTTTCACTTTCCCTCCCTGTGTGTGTGTGTGTGTGTGTGTGTGTGTGTGTTTGTAAAGTGTACATCCTCCATAGCAAAACTAAAAAAAAAAAAAGTTTATTTATTTCTTCCATAAATCAGAAAGA
The DNA here is from genome assembly GCA_026018925.1 of Tupaia tana. NCBI lineage: Eukaryota > Metazoa > Chordata > Mammalia > Scandentia > Tupaiidae > Tupaia > Tupaia tana. Next base: position 97,675,382 of record JAKSZU010000004.1, read on the forward strand.
CAGAGAAATAGTCCCCCCAATGAGGTCCTCAGGCCGTGATCCACTGGATCACAGGCACGTGCTGGTGTCCTGTGTGCTCAGAGAGGGCTCAGGATGTGAACCAAGGACCTTTCTCATGTAGGCCTAACTGTGCCATCACCTGGCCCAATATGGAGATCTTTTTATTTTATTATTATTTATTTATTTATTTATTTATTTTTTTTTTGGAGAGGTTTTTTTTGCTATAGGGCGCGTGTGCTCGCCAGACAGACAGAGAGAGACATAGAGACAGAAAGCGAGAAATCACCCCCCCAGGGGGGATGGTCACGCCGCAATCCCTTCTCCTCCATTCTCCTCTCGGGATCTTGGGCACGCACGCACATGCGCCCGGCGTGAGTTGTAAGCCACCGGGTCCGAGACGCAAACCGCGGTCGACTACGTGGGAGTCCAGCGACATAGCCATTACGCTAACTGCTGGTTCCCTCAATATGGAGATCTTTTTGAACCATTTGAGAGAAAGTTCCACCTCATGACACTCACCCCTGTGTGACTCAGTATGTATCTCCCAAGAACAGGACATTCTCCTTCATAATCGCAATAATATCATCCACTCAGGAAGTTTAACATGGATATGACACTGGTTTTTGATATATAGTCCATACTCACTTTTTAAAAAAATTTTTAATTATTATTATTATTCAATTTGATCAGGGAGAGACAGAAAGAGGGAGTGTGAGAAAGCAAGCCTCCAAGTCTGGGACTCAACCTGCAGTTGGCCATGTGGGAGTGCAGCACCTTAACCCCTATGCCACCTGCTGGCCCCTAGTCCCTATTCACTTTTCCCCAAAGACTCTTTATGATTTTCTTTAAGAAAACAAAACAAAACAAAACACATTTATTTATAATTATTATTATTTTAAGTTTGTTATAGGACATGTGCTCACCAGAGAGGCAGAGAGAGGGAAAGTGAGAAAGCAAGCTACCAGTTCTGGGACTTGAACCAAAGTTACTCATGTGGGAGTCCAGAGCCTTAACCACATACCACCTGCTGGCCCCTGTGGGAGGCTGCGCACCAGCAAGTCTGCCAAGTTTTCTCAGAGAGCAAACAATTGCCATGATTGGTTCTCTTCATAAAACCTGACCTTTGAAACCTTGCTCTGATTGGCCACTAGAATCCCTCAGATTTGCATATCCAGCACCTCATGATTGGTGCAAAAGCAACCAATCATAACCCACCATTTACAACCAATCACGGCCCACCGTTTACAACCAATCATAACCCACCTTTTACGATCCTTCATTCAACCAATCACGGCCCACCAGCGTGTATATAACCACCGATGCCTGGCCCACAATAGCCAGACGACCAGGAAGACAACGAAGACGACCCTGGAGAGCCTGAAGAGTTGAAACACCGCAAAATCTCCAGACGACCCTGAAGAGCTGTGACACTGCGTCCCTGAAGAGCTGTGACACCGCGTCCTCTCCGTGCTGCTCACAACAGACGACAGGACCCTAAAGAGTTGTAACACTGCGTCGTCTCCGTGCTGTACCGTGCTGCCCACAATAAACAGACGACACTGTGTCGTCTCCGTGCTGTGACACTGTGCCGCTTGTTCCAACTCTCACTCCTTCCCTCAGGAAACCTGTTCAACTGCCCCCCCCCCCCCCCCCCCCCCCCCCCCGGTCGGGACACGCCCCTTTATGACTTTTTTGTTGTTGTTTTTAATTTTGCAGCAGGGTGCATGTGTGTGCTTGCCAGAAAGACATGGAGAGAGGGAAAGTGAGAAATCACCTCCTGGGGAGGGATGGCCATGCCATAATCCCTTCTCCATTCTCCTTTTGGGATCTTGGGAATGCATACACACCTGGCGTGAATTTTTTTTTTTTTTTTTTTTTGGAGAGGTTTTTTTTGCTATAGGGCACATGCGCTCGCCAGAAAGACAGAAAGAGACAGAGAGAGAGAAAGCGAGAAATCACCCCCCAGGGGGTTGGCCACACTGCAATCCCTTCTCCTCCGTTCTCCTCTCGGGATCTTGGGCACGCACGCACACGCGCCCGGCGTGAGTTTAAGCCACCGGGTCCGGGACTTGAACTGCGGTCGACTACGTGGGAGTCCAGCGACATAGCCATTACACTAACTGCTGGTCCCCTGGCATGAATTTCAAGCCACCAGATAGATACAAACCGCAGTCAGCCATGTGAGTACAACATTTTAACCACCAGCCACCTGCTGGCCTGCCCTTTATGACTTTCAAAAAGAAAAAAATCTGGGGCTGCAGATGGGCGTGGTTAATGGCGTTGGACTTCCACGTGGCCAACCGCAGTTTGAGTCCCGGATCTAGTGGCTTGCTTTCTCACTTTCTCTCTCTCTCTCTCTGTCACTCTGTCCCTCCCTGGTCAAATTAACTTAAGTAAATAAGGGGACCAGCAGGTGGCATGGTGGCTAAGGTGCTGGACACTCTCACATGGCTGTCCATGGTTTGAGTACCAAACCTGGTGGCTTACTTTCTCACTTTCCCTCTCTCTCTCTCTTTCTGTGTCTCTCTCTGGTCAAATTAAAATGAATGAATGAATAAATAAAATTAGATAATTATTTTTTTAAAAGTAAATAAGTAAAATAGATAAAGTTAAATAAAATAATAAATAAATTAATTAATTTAAAAAAAATCTGGACCAGCAGAGTTCATCTTGGTTCAAGGTTTAAAACTCACTCTGGGGGCCAGCAGTGGCGTGGTGGTTAAAAGTGTTGGATTCCTACGTGGCCAGCTACGTTCGAGTCCCGGATTTGGCAGCTTGCTTTTTCACTTTCTGTCTCTCTCTCTCTCTGTCTCTCTCTGGTCAAGTTGAAATAAACAAATGGATGGGGAAAAAAATGAATACAGTTAAATGAAAAAAAATTTTTTTAATTTACTCTTGGTCCAAAATCCCGAGAGAAGAATGGAGGAGAAGGGATTGTGGCATGGCCATCCCCCTTGAGGGATGATTTTTTGCTTTCTGTCTGTCTCTCTCTGCCTCACTGATGAGTGTGTGCACCCTATAGCAAAAAATCTCTCTTAAAAAACAAAAAGAAGAAAAAGAAAAAAAAATCTAGGATCCTACCAAGGATGACATATTACAGCATTGCCTTTGGTCAATAAATGTGCTTAAATAAACGAAATGAGCGGCTGCTAGGGAGAGTGTAGAGAGAAACACACGTGGGAGGGAAACCCTGGCTGCTGAGAGGATGGGGGGGTGAGCACAGGAGGCCTGGACAGCACTCAGACCCGAAGGTCCCTGCGGAGTCCTTGAATCCACTGAAAACCTCAGTCAGCCCTGACCACCCAAGCGACGGCGGGGTGTTCTACTTTCTGCCAAACTCCTCCCTCGCACATGGGATTCCGAAGTGGATTTGGGAATCTGCATCAGTCGTGTGTTGATGCCCTCTGGGGCTTATCCCATTTTTAGAATTTGATCAGTCTTCCCTCCCGTCTTTTCTTAGCCTGGACAAGGGTTAGGGGAAGGTGCTTGGGCAGGTCCCTCCTGCGTCCTCCTGCTGAGGCGTGAACAAGGCGTGTGTGCGCGTGTGTCCGTGACCGTGCGTGTATGTGCACACACGCCTTCTCACATCCTGAGAGGAGCCCTCCTTGAAACCAGGGGCCAGGGACTCCACCCCCTGTTGCTATGACAACCATGTCTGTGAGGACATGGGGACTCAAGAATTGTGAGGGTAGAGCAAGGGAGGGAGGGGACACAGCGGGGTCTCACTGCCTGAGTGATCGCAGAGTCCTGCCGCCATGAAGGACGAAGAGAGCGAGTCTTTACCCACTCTCGAAGAGGTTGGGTATGGGATGCACTCAGGAGCAAGGGCAAGTGGTTCCGAGAGTGCTCCGTGGTGGGGGGTGCTCCCCTCTTCAGTCAGGCCTCCTTCTCTGCCTCAGGAAACCAAAGAAGCTTGGGGGGCTTCAAGGGTAGAACGCCCCTCCTTTGACAGCTATGGTGCATCCGCGACATCCATCTGCAGCTTCACTGATGACTCAGGCTACCTAGGGGGCCACGAACTGACCAGCGTGAGTGCCCAGCCCACCCCCTGCCTCCTCTGAGATCTCGCAGCCCTGCTCTGCCACCGTTTGAGCATCCCAGCTCACTGGCCTTCTCTAAGACACCTATGGCAACCTTCCGAGCCTTCTCTGCCTCCTTCCAATTCCTATCTTTTCTTTCTTTTTTTGGAGAGGTTTTTGCTATAGGGCGCGTGCACTCGCCAGACAGAGAGAGAGACAGAGAGACAGAAAGCGAGAAATCACCCTATGGGGGGATGGCCACGCCGCAATCCCTTCTCCTCCATTCTCCTCTCAGGATCTTGGGTACGCACACTCACGTGCCTGGCGTGAGTTTAAGCCACTGGGTCCGGGACTCGAACCGCAGTCAACTACATGGGAGTCCAGCGACATAGCCATTACACCAACTATTGGTCTCCAATTCATATCTTTTCTTTTAAAGAATTATCTTGGGCCAGCAGATGGCATGGTGGTTAAGGTGCTGGAATTCCCACATGGCTGGCCATGGTTTGAGTCCCAGACCTGGCAGCTTGCTTTCTCTCTCTCTCTCTCTGACTTTCTCTGGCAAAACTCATGTGAAAAATAATAGTAACAATAATAATAATAAATAAATAATTCTTTTAAAAAAAAAAAGAATTATCTTATTTAACTTTATTTATTTATTTATTTATTTACTTATTTTAATTTGACCAGAGAGAAACAGAGAGAGAGAGGGAAAGTGAGAAAGCAAACTGCCAGGTCCAGGACTCGTACCGTGGTGGGAGTCATGTGGGAGTCCAGCACCCTTAACCACCACGCCATCTGCCAGCCCCATCAATTCATATCTTTTCTAAACTTGGCTTGAACTTACTCTTTCCAGAAAAAAAGTACTAACATTAATGGTAATCACAGCTTATGTTTATTGAGTATTTACTATATAGATCATATAAAATAATTCTGGGGGCTCGCAGGTGGCGTGGTGGTTAAAGGATCTGGACTCCCATGTGGCTATCCGAGGTGCAAGTCCTGGACCTGGTGGCTTCCTTTCTCACTTCCCTCTCTCTTTCTCTGTCTCTCTCTGATTAAAACTGAAAAATAATAACAATAATAATAAAGTTTAATAAAATAATTTATTAAAAAATTAAATCACAATGAATAAATAAATAATTGTTTTTTAAAAAACTTTTATTTATTATTTTTAAATTTGGCTAGAGAGAGAGAGGGAAAGTGAGAAAGCAAGCTGCCAGGTCTGGAACTCAAACCGTGGTGGGGCCATGTGGGAGTCCGGCACCTTAGCCACCACACCATCTGCCCCCGCAGGCCCCATGCTTTAGTAATTTAAGTGAGTGTCTCTGCAGGGCTGGGACAGCCTCCCATCGTCTGTGCTGCCTGCTCTGTACTCACACACAGATGAGTGCTTGGCCTGCGGTGCTCTCTGGTCCTTCCTGCCTCCCCGCCCTCCCCGCCCATCTGAAACGGGAAGGAGCGGTGGGAAACACACTTCATTCCTCCTCTCGGATTCCCCAAGGGAGAAGACTGCAGCACCGCTCAGTCCAGGAGCCAGAAGAGGAACAAGGTTGCCATTCTCCAAATGAGGAGAAAGAAGATGGAGGAGGACATGGAGGAAACGGAGGACACGGAGGATGGGGCAGAGGGGCCCCCTCCGTCTTTGAAATCGCCGAGGACAAAAGACAGGCAATGCCCATGCAGGAAGACCTGCCAACTGAGGCACAACGAGTGCTTGAGCATCTTGGAAAACAGCTTGAACCCCTCCACAGAGGAGGTCAAGCTGTCCTGCTGGAGTCTGGCCACATTTTATCAGTACTTCTGTAGCTGTTGCCACAGGACACAGAAGTCAGTGGAGGAAAACAAGGCTTCGGGCTCCAGGGAAGGGAAGGCCACGTGCAGCTGAGTCTATCCCAGACCCAATGGCTGATGGTCCAGGGCTCCCATGGACTCCTCAAGAAACTCCAGGCAAAGGCCGGGGTGGAAGCCAGCAGGAGAGTGTAATCCTCCAGCTTGTAAATAAAGCACGTTTTCCTTTTCTTTTTTTCTTTTTTTGGAGAGGTTTTTGCTGTAGGGCGCGTGCGATCTCCAGACAGACAGAGAGAGACAGAGAGATAGAAAGCGAGAAATCACCCCCCAGGGGGGATGGCCATGTCGCAATCCCTTCTCCTCCATTCTCCTCTCGGGATCCTGGGCACGCACGCACACGCGCCCGGCGTGAGTTTTAAGCCACCGGGTCCGGGACGCGTACTGCGGTTGACTACGTGGGAGTCCAGCGACATAGCCATTACTTACGCTAACTGCTGGTCCCACGTTTTATTTTTCTGAATGGCATGTATAAGCCTGATGGTTGCAGGGGGGTTTTAATATTTATTTTTAATTGTATTTATTCATTAGTTTATTTATTTATTTAGGAGAGGTTTTTGCTATAGGGCGCGTGCACTCACTAGAAAGAAAGAGAGAAACAGAGCGACAGAAAGCGAGAAATCACCCCCCAGGGGGGATGGCCACGCCACAATCCCTTCTCCTCTATTCTCCTCTCGGGATCTTGGGCACGCATGTACACACGCCCAGCATGAGTGTGAGCTTAAGCCACTGGGTCCAGGACTCGAACTGTGGTCGACTATACGGGAGTCCAGTGACATAGCCATTATGCCAACTGCTGGTCGCTCATTAGTTTATTTTAATTTGACCAGCAAGAGACACACTGAGAGAGAGAGAGAGAGAGAGAGAGAATGCGATAAAGCAAGCCACCAAGTTCAGGACTCGAACCGTGGTTGGCCATGTGGGAGTGTCCAGCATTCTTAATACCACGTCACTTGCTGGTCCTCATTGATTGCAGGTTTTTAATTTTTCTCTTCTTTGCTACCACCTTTCTCTTTCTGACCATCTTCTTTCAGTTTTTTTTTTTTCTTTTGCCATGGGACACGTGCTCACTGGAGACAGAGACAGAGACACTATTGTTCTGTATAATCTATTTCCTCTCTTGTTTCATTTAAAATAAACCGATTTGCGGCTGTAGATGATGTGGCGGTTAAGGCGGTAGACTCCCACTCCCACATGGCTGGCCACGGCTTGAGTCCTGGACCTGGCTGGCTTGCTCTCTCTCTCTCTCTCTCTCTCTCTGTTTTTCTCTGGTCAAATTGAAGAAAACTAAAAATAAATAGATAAAAATAAATAATTCTAAAATAAATAAATAAACTGGGTTTGGGGCCTGCAGGTGGCATGGTGGTAGAGGTACAGGACTCCCATAGAACCAACCATGGTCCGAGTCCCGGACCTGGCTACTTGCTTTTTCCATTTTCCCTCTCTCCCTTGCTATATCTCTGATGAGTGCATGTGCCCTATAGCAAATTGAAAAAAAAATTAAATGAAAATAAATAATTAAGAAAAATAAACTGGTATTTGCTTTGTTTTCTTTTCTTTTCCTTTTTTTTTTTTTGAGAGGTTTTTGCTATAGGGCGCATGTGCTCGCCAGAGAAGAGAGACAGAGAGACAGAAAGTGAGAAATCACCCCCCAGGGAAGATGGCCACGCTGCAATCCCTTCTCCTCCATTCTCCTCTCAGGATCTTGGGCACACACGCACACGCGCTCGGCATGAGTTCAAGCCACCGGGTCCAGGACACGAACCGCAGTCAACTACATGGGAGTCCAGTGACATAGCCATTACGCTAACTGCTGGTCCCATTTGCTTTGTTTTAAAGGTCCGTCTCAATTTTTTTTAGAGAGATTTTTGCTATAGGAAGTGTGCACTTGCCGGAGAAACACAGACCGAGAGATAGAAAGAGAGAAATCATCCCCCTCAGGGAGGATGACCATGCTGCAATCCCTTCTCCATTCTCCTCTCAGGATTTTGGGCACACATGCACATGAGCCCAGTATGAGTTTTTTTTTTTTTTTTAAGAATTATTCATTTTATTTTATTTATTCATTCATTTATCTCAATTTGATCAGAGAGACACAGAGAGAGTGAGAGCGTACGAGAGAGAGAGAGAGATGGAAAATGAGAAAGCAAGCCACCAGGTCTAGGACTCAAACCGTGGTCAGCAATGTGGGAGTGTCCAGCACCTTAACCACCACTGGGTCCAAGACTCAAACTGTGGTCGTAGCTACATGGGAGTCCAGGATATAACCATTACACCACCTGCTGGTCTCAGCACTTTTAAAAAATATTTAATTTTATCCATTATTATTATTTTAATTTGATCAGAGAGAGACACACAGAGAGAGAGGAGAGAAAGAGAGAGAAAGTGAGAAGCAAGCTGCCAGGTCCAGGACTGGACCCACAATCAGCCATGTGGGAACCCAGCGCCTCAACCACCATGCCACCTGCCAGCCCCACTTTTTTTTTTTTTTTTTAAATTCGCTGTAGGGCGCTTGCACTTCCTAGAGACAGAGAGAGAGAGAGAGAAAGCACTCCCCAGGGGGAATGGCCACTCCCCAATCCCTTCTCCAACATTCACCTCTCAGGATATTGGACATGGGTGCACGCGCACGCACGCGCGCGCACGCACGCACACGCACACGCACACACACACGATGTTTTTTTCAAGCTGCTGGGTCCAGGGCTCAATCCACGCTATCAGTCATGCAGCATGCAACCACCTTAACCACCATGCTACCAAGTGACCCAGATCCTTTGTCCCTTTTTGTCACACTCCCATCACTGTTTTTGTTGCTGTTTTCATTGTTTGGAGTACTTACTTTCTGGCTTGCTTACCAGGTGGTCTTGGCTCATCTTGTATATTTCCTGCCCCAGTCCCAGAATTGCCATTTTCCCAAGGAGCTCTGGTTACTTTTATTGGTGAATGAGATTAGAAACTAAGATCTGGGGGGCCAGCAGACGGCTCAGTGGTTAAGGTGCTGGACTCCCACATGGCGGACCACAGTTCGAGTCCCAGACCTGGCGGCTTGCTTTCTCACTTACCCTTTCTCTCTCTGGTCAAATTAAAAAATAATTAACAATAACAAATAAAATAAAATAAATCTTAAAAAAAAAAAAAAAAAAAAAAAAGAAGAAGAAGATCCAGGGTGGCTGGCAGTGGCAAAGTGGTTAAGATGCTGGACTCCCGTGCTCACTTCAGCAGCACATGTAAAACTGGAACCTTACAGAGAAGATGAGCATGGCCCCTGTGCGAGGATCACATGCAAATTCGTGAAGTATTCCATATTAAAAAAATAAAGATGCTGGACTTCCACATGGTTCAACCACAGTTCGAGTCCTGGACCTGGTGGTTTTCTTTCTCTCTCCCCTCCCACTTACTCTGTTCCTTCCTAAAATAAATAAGTTAAAATAATATAATTAATAATAAAATGATACATAATAAAATAATTATTTTATTTTAGCTTTATTTATTAGTTAGTTAGTTTAATTTGACCAGAGGGACAGAGTAAGAGAGGGGGGAAAGTGAAAAAGCAAACCACCAGGTCCAGGACTCGAACTATGACCAGACATGTGGGAGTCCAGCGCCCTTATCCACCATGACACCTGCTGGTCCCAAATAATTCTTAAAAACAAATTCCCAGTTGTAAGTATTGGTCTGAAGCATCTAGTTTACCATTCCTAGAAATGGAGCCTCCTACGCATGGTGTATTAATATATCAAAGAACCAGAGTCTAGAATGCCACTGTACGAAAGCCGAGTCCTCGTGGGGTGAAGAGCCTTCCTAAAATGCCCAGGGTCAGTGGGAGAGCCAGTCAGTCTCAGAGCCCAAGACCCCTAAATACTAAACTGTACTTGCCTGAGACCAAGATGTGAGGGTTTGTTTTTTACTTTCTTTTTTAAAGAGTTATTTTATTTAACTTTATTTATTTTAATTTTTTTTTGAGAGGTTTTTGCTATAGGGCGCGTGCGCTCACCAGACAGACAGAGAGAGACATAGAGACAGAAAGCGAGAAATCACCCCCCAGAGGGGATGGTCACGCCGCAATCCCTTCTCCTCCATTCTCCTCTCGGGATCTTGGGCACGCACGCACAAGCGCCCGGCGTGAGTTTTAAGCCACTGGGTCCAGGACGCGAACCGCGGTCAACTACGTGGGAGTCCAGCGACATAGCCATTATACTAACTGCTGGTTCCCTATTTATTTTAAATTTTGACCAGAGAAAGAAAGAAGAGAAACCAAGCCGCCAGGCCTGGGACTCAAACCACGGTCAGCCATGTGGGAGTCCAGCGTCCCAACCACCACACCACATGCCAGCCCCATTTTTTACTTTTATACCTGGGGTAAGGTTAGGGCAATTTTGCCAAATGATCAGATGATGGAGGTAATAAATTAGCCATTTTCCCATTTCACTGGGAGAGGGTGGTGTCTTCAAAAAAAACTGATGGAAATTATGAAAAATACTCATACTATAATATTCATAGTATTATGAAAAATTCGGCATGGATTTCAAAATTTTTGGCTCCAAAATAAATTGATCCCTTATTTCCACTCTTCATTAGCATTTTGAAGTTCCCTCATAAATTCTGCACCCAGACCAGACCCATGTGGAAGGCAGAGAGGAGATTCCAGTTAGTTTATGATCTGGGATGGGGAATGGAAGAACACCATGCTCTCATTCTTTATGTATTTTAGTGTTTGCTATAGGGCAAGTGTGCTCACCAGAGATACAGAGGAAAAGAGAGAAATTATTCCCCAGAGAGGGATGGCCATGCTGCAATCTCTTCTCCTCCATTCTCTTCTCAGGATTTTGGGCACACACACATGGATCTGGTGTGTTTCAAGCTACCAGGTGCAGGATTTGAATTCAGTCGACCAAGTGGGAGTCCAGCACCTTAAACAGTACACCACCTGCTGCTGCCCTCTCCCCTTAAAGATTTCATTGAGGGAACCAGCAGTTAGGGTAATGGCTATGTCGCTGGACTCCCACATAGTTGACCACGGTTCGCGTCCCAGACCCGGTGGCTTAAAACTCACGCCGGGCGCGTGTGCGTGCGTGCGTGCCCAAGATCCCGAGAGGAGAATGGAGGAGAAGGGACTGCGGCGTGACCATCCCCTCTGGGGGGGTGATTTCTTGCTTTCTGTCTCTATGTCTCTCTCTGTCTGTCTGGCGAGCGCACGCACCCTATAGCAAAAAAAAAAAAAAAAAAAAAAAAAAAAAAAGATTTAATTGGGACCAGCAGTTAGCGTAATGGCTACGTCGCTGGACTCCCATGTAGTCGACCCCAGTCTGAGTCCCAGACCCGGTGACTTAAACTCACGCTAGGCGCGTGTGCGTGCATGCCCAAGATCCCGAGAGAATGGAGGAGAAGTGATTCTGGCATGGCCATCCCCCCTGGGGGAAGATTTCTTGCTTTCTATCTCTCTGTCTCTATTTCTGGTGAGCACATGTGCCCTATAGCAAAACCTATCAAAAAAAAAAAAAAAAGAATTATTTCCTTTACTTTATTTATCATTATTGTTAATTAGACCAGAGTTAGCCACAGAGAGAAAATGAGAAAGCAAGCTGCCAGGTCCAAGACCTGAACTGCGGTCAGCCATGAGAGAGTCCAGCACTTTTAACCACCACGCCACCTGCCAGCTCCCTGCTTTTAAAAAGTATTATTTATTTGATTTTATTTTTTAAAAAAGAATTATTTATTCATTTAATTCTATTAGTTATTATTTTTTTAAAAGGACAAGTCTTCCAACAGTTTATTAGAAAGAATGTAGACATTTAAAAAAATCCCCACTGTCATGAACATAAATTGAGGTTTTTCAGCCCTAGTATAAACTGAATCAAAAAAAGAAATAAAAAATCCAATAGTGTATCAACATTTTTTTTCACTCATTTGCCATACTGACAGTGCAAATACAAATCTGGTCTAAATGTACAGATTCTCAAGCAACAATGTACATCTTTCTTTGTCCTCCATGCTAAGAGATGTAAAAGCTTAAGGGCCAAACAATACCAAATGTGTAGGCTTCAAAAACCATCTAAGTAGGGCATTCGCTAGTTTTAGCTAAGATACATCTGGAAACACTGACAAGTGATCACTTACATACAATAATGTGAAGTAAATTTTTTGAAAAATAAACTTTAGTGGAACAATCCTTAAAGATACACCAGAGGAAGAGGTGGTTACCAGTTTCAGGTATCAGCCAATTTTTGTTTCAGCCTCTTTGAATCCATGTTCTAAAATCTAAAATTTAGTTCTCTTTCCCTAAGCTGAGAGCTTCCTATCATGTCAGTATCTATGTTATGAAGTAACGGAGACTTAGGTGAAATGTTTTATCACAACTGCTTTATCAATTGCCTAGGACCTCAACAGCTTCATGAAGTCTGGGAAATGTTCATGCATAAGGTTATTGCCTTAGCTGACTAAAAACTGCCCCATACAATGGTACTTACTTATCAACCCTTAGCGAAGCCTTTTAAAAAACAAACAGGTTGAAAATGGGTTAAAGGAGGCAAATACAGCATCTGCCTTTAGAGCTATCAACTCAGGAATTCTCTCAATTATGAAATCTTGCAGAGAAGTTATTTTTCTTTCTCAAAATCCAGGTGATGACAACATTCTTTACTCCAGATCCGGCATTTTTTCATCATCACTGTCTTGTGAATCATGATCTGCTCCATCTACTTCTGGTAAATTTACATCCTCATCACCACCCATGTTGTTTATCATCTCAGAGAAACGATCAAAATTAGACATGTCTTCATCTGAATCGGCTTCCCAGTCTTTCCAATTATTAAAGTCCACACTAAGCCAGTTAAGCTTCGCCCCTTCTTTTGTTAACCTTGGCCATGACTGTCCAGATTCTCCTTTCTGTAAACAACATAAAATTGATCTATCCGTTCTTTTATGCTTGGAATCATTTGGATCAATACAGTGGAAATGATCAATTTCATTTAAATGTTTAAAATTATCACTTCCTCCAAGACAACTGAATGTAAGTTTGGATTTTTCAAAATTTACATTAACATCTTTACTGTCTTCAACACAAAATTCAATGAAAACATAGTCCCTTCGATCATACCACTTTGCAGAAGCAGGCTGCCTTGTGAACGGGGCAGGGGGGCGGGCGAGTGGGTGGGCGGGCCTCTCTGGTGGCGGCTGCTGGGCAGTCAACTCCTCTCCAGTGGCGACTCCGACTCCGGCATTTTGTGCCCGGTCCCGGCCTCTGCTCGCTCCCCTCAGGCGACAGCAGCAGCGGCAGCGGCGGGCTTGACCTGGGTCCCCACAATGCACTGCGCGGAGAGAGCGGCTCCTCCGGTCGGAGAGCAGTTATTATTATTTTTTAAATAATTATTTAATTTTATTTATTCATTCGATCATTTTTATTTGATTAGAGAGACAGACACACAGAGAGAAGAAAAGTGAGAAAGCAAGCCACCAGGTCCGGGACTCAAACCATGGTTGGCCATGTGGAAGTATTCAGCACCTCAACTACTACGCCACCTACCGGTCCAGTTATTATTATCTTTTAATTTGACCAGACAGAGACAGAAAGAGAAAAATAAAGTGAGAAAGCAAGCCACCAGGTCTGGGCCTTGAACCGCAGTTGGCCATATGGGAATTCAGCACACCACCACCTGCTAGCCCCTACCCTATTTATTATTACTTTAAAATAATTATTTATTTATTTAATTCTATTTATTGTTATTATTATTTTTAAAAATTTGACCAGGCAGAGAGAGAAGGAAACTGAGAAAGCAAGCCGCCAGGTCTGGGACCTGAACTGTGGTCAGCCATGTGGGAATCCAGTACCTTTAACCACCATGGCATGTGCCGGCCCAGATTTTATGAATTAATTAATTAATTAATTTATTTATTTTTAAATTTTACCAGAGAGAGAGAGGGAAAGTGAGAAAGTAAGCCACCAGGCCTGGGACTTCAACTGCAGCTGGCCATTAGGAGTCCACATGCTGGCCTCACCATGTATTATTATTACTATTATTTTTATTTATTTATTTGGAGAGGTTTTTTTTTTTTTGGAGAGGTTTTTGCTATAGGGCATGTGTGCTCACCAGACAGAGACAGAAAGCGAGAAATCACCCCCCAGGGGGGATGGCCATGCTGTAATCCCTTCTCCTCCATTCTCATCTCAGGATCTTGGGCACCCATGCACATGTGCATGGCTTGAGTTTAAACCACCAGGTCTGAGACTCGAAACGCAGTCGACTACATGGGAGTCTAGCGACATAAGCCATTACACTAACTGCTGGTCCCTGGAGAGGTTTTTGCTATAGGGTGCATGCCCTCACCAGAGAGACAGAGAGACAGAAAGTGAGAAATCACCCCCTGGGGTAATGGCCACGCCATAATCCCTTCTCCTCCATTCTCTTCTCGGGATCTTGGGCATGCACACACACACACCCTGCATGAGTTTAAGCCACCGGGTCCAGGACTCGAACTGGAGTCAACTACATGGGAGTCCAGCAGCATAGCCATTACGCTAACTGCTGGTCCCATCACCATGTATTATTAACACTCCCAGGATCACCTATCTTTTTTCTTTTTTAATTTTTATTTATTCATTCACTTATTTCAATTTGACCAGAGAGAGACACACACAGAGAGAAAGGGAAAGTGAGAAAGCAAGCCACCAGGTCTGGGACTCAAACCGTGGTCAGCCACGTGGGAATGTCCAGCGCCTTAACCACCACGCCACCTGCTGGCTCCCAGGATCACCTATCTTTAACCCTCAATGTTTCTCTATACCTGTGGTAACTGAACCCCAATTCCTCTAAATCCCACTTTATGTTCTGTGAAACTGAGAAGCTGTCTTCGGTCAGCCTCCTCTCGCCAGAAAGCAAACGCCAACACACTCTCACAACAAAGATCACGCCATTTATTTACAAAGGCCAGTACGGGAGCTGGGGGAGGTAGGGAGGGAAGGCCACACAGACATCCTCTCTGGCTGCTTGGGACCCTTTCCCACTTAGGCTTCTTGCCTCCATCCTGTCAGCCCTGGTCCGCCCAGCAGCTGGACCAGGCTGCAGAGGGAGGACGTGATAGGAGCTCCTCAGTGCTCCAGCAGAGCAATGTTCAATTCCAGATCCAAGGCATCACCACTGCCCGCTCCTCTCCTCCCTCAGTTAGGACTTCCTGGCCTGGAGGGAAACAGTGAAGAACTGAAAGAGAAGGGACTAGGACGCCAAAGGCCAGGGGCTCTGGAGGGAAAGCCCCTCTATTTCCCCTAGGCAGTAAGGGGCAATGAGGGTGTGGGTCACAGCCCCGACAGCTTTGGAAGGGGACCCGCACTACCTTTGGGCTATCCAGCATCCAGAGCCCGAGAAACCTGGCTCTCCTCCAAGTCTGCATTCCTGCCTATAGACTGGCCCTGTCCCCACTTGTCTCAGGTGGGAGAGAGCTCTGAGCTAGAAATTGACAAAGAACCCGCTCTCCGACCAGCCCGCCCGTGTGCACACCTGCATGTGCACACACATACACACACGCCCCATGGATGAGACAGGCCCATCACAACTTTGGAGGGGGGCTCAAATGACTGGTGCCTGAGGACACAGGCAGGTCCTGTGCTCATGGAAGTGTGCATGTGTCTGTAAGCACGCGTGTCTGTAAGCACGCGTGTCTGTAAGCACGTGTCTGGGGAAGGGCTTGACAAAGCTTGGCAGTGACTCCTGCTGAGCCCTCCTTCCAGAGCTCCCACCAGCATCACTAAGCCTCTGCCAGCCACGGCCTGGACTCTCCCGCCTAAAACGGCCATTGGTGCTTCCACTCCCGGCCTTTTATTCAGGCTGTCTCCCTCGTTCCTTTCCTTCAAAAACATCTCACTCTCTCCTCTTCTGCACCAGTCTCCGCTGGGCTGGTCCCGGGCTTGTAAATTCCTGTCCAGAGGGCTGTGTCTCATTTCCCACTTCAGACAGGGGGAACAAACATCTTCATCCTCACCCTGGGAGTCCCAACAGCACCCACGAAAAAGTGCTGGAAGAAGCGGCCAGAAGAGGGTTGAGGAGGAAAATTCCAGCCTATTCCACCTGCCCTTCCTTCAGGGGTAAAATTCTAGCCTTGGTTGGGCTGAAGTTTGGAGGAGAGAAAGAAGAAAAAGTTATCAAAAGAAAACATAAGACAAGCAAAACCCTAGGGGTGCAGATGGAAGACTCCCATACACCAGAGAGCTGACTCTGCCTTGACTCTGCACTGCCACTGAGAAGTGTGAAGACTGCGGGAGGGGACTACTGGGCAGGGAGGCAGGGCCCACCGTCGAGCCTGAAAGCCGGGGAGACCAGGAGAGATGATCCCAGTAGAGAGCTAAGCAGTAAAACCATCCCAGACAGAGGTACGGGTGGGGGCCCACGCCTCTGAAGTCACCTGCTGGCTGGAGAGGACAAGGGAGAAGACAGGGATGATAAGCTGCAGAGGGGAGGGGCTGACACAGGAACCGAAGGCTGGCATCGAGGAGAGGCGGGAGGCCTGGGCCGAGGGATCAGGAGAGCTGGGAGCCCAGGAGTCTCTCGATGGCGGCGTTGATGTCCCCGCCAGTGGCGATCAGGGCCTGCAGGTTGGCCTCACGATTGATGAAGCCCATGGAGTCGAGCTGCTCCAGCTGCTGCTGAAACCTTACTTCTGGCATCTGTACCTGGAGGAGACAGGGCTCGTGAAGTGAGAACAGGACAGACCCGGGGAGGCCTCTCAGAATCTGAGGGTTTGTAAGACCTCAGCAGGTCTTTGCTAACATCCTCGAGTCAATCAGTGGGTGGGGCAGAGTGAGCTGCAAACGGGGGCCAAGGAGCCCAGTCCCAAGTTGCTAAGTAACTGTGTAATAATATGGCCAGGGGTGTCTTTCTGGAAATTTCAAAGAAACTGGTAAGCCTAGGTCAGTTTATACTTAAGGTCCTTAAAAGTTCATGGAAGGGGACCATCAGGTGGTGTGGTGGCTAAGGTGCTGGACACTCCCACGTGGCCAACCACGGTTTGAGTCTCAGACCTGTTGGCTTGCTTTCTCACTCTCTCTCTCGCTGGTCAAATTAAAAAATAAATGAGTGAATAAATAATAAAATTAAATAAATAAATATTTTTTACAAGAAGTTCATGGAAAATGCAGATGACGAAAAAACGATGCAAGGGGGGCCAGCAGGTGCCATGGTGGTTAAGGACGCTAGACTCTCACATGCTTGATCATGGTTCAATTCTCAGACCTGGAGGTTTGCTTTTTCACTTTCTCTCTCTCACTTTCTCACTCTGTCCCTCTTTGGTCCAATTCAAATAAATAAATTAAATAAAAGCTAAATCAAATAGTTCTTAAAAAAAATAAAAGATGCAAGGATTTTAAGTGTGTTTTTTTTTGGGGGGGGAGAGGTTTTTGCTATAGGGCGCGTGCACTTGCCAGAAAGACAGAGAGAGACAGAGAGACAAAAGCTAGAAATCACCCCCCAAGGGGGATGGCCACGCCACAATCCCTTCTCCTCTCGGGATCTTGAGCATGCATGCACATGCACCCAGCATGAGTTGAAGCCACCGGGTCCAGGACTCGAACCGCGGTCAACTACATGGGAGTCCAGTGATGTAGCCATGATGCCATCTGCTGGTCCCTCAAGTGTTTAACACCAAAATAATCTCATACTTTAATCCCATTTTTCCATGAGCCTTTTGCCCTTGTATTCTCAACTACTTTCCATGAAAACTCTGGAGATAGTAACAGGCACTCCAAAAGCCAAATGTTACAGGGTCAAATAACATACATGGTACACACGACCTCTAATCTCAGTCACCATGCATATGGCCATATTAAAAGCCAGAGAAGGGTCGCAGGAGAGAAACTGTTTAATTTTGTTTTGTTTGATCAATGAACACTTTTATAAAAGAGAAAGCTTTTCATTCTTTTTTTTTTTAATTTGCTAGAAGGTACAGTACTCACTGGAGAGAGAAAGAGAGGGATGGAAAGCGAGAAAGCACCCTCCAAGGGAATGGTCACACCACAATCCCTTCTTCTGAATTTCTCCTTTCCGGATTTTGGGCATACACATATATGCACTCAGCGTGTTTTTTAAGCCACTGGGTCTAGGACTTGAACCTCATAGTTGGCTATGTAGAATCCAGCCACCCTAACTACCATGCTACCAACTGGCCTGGCTTTTCATTCTTGACACTCCTGCAAACATCTTCTGGGGACATTTTCTCAGGGGGTGTTGGGAAGCATGGCCGAAATCACGGACAAAAGACTCTGAGGCTAGAAAGAGCCCCGAATCCCGTCCACCTGCCCCACCACCCAGAGACAGGACTTGCCGAGGGCCACAGAGCAAGTCAGTGAGCCAGCGGCCCCGGCTGTGCAGCACCAAGCCCGCGCCAGTGCTCCCTGCTGTCTCACTGCACAGGAACCTGAAGAGCGCCTGACTGGCCTCTGCTCAGGCCTTGCTCGGAGCTGGATACACACGTTTTTGTTGACTGGCTTTTCCAGGTGAGTCATGGAGGTCGAGATGAGTCAGAAAGGTTATGAGGCTCACCTGAGGTCATCTCTGTTGTCCCCTCAAGTCCCTCGCCTCGACTTTATGGAGTAGAGCTCTAGTCACCTCACTTCCCAGAAACCTCCTCTGCAGAGTCTCAGAGGTGGAGCTGCTTGAATTATCAAAAGAATCCCTTGGTACAAGTACACGTGGTAGAACATGGTGGTTAGAGAGTAAGTTCTGGAGCCAGAATGCCTAGGTTGGATCACGGCTCCCTCACCTATTAGCTGCGCAGATGAGCAAGCCACAACACCTGTCTGGGCCTCAGTGTTCCCACCTGGAACCAGAGATAATGACAATGCTAATGGTAGCTTCCTCAGAATGCTCTCACCAGGAACAAACAAGCTCTTCTATCCGAAGCGCTGGGACCAGTACCGAGCGCGTGGAAGAGCTCCTAGGCTCACTCCGCTGTGCGGCTGTGGGAACCGAACCTGGAGGCTTGGTAACTTGTGCAGGGCTGGAGAGTGGCCCGCCAGGACAAGGCAGTCTGGCTAAGGTACCCAAAGCCTGCCCCACTGCCTGCACTCTGCTACCATCCTACTGCTCAGGACCGAAGGGTGGTCCCGTCACTGGCCCCACTGGCCCGGGTACCTGTGAGTTTCCACTTCCGGACAAAAGCTGGATCATCTGTTGCATGAGCTGCTGCTGGGTGCTGGAAGCCCCAGTGGGAGAGGATGTGGCTGGCGCGGCTGGCGAGGAGGTGGGGGCGTCAGGCGCAGAGCCGGCGTTGCTGCCTGCTGAGGGTGCTGGGGGCCGAGACATCCCAAAGGAGCCAAGGCTGCAAGTAGGAGAGACCAAGAGGTGGAAGATGGCATCCAATAAAGGGTGGGAACGCAAGTCCAGAAAAGACCCGCAGACACGAGAACTGTGCAGAGAGCGGCAGACAGAGGGCGGGGGAGGGTAGCCAAAGCCGCATGGCCCCTGGCCCCCACTCTCACCTGGGTACCAGCCCGGGGGCCTCGGTCTGCAAGGTCTGCAGTCCCTGCTGGATCTGTAGCAAGGCCTGCATGGCACGGGGATTGGTGAGGATGGACAGCGACTCCGGGTTCTGCATCTGGTGGAAATGAGCAGAGAGACACAATGAGGGGTGCAGAACAGGGAAGGCAACCAAAACCCAGGGGCCAGAGCCACCCCTACCTTGAGTTCCACCCATTAGCCTTCCAGGCCCATGCTTTGCCTCAAACTCCACCCCTCTGGGCTCCTTCATCACTCACCTGCTGCAGGAAGACTGGGAGCTGTAGGCGGAGCTGCTCCTGCAGCTGGGGGTTCCCCGCAAAGAGCGGCACGTTCACCATCATCTGCCAGGGTGAAGTAGGAAGGGGGGCCTGGGCCTTCCCGCCCTAAGAATCCCCCTCAGCCTCAGACTCCCTCGGCACCCCCTACCACTGGAGGAAATCTAGCCAGCTTTTCCAAGGATCCCAAAGTCTCCTGAAGTCCTAAGTGGGACAGTGAGAGGAAATGGAACTCTGTGCTGGCAATGAAGATAGAGCAGCAGGAGTCAGGCTGCAGCCCTGGGCCCGATGGTGCTGACGGTGAGCAAAGATCTCCCAGTCCCTGCGCTTGCCCTGTGCAGGCGCCGTTCTAAACCTCCACGGTACTAACTCATTTACTCCTGCGGCTGAGTAGGAACTGCTGTCAGTACCATCTCACGGATGAGGAAACAGGTTAAACAGCTTGCTAGGGAGTCAGGCGGAGGCACAGTGGTAACGCTACTGGATCCACACGGGAAAGGTCCTGGGTTTGCATCCTGAAACCTCCCTGGGCAGGCCAGTGTGTGCGTGCACACTAATGATGCAGGCCAGCTGGGACTGGGGGTGGACCCCGGGGGAGAGACTCTGTGGGAGGTGTCTGTCTCTCTGTCTCTCTCTCTTGCTCATGGAAGAAACAAATAAAATAATGAAGTTTTTTTGTTTGTTTGTTTTTAAGAAGGGAGAGAAAGAAAAATCTTGCTTCGTTCACCCAGCTGGGAAGTGGCAGAGCTCGGGATACAAACCCAGGAGGTCTGGCACCAGGGTGTTTGGGCCTCCACCAGAAACTGCCCCACTCGAGGGAACTCTCTCCCAGAACTGCTGCCCCGCCCCGGCCGGGGTGCTACCTGAGCAGCAAAGTCGGGGTTCTGGGCGAGGGTCTGCATCATGCTGCGCATGTAGGGGGCTGAGATCACATTCTGCATCAGCTGGGGGTTCTCGGAGATCTGCTGGAGGAGGGCCTGCATTTCGGGACTGTTGAACATTCCTAGGACAAGAGGGAAAACGAGACAAAACAGGAGGGGAGGGGTCCACATGGAAACCGGACACCTCGCTCTAAGCTACCTCACTTCAGACCCCGAGTGCTCACCGAGCTCTGAGAGGCCACGGTTGCGTGGAAGCCCAAGTTGTGTGGCACGGGCCCCAGGCTCTCCTGGCCCTGCTCTGGCTTGACCACTGTCCCGTCTACTCTACTGAGGATAGGCAGGCTGAAAACTGGGTCTGAGTTCTGCCCCTCTGCCTGTCTCTGTCACCAGCTCAGATCAGAGCCGAGCTGGAAAAGACTGATGACGTATCATCCGGTCAACAGTTTCAAACTTGTCCGAGCAGCAGAGACCCTCTCCTCACCAATTCCCACTCAGAAACCGAATGCCAGTTGTCCGGTTGGAGCTGGGGAGGCCTAGAGTCACTCCTGGTTGGTCTGCCCTGGATCACCTGGAAGTGGTCCGGACCCCCAGGGGCACCATTTGAAAACCACAGATCAAGTTCCAGTCCTCACTTTATAAATGAGGAAACTGAAACGCAGCGGGGAAGGGGCTTTCCCAGTCAGGATGCCCTCTAGGTGCAGGAAAACCAGGGCATCTACCAAAGACATCTCCAGGGTCAAGTGCACAGCGCGTGGGGCACCCCAAGGTCGTACAGCGCACAGTCTGCACTTCTGGACACAGCAGCCCGGTATCTGTCCCCCAGCCTCACATCTGCCTGTCCCCAGGTCTGCCCTGATTCCTGTCCAACACCTCCCCCGCCCGGTCTGACCCATTTGCACTGGATAATACCAGAGATGCTCCAGGAGCTTAGGAGGCAGGGCCTGGTTTATCCAGGAGCCACGGCGTAGGTTAGGCCCAGGGTCGTGTCAGCACGTGGCCAGACCCAGCCCGCACCTTCGGAAGGTGAGCTACCACCCCAGGCAGCAGAGCTCCTCCTGCAGCCCCAATACTATCTCACTGCTGCCTTCAACATCCTGGCGCAATGGGAGCCCCTTCAGTGCTGGGGCAGAGGGGCTCCCCGAGACCCCACTACGCTCCTTCCCCCTAGGACATACCTGACCCCAGGCTAGCCGCATTGATCCCAAAGGGGTTCGAGACTGTCGGGTGCACCTGGCTGGTCCCCGATCCTCCGGTGCCCTCCCCACCGGACCCGGGGGCCTGGGAGGTGGGGGGCGAGGGGCTCCAGGGGTTAGGGAGGGGCTCTCGATTCTCAGTCCGCAGAGGCTGGGAGGATGAACTGTCGGAGTTCCCGGTCAGGGAAGAGAAGGGGTTGTTGCCAAACTGGGAGGAGGGAAAGGTTTTGGGTTAAGGACTGAAACAAATCAGGGACAAGGGCTAGGCCCTTTCTCTCCTCCCACCTAACAGCCTCCACTTCCCCAGGAAGAGATCTCTGACCCTGGAGGTCCTCAGCTCAGTTTTCTGCCCCAGAATGGACAGCTCACCCTCGCCCCACATGTAGGAACAGGATGATGCCAACGACCGGATTACTAAACCCCTCAGTCAACTGGAAACTGCCCACCTCCCCGTGAGTCTACCTAGGTCTCTAACCGCCTCGTCTGTGACCCACACCTTCCTAGTGTGCAGATTTGATTCCTGTAGCTCTCAAGAGACAATGTCAGGTTTACCTTTGCAAACCCCCCACAACACACACACTAGTAGGTGCTCAGTAAGTACCTGCTGGCTGACGGGAGTGGCTCTCTCCTTTAGCCCAGTCTGCTTCTGGCTCCCCTTTCCCCAGTCACCTTGGTTGGCCTCTACCCTCCCAGAGCCCTCCCTTGCCCCAGTCCCACAGGGGTGTTCTGTCCACCCAGGCACATCGCAATGGTGCCCCCTAGTGGAGCACAGCTCTGGCCTAGGATGGTCTCCCTGGGTCCCCCAGCAGCCCTCAAGCCCACCTCCCCACACTGGTGGCTCCAGTTGAACAGGTCTTGGTTCTGTGTCCCCCACCTCCCCGCAGCACCTGCCTGCTCGCTGCGGTCCCCAAGGCTACCTCAGGTCTGCACCCCATCGCAGGCTGTGCTGCCCAAGGCTACACAGAACCTCCTCCCTTGAGCCTCCAGCACCAGGAAGGGCTCTGCCCAAGAGCCAGGTTTGCAGAGGGAGTTCCAGACCCCATTTCCCTCTCTGCCTTCCTCTGGGCCCTAGAGCTCCCAGTGGTGCTGACCTGAGCTGGAGGAATCAGAGCAGCCTCAGCCGCTCCCCACCAGTTACCTTCTATTCAAAGGGGATTGTGGGGGCCGGGCTGACCACTCTCCTCTGCCTACTCCAAGTGTGGTTCCTTTGCCTTGCCTGATGCCTGCTCAGATGGTAAGGCTTGCAGGCCACAGGTCATGCACCGGGCTTCAGTCTCTGTCCTGTTTCAGATTTCCTGTTCTGGTAACGCGCCTGGCACCTCACACCACTGACTTCTAGGCTCTGTTTGCTCGTCCCTAAGAATTCAGTCTCTTTCTAGTGAACTATCCATAGTAACCACCACCATTTATTGAGCACCTACTATGTGTCTGACACATGTATTCAACTGCTTAGACTCTCCTAACACACCAGTTCTCAAAGTGTGGTCCTGGGACCCCTGCAAGGTTGCAAATTGCTTTCATAATTATAAGACATTAATTTGCCTTTTCACCCTCATTTCCTCATGAGGATACAGTGGAGTTTTCCAAAGGCTACGCGACATGTGACATTGCAACAGCCTGAACGCAGATCCGAGAAGCCAGCTGTCTTGTAATGTGCCAGACAGTAAAGGAATCTGCGAAAACGGGAAACCAGGCCATGCTCTCCTCTGAAGTTTTGTTGTTTCGAAAAACAATGCTATTTTTCAAAAGAATGCTATTTACGTTAACTTCTGATCGATTTTTAGATTGTTCTTTAAATTTCTAAATATCTGACACAAGGAATATCAATAGATGTAACTCATAAAAATAAAAGTCTTTAGGGTCCTTTATATATTTTTTGTAAGAGTTTTTTGCCTTAAGGCACATGTGCTCACCAGAGAGAAAGAGAGACAGAGACAGGGAGAGGGAAAGCGAGAAATCACCACTCAGGGGGGATGGCCACACTACAAACCCTTCTCTTCCTTTCTCCTCCTGGGATCTTGGGCATGCACACGCACCTGGCATGATTTAAAAGCCACTAGGTCTGGGACCTGAACTGTGGTCAGCCACATGGGAGTCCAGCAATGTAACTGCTTAGTCATCTGCTGACCCTGGTCCTCCATATTTTTAAGGGGATAGAGGGGTCTGAGACCGAAATGATTGAAAACCCTCACTATAATATATTACCTCCATTGGAAAATGAGGCAGCTATGATCACTCAGAGAGGTTAAGCACTTAAAATCACACCACAGGAAAATGGTGCAGCAGGTATTTGAACCCACGTTTGTTGATGTCATATGCTATGGTCTTTGAGCTAAAGTGTGGTTCTCACACTGAGTGCGTATCAGAATTAGCTGGAATGTTTGGTATAAGCCTTTCTCAACTATTTGACTTATGTTAACAAGGTGCATGCTGTAATGAAAAAAATGCTTTCAATTGAATACTTAAATAAACTTTAAAATGAACAAATTCCATGGGGCCAGCAGGTAGCATGGTGGTTAAGGGTGCTAGACTTCCACATGGCTGACTGTGGTTCAAGTCCTGGACCTGGTGGCTTGCTTTCTCACTTTTTTTCTCTCTCTCTTTTTCTGTCTCTCTCTGTCCCTCTCTGGTCAAATTAAAATAAATAAATAAAGTTAAATAAAATAATTCTTTTAAAAAATTAACAAATTCCTTTAAAAGCCATAGTTCAGTGGGCAGGCGGGAGTACAGTGGCAGTGCAACCCAATCCACATGGGAAAGGTCCTCGGTTGAAGTCCAGAGGCCTCCCTACACACGCCTATGATATGGGCTGGTTGAGGTGGGGTCTCTGGCAATGTGAAGACCCTGTTAAGGGTTTCCCTTTCTCTCAGAAGAAAGAAAGAAATTTAAAAAAATAATAAGCTGGGGGGCCAGCAGGTGGTGTGGTGGTTAAGGCACTAGACTCCCACATGGCTGACCACAGTTCAAGTCTAAGAACTGGTGGCTTGCTTTCTTACCATCCCCCCATGTCTCTATCTGGTCAAATTAAAAAATAATAATAATAAATAAAATAAAATAAAATAATTATTTTTTCTTCTTCTTTTTTTTTTTTTTTTTTTAAGAGAGATTTCTGCTATAGGGCGCGTGCTCTCACCTGAAAGACAGAGAGACAGAAAGTGAGAAATCACCTCCTGGAGGAATGCCCATGCCACAATCCCTTTTCTTCCATTCTCCTCTCAGGATTTTGGGAACACGTGCATGCACACGTATAGGCATGAGTTTTAAGCCTCCATGTCCAGGATGCACATGGCAATTGACTACGTGGGAGTCCAGCAATATAACCATAACTCCATCTACTGGTCCCAAATAAATAATTGTTTTAAAAAAATAATAAGTCGGGGGACCAGCAGTTAGCGTAATGGCTATGTCGCTGGACTCCCACGTAGTCGACCGCGGTTCGAGTCCTGGACCCGGTGGCTTAAACTCATGCCGGGCGTGTGTGCGTGCGTGCCCAAGATCCCGAGAGGAGAATGGAGGAGAAGGGATTGCGGCGTGGCCATCCCCCCGGGGAGTGATTTCTCGCTTTCTGTCTCTCTGTCTCTCTCTGTCTGTCTGGCGAGTGCACGTGCCCTATAGCAAAAACCGCTCCAAAAAAAAAAAAGTCTGCAAGTGGCATGATGGTTAATGTGCTAGATTCACATGGCCGACCACAGTTTGAGTCCTGGAGCTGACAGCTTAAAACTCATGCTGGGAGGGCTTGCAAGTGGCGTGGTGGTTAAGGGCCCTGGATTTCCACATGGGTGACTGCAGTTCAAGTCCCGGACCTGGCAGTTTGCTTTCTTACTTAATTTTCTCTCTCTGCCCCTCTCTGGTCAAATTAAAATAAATAAATAAGTATAAAGTTAATTAAAATAATTCTTAAAAATTAAAAAAAATCACGGGGCCAGCAGGTGGCATGGTGGTTAAGGATGCTGGACTCCCACATGGTCAACCACAGTTTCAGCCCTGGACGTGGTGGCCTGCTTTCTCACTTTCCCTCTCTCTCTGTCCCTCTCTTGTCAAATTAAAATAAATACAGTTAAATAAAATAATTCTTTTTGGGACCAGCAGTTAGCGTAATGGCTATGTCGTTGGACTCCCACGTAGTCGACCGCGGTTCGAGTCCCGGACCCGGCGGCTTAAACTCACGCCGGGCGCGTGTGCGTGCGTGCCCAAGATCCCGAGAGGAGAATGGAGGAGAAGGGATTGCGGTGTGGCCATTCCCCCTGGGGGGTGATTTCCTGCTTTCTATCTCTCTGTCTCTCTCTGTCTGTCTGGCGAGCACACGCGCCCTATAGCAAAAACCTCTCCAAAAAAAGAAAAAAAAAATTCTTTTTAAAAAATAGCTGTCCTTATATTAAGATTTAAAAAACAATCATGCTGGGCGTGTGTGTATGTGTGCCCAATATCCCAGGATGAGAACAGAGGAAAAATGAGGCTGGCTCCGCGGCCCAGCAGTCATGTTCTGTTCGGGACATGCTGCTTCCGGGGCGGAGACTGCGGTTCAGTTTCTGGCGCGGTCAGCCTGAAACACACCAAGCACATACGTGAGTGCCCAGGATCCCACGGGCTGGACACCAGAGGAAGGCGATCATGGCGTGACCCTGTGGAGAGTGCTCATCACTCTCCCTCTCGTGTACAGAGATGAATAAAGAATAAAAGTTTTACTTGAGGCCAGACAGTGGTAAGCAACTGGACCTACATGGAAAAGTCTCAGGTTCGGGTCCCAGGGCCTCCTACATGTACCAGGCACACATGCGTGTCCACAATCTGGGCTAAGGCAGGTGTGAGGGTCCTGTGGGGGTGCCTGTCTCTCTCATGAAATAAATGCACTTTTTTTTCCTTAATTTGCTAGAGGCCACATGCACTTGCCAGAGAGGGTGAGAGAGAGAGAAAGCAGTTGCCGTGGGGGATGATCACACCATAATCCCTCCTCCTCCAGTTCTCCTGGGAATGTGTCACACACACACACACACACACTCAGTGTTACTATCAAGCCATCAGGTCCGAGATTCACACCGTGCTGTCGGCCACGTGGGATCCAGCCACCTAAACCACCATGCCACTGGCTGGCCCAAAAAACAAAACTTTAAAAGAGAAAAAGCCAGGGGTCAGCCAGTGGTGTGGTGGTTAAACAGGCTCGATCTCACATGGTCATCTGTGCAGTTCAAATCTCAGACTTGGTGGTTTGAGAAACATGCCAGGTATGTGTACGTGCCCAAAATGCCAAGAGAAAAATGGAGAGGGACTGTGACGTGGCCACCCCTGGGCGGGGAATGGTGCTTGCTCACTTTCTCTCTCTGTCTCTGTTTTTCTCCAGTGAGCACACATGCCCTATGGCAAATTTTTTTTTAAAGATTTATTTTATTTAATTTTGTTTATTCATTCATTTATTTTAATTTGACCAGAGAGAGGCATAGAGAGAGAGAGAGAGAGAGAGAGAGAGAGAGAAAGTGAGAAAACAAGCCACAGGTCCAGGACTTGAGCCGTGGTCAGCCATGTGGGAGTGTCTAGTACCCTAACCATCACGCCACCTGCTGGTCTCATGGCAAATATTTTTTAAAAAAGGAGAAAAGTCATAGTTAATCCCTCTCTCACGAGAGAGACACAGAAAAAGAGATAGATAAAATGCAAGAAAGTACCCCCATGGGGCTTGGTCACCAGTCTCTTCTCCACCTCTCCTTCCTTTTGGAATTTTGGGCACAAATGCATGTGTTCCAGAGTGTTTTTCAAGCCACTGGGTCTGGGCCTTGAACTGTGTGGTCAGCCATGTGGGATCCAGGCCCTTTACCAGCATGCCTCAGGCTGGGCCCCTTATAAGCAGTTTCTAAACACTGAAAGAGCAATGCCAAAGAATAACTAAGGTGATGATGAAGAGTAAGGTAAGGGAGTCACTTTACCAGATACCAAGACTTAACTATGAAAACATGGTATTGTAGGGAGAGACACAGACGAGAAGAGAGCGGTCAGGGAAAGATACGCTCCTCCGTGGAGACCTGGTGTAGGACAAGAGCAGCTCCTCGTTGGGGAACAAAGGGCCCTGAGGATGAGGCACTCTTTTTTTTTTTTTTTTTTTTTTTTTTTTGAGAGGTTTTTCGCTATAGGGCGCATGCGCTCTCCAGACAGAGAGAGACAGAGAGGCAGGAAGCGAGAAATCACCCCCCGGGGGGATGGTCACGCCGCAATCCCTTCTCCTCCATTCTCCTCTCCGGATCTTGGGCACACACGCACACGCGCCCGGCATGAGTTTTAAGCCACCAGGTCCAGGACGCGAACCGCCGTCAACTACGTGGGAGTCTAGCGACATAGCCATTATGCTAACTGCTGGTCCCAGGATGAGGCACTCTTCCTTCCCATGAGGAAAGGTGAGGCGAGTTTCTGCCCACACACCTGGATGCTGGCTGTCAAGATTCATTATTACAGATACTAATGGCCTGTGCCCTTTTCTATAGTCATAGTATTTGTTAATGCTTTTTTTAGGATTTTGCTGTAGGATGTGTGTGCTCACCAGAGGTAGAGAGGGGGAAAGTGAGAACTCACCCCCACGGGGGATGGCCACACTGCAATCCCTTCTCCTCCGGTCTCCTCTAGGGATTTTGGGCATGCATGCACACAAGTCCAGCATGAGTTTCCTTTTCTTTCTTTTTTTTTTTAAAAAAACTTTATTTATTTATTTACTTATTTTCTTTAAAAAAGAGTTATTTATTTTTCTTTATTCATTCATTTATTTTTATTTGACCAGAGAGAGGGGGTAAAGTGAGAAAGCAAGCCACCAGGTCCAGGGCTCAAACTGTGGTCAGCCATGTGGGAGTGTCCAGTGTCTTAACCACCATACCACCTGCTGGTCCCCCTATTTACTTATTTTCAATTTGACCAGAGGAACAGTGCACACGTGAGAAAGAAAGAGAGAGAGAGAGAGAAAGTGAGAAAGCAAGCCACCAAGACTTGAACCGTAGTTAACCATGTGGGAGTCCAGCGCCTTTAACCACCACATCACCTGTTAGCCCCTAAACAAAAATAATTACTTTATTTTATTTTAAAAAATTTAATTTTATTTATTTATTTATTTTAATTTGACCAGAGAGGGACAGAGAGAGAGAGAGAGGGAAAGTGAGAAAGTAAGCCACGGAGTCCAGGACTTGAACCGCGGTTGGCCATGTGGGAGTCCATCGTCCTTAGCCACCACGCCACCGACTGGCCCCAACAAAATAATTCTGGTTTTTTTTTTTTTTGGATAGGTTTTTTCGCTATAGGGCGCGTGCGCTTGCCAGAAAGACAGAGAGAGACAGAGAGACGGAAAGTAAGAAATCACCCCCCCCCAGGGGGGATGGCCACACGGCAATCCCTTCTCCTCCATTCTCCTCTCGGGATCTTGGGCACGCACATACACGTGCCCGGCATAAGTTTAAGCCACTGGGTCCAGGACTCGAACCGCAGTTGACTACATGGGAGTCCAGCGACATAGCCATTACGCTAACTGCTGGTCCCAACAAAATAATTCTTAAAAAAAAAAAAAAACCAAAACTTTAGGACCAGCAGGTGGCGTGGTGGTTAAGGCGCTGGACACTCCCACATGGCCGACCATGGTTGGAGTCCCGGACCTAGTGGCTTACTTTCTCACTTTCTCTCCCTCTATTTCTCTCTCTCTGTGTCTCTCTCTGGTCAAATTAAAATAAATGAATGAATATATAAAATTAAATAAATAATTCTTTTTTTAAAAAGTTAATGGGACCAGCAGTTAGCGTAATGGCTATTTCACTGGACTCCCATGTAGTCGACCGCGGTTCGAGTCCCAGACCCAGTGGCTTAAACTCACGCTGGGTGCGTGTGCGTGCGTGCCCAAGATCCCGAGAGGAGAATGGAAGAGAAGGGATTGTGGCATGGCCATCCCCCCGGGGGGTGATTTCTTGCTTTCTGTCTCTGTCTTTCTCTTGTCTTTCTGGCAAGTGTATGCGTCCTATAGCAAAAACTGTTCAAAAAAAAAAAAAAAGTAAAAAAAAAAAGCATGTTGGCTTAGCAGGTAGGGTGGCAGTTAAGATACTTGGTCATTGGGAAAGTCATGCCGGATTTTGCATAGAAAAAAACAGAAAAAATATTCATGATTCTCCCCACAACGTAATATAAATGTAAGGTAAAATTAGACAAACAACATGATACTGCTTATGTAACATGTAAAAGTATACAAAAAAGGGGCAGCGGGTGGCATGGTAGTTAAGGCTTTGCATTCCCACATGGCAGACTGCAGTTTGAATCCCAGACCATGTGGCTTAAAATATCATGGGGGGTGGGGAGGGCGCAAATGGCATAGTAGTTAAAGTGTTGGACTCCCACCTGGACAACCACGGTTCAAGTCCTAGACCTGGCAGCTTGAAACTCACACTGGGCATGTGTGCCCCAAATCCTAGGACGAAAGTAGAGGAAAAGGGATTGCGGCATGGCCATCCCCATGAGGGGTGATTTTTCATTTTCCCTCTTTTTTCTCTCCAGTGAGCACATGTACCAGACACCAAATCCTAACACACACACACACACACACACACACACGCACATAAAGTAAAACTGTAGATATGGATATATGTACACATATTAGATGATCAAAAAATAGAGGACCAGCTGCTGGTGTGGTGGTTAAGGCAGCTGGATCCCACGTGGCTGACTTCAAAGTCTGAGGTCTAGACCCAGTGGCTTGAAAAACACATTGGGGGGACTAGCAGTTAGCGTAATGGCTATGTCGCTGGACTCCCATGTGGCTGAATGTGGTTCAAGTTCCAGACCTGGTGGCTTAAACTCACGCCAGGCGCATGTGCATGCATGCCCAAGATCCTGAGAGGAGAATGAAGGAGAAGGGATTGCGGCGTGGCCATCCCCCCAGGGGGTGATTTCTTGCTTTCTGTCTCTCTGTCTCTTGGGGGTGATTTCTCGCTTTCTGTCTCTCTGTCTCTCCAGCAAGAACATGTGCTCAAAAGCAAAAATCTCGCTCTTAAAAAAAAAAAGAAAGAAAGAAAAGAGAACAGGTGGTTGGATGGCAGAAATAGAAGATCTCTTCCACATGCCTTTTTTTTTTTTTTTATAATTATTTATTTTATTTTATTTATTCATTCATTCATTTTTTTAGTTTGACCAGAGAGAGACAGGGTGACAGTGAGAGAGAGAGGAAGTGAGAAAGCAAGCCACCAGATTCAGGACTTGAACCCTGGTCGGCCATGTGGGAGTGTCCAGCACATTAACCACCACACCACCTGCTGGTTCCCGACATGCCTTTTTTTATCTTGTGTATCTTTCCATACTTTTTGAATACCCTTTTGTTTACTTGGTGTAACTTTTGAAACATATAAATATATAACATGTTTATGTAAAACTAAAATTGAAGTTGAAAAAAGAACCCAAAAAGGCACTGAAATTCTATGTGGTAACTTATTAAGGCAACAAGACACAAGAGGATGCCCTTTTTGTCTGTACCTTTTGTATGTTGGAAAGAATTCATAAAGCATTTTGAAAGCATGAAATTCGAGGGTCTGACCCCAGAGACTGGTTTGGTAAGTAGCTTAAAGGTGGGGGACAGCCAGCTCCCCAGGCGATGCTTACGCAGGTGATCCACGGACCACACTTGAGAGACACTTGGCACTTAACCTCAGGCCTGCCCAGGACCTGAGCCCCTGGCGCGAGCAGTTTGTCAGAACAGTGTCGAGGTCCTCGGACACTGCACCAGCCCCACTCCCCCAGGGACTTCTAGCTGTCACCCCGGTGCCTCAGTCCATGCCAGCTATATACCTGTGGGAACTGCCTGGGCGCCCGGGCCCACCCTTCAGGTTGGGGACAACAGCAGACGGCACCTGACTTGCCTGGATGGGGTGGGGGATCCTGAGCCCAGAAAGCTGCCCCCGCCCAGTGCCCAGCCCCACCTGTTCCCGGGCAGCACTGAACATGGGCTCCTGGATGTCCGTGTACATGCGGCGGAGGGCGTTATACCCCCCAGGGATGCTCTCGAGGTTGCTCAGGGCGCGGTCCTGGTTCCGCATCATCTCTTGCATCATGGCTGGATTCCGAGCAAGCTCCATCGTCTAGAAAGGGAGAGAGACAGCATGGGCCCTGGGACCGGGGGCGGGAGTAAGGTAGACTGTAATTCCTTCTTCGTAATCTTAGCTCCAATCCTGCTTTCGGTCGGCCCTTTCCTTTTTAATTTGCTGTAGGGCACAAGTGCTCACCAGAGACGGAGTGGGAAAGCACCCCCTAGGGGGTGACCATACCACAATCCCTTTTCCTCTGCTCTCTTGGGATTTGGGGCATGCCTGGCATGTTTTCTCAACCTGCCGGGTCTGGGACTCAAACTACGCAGTCCCCCAAGTGGGATCCAGCCGCCTTAACCACCACGCCACCTGGCTGGCCTTGGCTGGCCCTTTCTAGAGAAGGACAATGATCTTTGGGTGAGGGCAGCATCCCCTCTCCTTCAGACTCAGGGAGCCCACAGAAGTGTCAAGGAACACAAGGAAACTGAGTAAGAATGAAACGGGGGGCAGAGGCAGAAGAGAAGATTACATCTGCCGAGCACTTCCTATACACAGGCACTGAGCTAAGTAACTTACAGAATTCAAGCCGTGTAATCCCCACCACAACCATCCCAGGTAGGTACTCCTGCCCTATTTCAGAGAGGAGAAAACAGGCTCAGAGAAGCTGACTTGCTACCTGGGACACACAGCCAGTGACTGGGGGAGACAGGATTCAAGGCCAGGTTGGTATGTCTGACCAAGACCGCACCGTCATTCCTAGCAAATGACCACAGCTGGGGAGGGGAAGGATTCAAGCTGGAACAGTGCTGCCAGCACCCTCCGGCCACTCCCCTCCCCACCCTCCCCAGGTCTTCAGCCTGATAGGACTTTGAGAAACGCCGATCTGCTGCTTTCTTTCTCCTCCGTAAGAGGTCCCCTTAATCCCTTTTTTCAATAATTATTTTATTTAACTTTATTTATTTATTTACTTACTTATTTTAATTTGACCGGAGAAGGACAGAGAGAGACAGAGAGAGAGGGAATGTGAGAAGGCAAGCCACCAGGTCCAGGACTCAAACCACATTGGCCATGTGCGAGCCCAGCATCCCTATGCATCATGCCATTTGCTGGCCCTGAGGTTGCCTTAATCCTAAAAGAGTTCATCACAGGAAAATGAGCATCACTACTTTTCTTTTTAAGACAGATTTTTGCTATAGGGCATGTGCACTTGCCAGAGACATGGAGAGAGACAAAGAGACAGAAAGCAAGAAATCTGTTCCCTTCCCTTGGAGGATGGCCACATCGCAATCCCCTCTCCTCCATTTTCCTCTAGGGATTTTGGGCACGCACACACATGCCAGGTATGAGTTTCGAACAACCGGGTCTGGGATTTGAACTGTGATCGGCCACGTGGGAGTCCAGCAATGTAAACATTATGCCATCTGCTGGTCCCCTTTTTTATTTATTTTTATTTATTTATTTAATTTTTTTTTTTTTTTGAGAGATTTTCACTATAGGGCACGTGAGCTCGCCAGACAGACAGAGAGAGACATAGAGACAGAAAGCGAGAAATCACCCCCCAGGGGGAATGGGCACGCTGCAATCCCTTCTCCTCCATTCTCCTCTAGGGATCTTGGGCACGCACGCACATGCGCCCGGCGTGAGTTTTAAGCCACCGGGTCCGGGACGCAAACCGCGGTTGACTACGTGGGATTCCAGCGACATAGCCATTATGCTAACTGCTGGTTCCCGACCGCCCTTTTTTATTTTTAATTAATTAATGAATCTATTTGTTGTGGTTTTCTTTCTTTCAAGACCTTTTGCCTTGGGGCACATGCACATGTGCTTGTCAAAGAAAGACAGACAGCTACAGTGAAAGAGAAAGTGAGAAATCACCCCCCCCCCCGGGGGGGGATGGCCACATCCCAGTCCCTTCTCCTCCATTCTCCTCCTGGGATCTTGGGCATGCACACACATGTGCCCAGCTTGAGTTTCAAGCCACCAGGTTCAGGACTTGAACCACAGTAGGCCATGTGGGAATTTAGCAACGTACTGTACTGCTACGCCCTCTGCTGGCCCCTATTTGTTGTGATTTTCAAACCACAGGGTCCAGGACTCGAATTACAGTCAGTCATGAGGGAATCCAACACCTTAACCACCATGTCACCTCATGGCCCAAACCTTTCTACTTCTTGTTATTTCTTGTTCCCATCCAACTTGGGAGACTCCCTCTCCTTCCTGAATCTGCTACACACTTGCTCTAAGACACCTTCATAGACTGACATACTCGGCCTCACAAGACTCTGACCCTTGTCCTGTCACTCAGTAAATACTTCTGGAGTGACTGCTCTGTACCAGGCACCGTTCTAGACAGTGAAGGGCACCCGAGAGGGCGGAGGTGGTGCAGTGGTGATGTGACGCTCTGAGGCCGACCCACGTGGAAGGTCCTGGGTTTCTATTCCCAGGCTTTCGGGCGTTTGCACCCCGCATCCTGGGCTGGCTGAAGCTATGGGTGGGCTACACCCTGTTGGGGATGCCTGTCTTTCTGTCTGTCTCTCTCAGTCATGGGAGAAACAAACTCAAAAAGAGCAAAAGACACTCAAAAATCCTCGCCCCTGTGGAAGTTATCCTCTGGGGAGTCCAGCGCTGGGTCCACAACTCATCTGGGAATCCTGTATCCCTGTCCCCTGGCAGATTGGACCATGAGAAGGATCGCAAAGACCAACATCAAAGCATCCTCCTGGGGATCAGCAGGTGGCATGGTGGTTAAGGCGCTGGACACCTCCACATGGCCAACCACGGTTCAAGTCCTGGGCCTCTGTCTGTTTCTGTCTCTCTCTGGTCAAATTATAATAAATGAACGAATAAGTAAAATTAAATAATTATCTTAAAAATAAAAAGTAACATCCTCCCTTGGCCTCCCTTCCCCACTGGGCCCCACCAGCCCCGACACTCCCCAAACATCACATATCTTTTACTCCTGGGCTTTGGTGCCCGCTGTCCCTCAGCCTTGAACCCTCTTCCTTTTCTCTTCTGCTTAATCTGTCTTCCTCCTTTGGGTCTCAGCTTGGTGGACACTCTCTCCAAAAGTCCTCCTCTTAGCCCCAGAGTAGAGTCAGCAGCCCATGTCTGTGCTCCTGGGGGACCTTGTGATTATCCCTATAGGAACACCGACCACACCCTAGCACAAATGCCTACTCACTTGTTCCACTTCCTTTTTTTTTTAAGAATTATTTATTTATTTTAATTTGACCAGAGAGGGACAGAGTGAGAGAGAGAGACACACACAGAGAGAAAGTGAGAAAGCAAGCCTCCAGGACTGGGACTCAAACCGTGGTCAGCCATGTGGGAGTCCAGCACCCTTAACCACCACACCACCTGCCGCCCCCCCACAACTTCCTTCTGAGGCCAAGAGTTCCTGAAAAGCTAGGCCTGTGTCTTACAACACTGCACCTCTGGTGTGCAAAACGTGGCCGCTGGACAAACGAACGACCCGGTCGATGCAGGACTGGGCAGGAAAGGCCGGGCAGGGCCTGGCTGACATCAGGGGTCCTGTCCCTCCAGCCAGTTCTCGTACCCACCTGCCTCATGAGCTCGGGGTTGTTGAGCATGTGGCTGATCTCAGGGTTCCGCTCCATCAGCTGCTGCATCTGGGGGTTGGCCATGATCATGTGGCGCATCAGGTCAGGGTTGGACATCATGTCCTGCACCAGGGGGTTCTCCATGATCTGCGACAGCATCTCGGGGTTGGACATCAGCTGCCTCTGCATCTGCTGCTGCAGCTCCATGAAGTTGGCAGAGCCCAGGCCCAGGCTGCCCAGCCCCAGGATGCCCCCAAAGCCAGCTGTGGGGAGGGGGCAGGGTCACAGTTTGCTATGAGAACCTTCCCCCACTTAGCCAGAGCCATGACTTCAGGTCTCCAGAAGGGGCCCCAGCTGCTCCCCACAGCTCCTCTGCTCTCTCCCACAGCCCAGGCCTGAGCCACAGCTAGGGCAGCGTGAGCCTCCTCGTTGTCTGCAGAGGCCCAGCCAAGCAGCCCTGAGCAGAGGAAAGGCAGCCAGTGACAGCCTGCTGTGTGGGCAGGTAAACACTCCCCACCTGGCTGCTGTTGGACCACCTTTCCCCCAGACTCACCCCAGCCCCATTCCCTCTCTCTCCTAACACTTAGCCACGCTCCTCCCTCTGAGAAGTCCTTACACACTGGTTTCCTCCCCAGTCCGTCTCAAGTACCAATGTCTGGAACCCACACCCAGGAGTTGGTCCGCTGTCCCCTTGAGACCAGGAGCAAGGACATGTATCTCCCTCCTCTTGGCTCACCCCACTCCCCAGCCCAAAGCAAGGCTGTGCCCACCCCCTCCAAGGGCTTACAGAGTATGGATGTGGTAGCACTGGGGGGTCCCTCCCCAGCCCCCGGGGAGGGACCTCCTCCACTGCTCCTCCGGCTTCCACTGCCAGCATCTGAACTGGCACTGCCAGAGGTGGAGGGCTGGGCAGGGGTGGCAGGAGACGCAGGTGTGGTGGAGGGTGCTGAGGCAGGGTCAGGAGTGGAGGGGGAAGACACCGCAGCGGCAGCTGGGTCTGGAGCCCTGAGGATGGAGAAAGGAGAATCCAGCTGGAGTGAGCAGAAGAGGGGATAGGTAACTCACGCTCTGGGGGCCACTTCCTCGGTACCCTGGGGCTGGCCTGGGTGATGCTGAGGGCGGACAGGGAGGGCAGGAAGGAGCTGGCATCATCTATCTTCAGGGCACTCTGGGTGGTAAGTCAGGCTCCCGTCCCCTGGAGGTGACAGCATAGCTCCCCCAGGGACCCTGCCTGGGCCTGGGCACAGGCCCCCTAGACACGGCTGAGCGATGGGTGAGAAGGTATCGATGGGGAGGCCACTGGCTGGCTCTGCTCCCCTCCTGAGCTTACTTCTGTGGGGTCTTGATGACCAGATGGACAGTGAGCCCGTCCTTGATCCCATGCTGGTGCAGTGTGTCCCCATCCTTGAGGATCTTGCCTGCGAAGATCAGGACCAGTTGATCCTGCTGAGCCTTAAACCTCCGGGAGATTTCCTCTTTGAACTGTGATGGAGAGGCAGAGGTCACCCTGGGGGCTGCGTGAGCTCCACCCACCAGGGACCCTGCCTCTTCTGCCAAAGCCTCTGTACTCTCTCTTGCTCTCACCTTCAGACCTTTCTGTAGTCTCCAAGCCATCCCTTCAGCTGCAATAAGCAGCTTCTTTCTTTTTTGGGGGAATTATTTTACTTTATTATTATTTATTATTTGCTATAGGGCATATATGCTCACCATAGAGAAAGACAGAGACAGAGAGAAAGTGAGAAAGCAAGCTGCCAGGTCGAGACTCCAACAGCAGTCAGCCCTGTGGGAGTCCAGCGCCTTAACCACCACGCTACCTACTGGCAGGGCCAGCTCCTTTCTTAAACGAGGGAATGGACCAGTGAGAGGCTCATCTCAGCTCCATCCCAGCATCTCCCCCTAAACAGGCTGGCACCCCAGCTTCTTCTCCCCTTGTGAGGGTACTGCCTGGCTAGCCTTTCCCATCCAACTCCTCAGTAGCCTTGAACCCAGCCCGGCACCTTTCAGCCTTCTCTTCTCAGACCCCAACATTCTCTTAAGGACCACAGCAACCAATAGATCACAGTTACTGAGCACTTAACTTCAGGTTCATTCCTAGCATGTCAACTGCCAAATCCATTTTAAAGATGAGAAAACAGGGTAGGAGAGGTTAAGTGACTTGCTCTGGGCAGGCTGGAACTCAGGTCTTGACACTAAACACAATGCTTCTCAACCAGAGCTGTTTCAAATCCAGCTTTGCAAGGTACAAAAAAAATTCTAGAATTTAGTTACTTTATATTGTCGAGCCAAGGGAAGGAACGGAGATGGCATCAAGGACTGGCTTGGGGAGGGCTAGACTCCCCAAATTCTATCAGCTCCTCAAACCAAACCAAACCAAACCAAACACAAAGTAAAAACAGCGCACTTGCTGAGCCGAGGCAGCTTCCAGATCTATCTTCCAACCAGATGGCCTATCTTAAGCCCCGCCCATGTGAAATTCTGGAGCAGTCACGGCCCCGAGGTGGCTAGCACAGGCGACAGTCCCTCGTTCACCGGTTCTACAAATTTTTATTGAGCACCTACTGCACACTCTGCGAAATACCAGAAAGCGGAGAACCAAATGCAACCACCTCGATCTGAAAGAGGAGGAAGATCTCGGCAGCGGGAAATCCTCCCCACCGCCCGGGCGTTCAGAGAACACAGGGCGTTCTGAGGCACGCAGTAGGCTCCAGCGCTATCCACCTGCCCCTGCCCAGGCCCCCACTCTGCCTGGGTGCCTCGAACCCTGACCCTTGGGGGCGCACATTTCCTTCAAGCCCAGGGTCTTCCCCCCTTCCCGGTGCAAGGTGTCCCCCTCCCAACTCTCCACCACGCCCCCAGCCCTGGCCACAAGGCATAACCCGCACCCCCCCAACACGCGCCGCGCCCCCCCCCAAGAGCTACCCTCGCTGAGCGCCCCCTAGCCGCCTCTCCTTCCCTCCAGCTCCTCGGAGACCCAGTTAGCCCCCGCCCTCCTCTGCCGGGCCCTCCCGGACGCCAGACGGTCCCAGAGGCCCCCCCATCTCTTCGCGGACCCCACCTCCGCGCTCCCCCCCGCCGCCCGCCAGCCGTCCTACCTCTTTGACCGAGGCTCGATCGCAGATCACAATTTCCTCCTTGTCCTTGGGGGTCTTGACGGTGACCCGAATGGGGGGCCTCGTCTCGGCCCCGCTCGGCTCCGCCATGCCGCCGCCACCGCCACCCGGCCGCCCGCCAGCCCGCCCGGCTCCTCCTCCTCCCCGCCCGCCCGGCCGGCCCGGCTGGGCTCCGGCGCCTCCAACACTCCCCTCTCCCCTCCCCTCCCCAAGGCTTCGCCGCCCCCTCCGGACCAGCTGCAGCCACAGCGCCCCGGGCGGACTGGGGGGGGCACTGCAGCGGGGTCCGCCTAGGGCGAGCCCGGGGTCCGACCGCCTGCGCAGGCCGCGCCGGGCGGTGGCCCCGGGAGGGCTCCGGGCGGGGGAGGGCGTGGCCGTCACCGCGGGGCGGGGGTCGAGCTCCCGGCGCGCGGTTGCCGCTGCTCCTGCAGCTCCAGCCGCACCGCTGTCGCCTCCGGCCCCGAAGCCGCCTCCGCCCCCTCCGCGGGGAACTCCCGCTCCGGGACAAAGGACTTTCTGTGTCGCCGCTTTATCTCTGTTCCCTGTGATAACTTGGTCTTTCTTGAGCGGCCCAAGTCCCTTCCAGGCCTGAGGCCTCTCTGGACTCGGAGGCTGAATTTTCCGACCGCTGGACGTCCGTTTACGATCCTATCGCTAGGACTGACCCCGTTCCCCGGAAGGTAGTGGCCTTGGATGGTCTATTGAGTGCGTCTCCAGAGACCTGGGTTTTGTCCGCGTGGCCTTTCTGAGTCGTGGTTACCTCTCGCCTTATCTGGAAGAATTGTGCATAACGTAGAAAACTGCTTTGAAAAAGTAACCAGAGGCATGCCTGACAAATAGTGTTGAAAAATTATGGGTCGTGGGTTGCCAGGCGGGCGTAATGTCTTCTGTCTCCCCGAAGGGGTTAAATGTCCTGCCAACACTGCCACTGTCCTTTTACTCCCGCTCTTTTCCCCCATAACCGCGTGGTCTGACTGGAACCGCGAACTACAGTTCCCAGAGTGCCTCGCCGGGCCACAGGAACTACAATTCCCAGTGCCCTCCGCGGCGGGGCGGGGTTGAGGCGGCACCACGGTAGCCAGGCCAGCGAACTACAACTCCCAGCGTGTTCCAGAAAGGCAGCTGGGCTACGGGAAGCGGCAGGCGGAGGCCCGCCGAGGCAACTCGGAGGCTCTGGGTGCAAAATCCCAGGGCCAGAAGCTGCAGCCATGCTGCGTCCCAAGGCTTTGACCCAGGTGCTAAGCCAAGCCAACACCGGAGGCGTCCAGAGCACCCTGTGAGTGCCTGTGGGGGACCTGAGTGGCGAACTCCGCGGTGGGGCGATGCGCGACTCTCTGCGGGAGGGGTGGGAAAGGATCGCCCGGAAGGGAATAGGGGGCAGCAGCTGGGGGAACTGGCCTGGAGCGCCCTTCTCAAAGAGGGAAGCCGGCGAGCTGGAGGCATGTTTCACGACTCTGTCAGCTCAGACCCTTGCTTCCTTGAAGCGCCAGTGGCAGGAGCTGAGATGGGAACCCAAGCGTTTTACTACCCGCCCTGACCACATCGATTTCCCTCCCTACCTCTCCCTAGGCTGCTGAATAACGAGGGATCCCTGCTGGCCTACTCGGGTTACGGGGACACCGACGCCCGGGTTACTGCAGCCATAGCCAGTAACATCTGGGCAGCCTACGACCGTAACGGAAACCAAGCGTTTAATGAAGACAATCTCAAGTTCATCCTCATGGACTGCATGGTATGGAAAGGGGAGCCAGACTTCCACTGTCCCCCAAGGGGGCGACCTGGACCCCATCCCTCGAGGTTGGAGGGGCAGGGACAGGATCTCTGGAAGATTCCTAAGAGTTGGTCCGCAACAGCATTTGTGATAGGCAGGCTCCTATGCATCAAGTGGTGGTGAGGAAGGAGCCCTGGACCTAAGGTCTGACTTGGGTCCTGGTCTCAGCCATACACTGTTCAGTTGTGGAACCTTGAGTAAGTCACCTGACCTCCCTCAGCTTCCTTACCTCATCTCTAAGGAGGAAGCAATTTCCCCGTCCCCTCTCCTGTCGAGGGTCATTGTGAAGATCACGTGAAAGAATGGATATAAGGGTAGGGTGATGTGCACACACAGAGTGTTGTCAACCCAGCGTCATTGACTCACACAGTCTTCAGACCCTACTCCAACCCCTTCGGCCTAGAAAGAAAGGAAGTGAAATTCAGGAAGGGGAAGTGGCCATTAGGTGGCAAATTCCTTGAGAACAAGGACTACCTCACTCACCTTTGTGTCTGTTCAGTCAAATATTTAGGACCACCACTGCCACTGCCAGCCACAGTGTTCTCAGGATTAGGGAAAGTAGCAGATAGGGCAGACCAAAACCCCCAGCCCTAATGACGCTTAGTCTCACAAGTTTTGAGATGTGCAGGACGTTAGGTATTGAAAATGTAGTGGAAAACGATAAAGCAGAGAAGTGAGGGTGAGGG
This sequence comes from Tupaia tana, assembly GCA_026018925.1. NCBI lineage: Eukaryota > Metazoa > Chordata > Mammalia > Scandentia > Tupaiidae > Tupaia > Tupaia tana. The sequence continues at coordinate 97,716,231 of JAKSZU010000004.1, forward strand.
GGGCATGTGTTAGGGACTGCAGAGACGACATTTGGTCCAAGATCTAACGGAAGGTGGGGGCACGCCACGTGGCTATCTGAGGGCAGGATGTTTCTAAGAAAAGAGCAAGTGCAAAGGTCCTGAGCCAGAAGGACGCCTGGTGGAGGATCCGGCCGGAGTGGCATGAGAATAGGGAAGGGTAGGAGGAAATGCGGCCAGAGAGGCACGGAGCACAGTGCCTAGGTCCAGCACATAGCAGATACCAAGTGAAGGTTTGTGGAGCCAAACTGCATAGGCCCGAAGGGTGAAGTCCCCGGGGAGAATCCTATACAGCTACCTACCCTTCCCTCCCCCCCTACCCGCCCAGTGCCATTTTGGCTCAACAGGTGATTCCTGCTGGATGCCTAGCCTAGAGCCATGGCTATGGGGAAGGCTTTCAGACATTTTGGCTGCAACTCAACCATAAAAAACACACTATAAGTCAGAGCCCAATACACACATGTGCCCATTAACACAAATTTTCATGAGACAGTATCTTCCCTACCACATGCCTGCACTTCAGTTCCTTTTTCAGTTTTGCTATAGGGTGCATGCAGTCACCAGAGAGAGAGAAACTGAGAAATCACCCCCTGGGGGGACACCCACACAGCAATCCCTTCTCCGTTCTCTGGGGATTTTAGGCACACTCATGCCTGCACACATCCAGAGTGATTTTCAAGCTGCTAAGTCTAGAACTTGAGCCACACATTCGGCCACGTGGGAATCCAGTGCCTTAACTACCACACCTCCTGCTGGCCCTGCTGATCAACCTTTTTAATTGGACCTAAAACATTACCATGGACCAATAGGTGGTGTGGTGGTTAAGGCACTGGACTCTCACCTGGCCAATCATAGTTTGAGTCCTGGACCTGGTAGCTTGCTTTCTCACTTTTTCTCTCTGGTGGGCACACGTGCCCTGGGGCAAATTTAAAGTAAATAAATTAAATAATTATATTTTAACAGTTCCTTAATATATATATTATATGGTATATAATATATATGTACATATATATATAATACCATAGGAAGAGAGGAGAAATATGATTTGGGTTACTGCTCTCAAGCCCCTCTCAATGTCCGGGGTAAACCCATAATAATAACATCACCCATTTCATTTGGTCAACCCTTGACAGGTGTAGGACCCCTTAGTTCCTATTAAGACTTCTACCAACGAATGTGGTAGGGGGTATGGAAGGAAACCAAGCTTCTGAGTGCATGTTCCCTAGGGTAACTTGGTTAGTAGGTGGCTGTACTAAGGCTGAAACCCACTCAGAACCCCACGTCTAGGGCTGTGAGCGAAGCATGCCAGCTGAGTCTCCTGCTGTCCCCAAGATATGGAGGGAAGATACAGTCTTCCTGGGGCCAGAGGAGCCCAGGGGCAGGAGGAGGCTAAGGGCATCATGTACAACATCACATCCCATCATATCACTCCCACCAGGAGGGCCGTGTAGCCATCACCCGAGTGGCCAACCTTCTGCTGTGCATGTATGCCAAGGAGACCGTGGGCTTCGGAATGCTCAAGGCCAAGGTGTGTATGCACCCATCCCTCCACAGCCCTGGGCCTGGCCTTCCTGCTCCTCCCTGCGCCCTCTCCCGCCACCTTTCTGGAGTCCCCCTATGTGACTGTGCTCAGCTTGTGTCTGGTGTGGCCTCACTCAGGTCGGGGCTGGAGGCTGGTTACAAAGTACAGCTTGGGGGAGCCCTAGGTTTGGGTTTCCTCTAGTATGGGACTGATGGCTGCTCCCCCTTTTTGCAGGCCCAGGCCCTGGTGCAGTATCTGGAAGAGCCCCTCACCCAAGTAGCAGCATCTTAATGGGCTAGTGGGAGCTGGGGTTGGAAAAAAGAGTTTGGAGGGGCAGGGCCCCCCTGGGAAAATCTTCCTGGACTGTGTGGGGAGGGTGGGACGTTGCTTCTTCCAGAAATAAACTTCAACTCCTGTCTTGTGTCTTGGCTTCTTTTTTGGATGAGAGCAATCCAGGACCAGAGGAGCAGGGATTGCTTACAGGATTCCTTGTGTTCTGTAAGGACGGATTCTCCCCCCTCCTCCGCTGTGACCAAAGGGTTCTCAGAAATAGTGCCTCAGCTCCCTCGGCCTCTCCTGTGGTGTGACCTCACCTCGTCCTGGCCTCTCAGAGCAGAATCTTGTTTTTGTAAAAGAATTATTTTATTAATTATTATTACCTTTTAAAAAAAAATTTGGTAGGGATTTTGCTTAGGGTGCGTGCACTCGCAGAGAGAGAGACAGTGAGAGGGAAAGTGAGAAATCATCCCCCAGGAAGATGGCCGCCTGCACACCTTTCTCCTCCAGTCTCCTCCTGGGATCTTGGGTGTGCACGCACACACTTCTGGCATGAGTTTCAGGTTGCTGCATCTAGGACTCAAACAGCAGTCAGCTATTTGGGAGTCCAACAACATAACCACTATGCCATCTGCTGGTCCCTAATTATTACTTTTTTTTTTCCTTTTTTTTGAGAGTTTTTTTTGCTGTAGAGTGCATGCATTCACTGGAGATATATAGAGAGGTAGACAGAAAGCAAGAAATCACCTGCCCCCCAGGGGGTGGCCACACCTCAATCTCTTCTCCTCCAGCCTCCTCTTGGTACTTTAGGGAAGTGCACACACACACGCCTAGTGTGAGTTTAAGCCACTGGGTCCAGGACTTGAACCGCGATTGACTACGTGGGAGTCCAGTGATGCAACCATTATCCCATCTGCTGGTCCCAATTATTATTACTTTTTAATTTGACCAGAGAGAGAGGGAAAGTGAGAAAGCAGGCCCCTGGTCCAGGACTCAAGCAGCAGTCAGCCAGTGGGAGTCCAGTGCCTCAACCACCATGCCACCTACCCGCCCCGGTTGGCAATACCTTGGGAATGTGCTCAGAGGACAAGGGGCCGATGGCAGGTTAGAGAATATAGAGCCCTGTGAGCTTAGTGTTCCTCACAGACTTTGGGTACACCTTTTCTACTCGAGATTGGGCGGGTGCCCCTTACGTGCCTAAAAGGGGCTACCCCTTTTCCTCTTCTCCCAGGCATTCATATGCTCACATAGACCTCTGCTCCTGAGGCCTTTTGCAGACAAGGTATCTGCTATGGTGCTTCAGGTCCTGGGAGGCTTTAGAAGAAACTCAGATGGCCTCTCAGAGGCCTCCATCTCCAGATCCTGCCCCTACGCTCAGACCCCCTCACCCCATCTGGCTCTTTCTGTTCCCAGTCTTTCTTACCCAGTGTCCTTAGAGCAGGTCTGTACAGGAAGCTACCAGCCCTCCTCCCACCCCTGGTGTCCTGTGCATGGTTCTGTAGCAAGGGGCCCATCCCAGGAATCAGGTAGGTTGTGAGTCTCAGCTCCACCCAGGGTAAGAAACTGCCCATCCCAGGCCCTCGGCTGTCAGGGAGGGGCAGAAGTTGCTGTGGCCAAGATGCAACTCCCACAGGTCCACACTGCAGCAAAGTGACTAGTGCCCCATCTGCCCCAGCCCCTCACTCCGACAGTCCCTCCTCTAGTGTCCCCCGGGTACCCCCACTAAGCTCTGATGCAAAAGCAGGCAGCTACATGGGCCATTTCTCCCTCACTGGTAGTTGGGCCCCCCTTGCCACAGACCCCAAGCACCCAGCCAAGTGTCAGCCCTCAGGGGTCTCTCTGAAGCTTCTGTCCTCGCCTAGCTTCTCCCAGTCTTAGTCCCTAGAGCTGGCCCTCCAGCTGGCGGGAGCCAGGCTGAGCACTGACACCCAACCTGTCTAACCTGTCTGACGTCATCATCTCTCCGCCCACCTGGGCACCAGGTCTCCAGCCGCCCTGCTCTTCCTGTTCTCAGCTTCCGTCCTCTCGCTTCCTTGCAGCACTCCCACCTGCCAGAGCTGAGCCTCCCCAGGCCCTGCCCAGCCTTGAGTTGACCCTCAGTCCCTCTGGCTACAGAAGTCTTACACTCAATGAGAGGAGGGTCCAGGTCATTGAGCTAAGGCTCAGACTTGTCACCTCTGACTCCAAAGACACCTGCACCCTCCATGCGGAGCCAAGATGGGGAATGGAACCGAGGACGATTATAACTTTGTCTTCAAGGGTGAGTTGGGGTCCATGAAGAGGGAGGAAGCCCGAGAGACACCCTGATGGGGAGCAATAGAGCATAGAGTCCAGACGGCCTGCCTCCTGTTTTCCTCTCTTCCCAGGACTTCCTAGTGCTCACCGTTTTCTGCTTCTGAGAAGAAAGCTGCAGGGAGTGGGGAGGGTCACGCTGAGGTAAAAGTCCTAGGATGCCGAGCGTGCTCTATGGTTGTAAATAATGCTGATCACTCCCGAATGGTGCACCCTGTTCCTAATGGAAGCCCAAAGCCTAGAAACAGCTTCTACAGCACGAGAGGTAGAGGTCAGCCTTGACAAGGACTTCCCTCTGAGGCTAGAGAAGTAAGCACTCTTTAGAAGACGAAAGTCATTTTTCTGGGCGGTTTTACAGGAAGGGAAAGGAGAGACCCACCGCATTGTAGTGCTGGGTAGTAAAAACTTGGAGCAGGGTCTCACAGAATCCAGGACTCCCGGGTAATGGCCTTGTCTGCAGACTTCTCCAGCCTGGACACCAGGCATTGGGTTCAACTTAGCTGTCCCGAGAAATCATGCATCTGCTCAGCCCCCGTGTCTGGCCCCTCTGTTGTTCCCCAACCACACCTCCTTCCGGGCAAGGTGGACTGGTAGAGCTACCACCCCACCCCACTGCCTCTCCCAGCCTGCCCCGCCTCCCCACAAGCAGGAGAACCTGTGCTCCCAGCATCTTCCAGGACCAGGACAGGGAGACGGGTAGGGGCATCGGTAGTCTCTGGGACAATAATTCTACTAATGATTATTGTTTATTGGCCCTAACTATGTACTAGCCACTCTCATTAATCACCATAACAACCCAAAAAGTTACCTTTCATTTTTTGTGTGTTTTGATTTAATTTATTCATGACAAAGTGCATGTCTGTGGTGCACGTGAGAGAGAGAGAGAAGCATCCTTGAACGGGTCTCTTCACACTGCAGTCTCCTCTCCTTGACCCTCCAGCTCCGCAGGCTCTTGGGCACCCACACGTGCGCACTCACATGTTTTTCAAGCTGACCCCGGGATCTGAACCCGCACTCAGCCATGCACCTTCCAGCACTGCAGTTCAATTTGCTAACGACTGTGCCACTGGGCCGGGCCTGCCTCTCGTTGTGGAGGGTCCTGAGCATGATGGTCAGGAGCCAGGCTGTGTTCAGATCTCAGCTCTGCTGCTTATGAGTAACCGCTGGTGGGATCTCCAGAAGCAGGCACCTCAAGAAGTTTGGGGTGTTGGATGTGTATTATGGATCCACACCTGTGAGAGCAAGGCAGAGGACACAGGGTTGGGCCGAGGGAGAAGTCAAACTGCAATGCAGGCTCGACAAGGTCTGGGCCAAGGGCGGGGAGCCCTGTGAGCACCTCGCCTTGCGCGGCCACTGGAAGTGGCTGTTCAGGAATGACATGGCTTCCGGTGTGCCCATCTGGCCCAGAGCAGATGCTCAAGGAGCTGACTGCACCGCCCGCGTGCCCTGCAGCTGTGTTCTCTTGACTTCTCAAGGGCCTCGTTTCTTGTCTATGAAATGGGGATAGTAAACAATAATGGCACTGACCTCATGGCCTTGTTGTGAGGAGTAAATGACTTAACAACACCGAGCTCTTAGGACAGTGCCTAGCGCATAGGAAGCGCTCCATGAATTTAGCCATTTTATATTCCACTGTATAGATGAGGAAACCGAAGCTGAGGGACAGTCATTAGTACCCACCTATCTGATCCAAAGCCCTCGCCTTGCAGAAGAACTTTAGGGCCTGAGGGCAGAGCTGGGAGCCCACCCGCCAAAGGGATTAGAAGGCAGTAAGGTTCCCAGTAGGGGAGAGGCGAGAACTCACACGCATAATCATACACACCCATACTGCTCCTAGCTTTTTCCTGCCCTATACAAATACGGGATTTTTCTTTTAATTTGGTAGAGGGCATGTGCTATGGGCAGAGGGACAGAGAGAGAGAGGGAAAGTGAGGAAGCACCTCTCCCCACTAGGGGAATGGCCACATTGCAATTCCTTGTCCTCCATTCTCTCCAGTTTTGGGTGCACGTACACACATGCCTGGCATGTCTTTCAAGCTTCTGGATCTGGGACTCAACTGCACAATTGGTCACGTGGGATCCAGCACCTTAACCACCAGGCCGTGGGCTGGCCCATGCAGGGCTCTGAACCATGAGGACTGCCCCTCCTTAAGGACAACTGGATTCTAGCTGCTGCTACTGCTGCTGCTGCTGCTGCTGCTGCTGCTGCTGCTGCTGCTGCTTCTTCTTCTTCTTCTTCTTCTTCTTCTTCTTCTTCTTCTTCTTCTTTTTTAGAGAGATTTTTGCTATAGGGCACATGCACTCTCTGGAGAGACAGAGAGACAGAAACCAAGAAATCACTCCTCAGGGGGGATGGCCACGCCACAATCCCTTCTCCTCCATTCTCCTCTCGGGATCCTGAGCATGCACGTACAGAGGCCCAGCATGAGTTTTAAGCCACTGGGTCCAGGACTCAAACCGAGACCAACTGACTATGTGGGAGCCTAGCGATATAGCCACTACTCCTCTACTGGTCTTCTGGATCCTAGCTTCTTATACACACACACACACACACACACACACACTTCTGTTACTTTCTTCTGCCAGACTTTCCCCTCTACCACGTTTCTGTTCACAATTGTGTTCCCGATGCAAACACACACCAAAATGCACAAGCCTCAGATCTCCTACTATCCCTGTCCTTATTTATTTGTTTAATTCATTTTTCTAAAATGTGCATGATCTTGGGGCCAGCAGGTGGTGTGTGGTTAAAGGCGCTGGACTTCCACATGGCCGACCGTGATTTGAGTACCGGGTCTGGCAGCTTGCTTTCTCACTTTCTCTCTCTCTCTCTCTCTCTCTCTCTCTCCCCCCCCCCCTCCCTCCCTCTCTCCCTCTCTCCCCCACCCCTGGTCCAATTAAAATAAATAAATAAATAAATAAAGTTAAATGAAATAATTTTTTTTTTTTTTAAAGGTACATGCTCTCACTGGAGACACAGAGAGAGAGAAAGACAAAAAGTGAGAAAGTGCTCCCCAGGGGACATGGCCACACAGCAATCCCTTCTCCATTCTCCTCTCAGGATTTAGGGCATGCACAAATAAGCATTCGGCATATTTTTCAAGCTGCCTGGTCTAGGACTCAAACCATGCAATCAGCCATGCGGGACCCAGCTCCCTGAACCTCCATGCCATCTGTTGGCATTTCCAACTATATTCACACATGCCAGAAACCTCTCCATACGACACCCACAAGTGCCCACAAGATGTTGTTCCATCACCAAAAATGCAGGCTGACTCAGACAAGGTCTAGGACCCTTGAAACCTTTTTGTTCCTCTCTCTCTCTCTCTTTTTTTTTTGGTTGTTGTTGAGATTTTTGCCTTAGGGCATGTGCACTCACTGGAGAGAAACAGAGACAGAGAGAGACAGAGACAATGAGAGAGAAAGTGAGAAATCACCCCCCAGGGGGGATGGCCACACGGCAATCCCTTCTCCATTCTCCTCCCAGGATCTTGGGTATGCATGCACACACACCTGGCATGATTTTCAAGCCACCAGGTCAGAACTCTAACCACAGAAAGCCATGTGGGAGTCCAGTGATATAACCACTTTGCCCTCTGCTGTCCCCCTCTTTTTTTTTTTTTTTTTCTTTTTTTGGAGAGGTTTTTGCTATAGGGCGCGTGCGCTCGCCAGACAGACAGAGAGAGACAGAGAGATAGAAAGCAGGAAATCACCCCCCAGGGGGGATGGCCACGCCGCAATCCCTTCTCCTCCATTCTCCTCTCGGGATCTTGGGCACGCACGCACACACGCCCGGCGTGAGTTTAAGCCGCCGGGTCCGGGACTCGAACCGCGGTCGACTACGTGGGAGTCCAGCAACATAGCCATTACGCTAACTGCTGGTCCCTACTGTCCCCCTCTTAAATTCTTGAACCTTCTGCCTACCAGGACAAGTGTGTTATGCAGTTTAGACCTCATGCTCTGCTAGGAGATACTGCACCCTCAGCTTTCTTTTCTTTTCTTTTCTTTTCTTTTCTTTTCTTTTCTTTAACTTCTCTTGCTTTCTTTTTCTTTTTCTTTTTTTTCAGGGGAAATGGCCATGCTGCAAGCCTTTCTCCTCCATTCTCCTCTTGAGATTTTGGTCACACGTGCCAACATATTTTTCAAGCCTCTGGGTCCAGGACTTGAACCACAGACTCAGCCTTATGGGAATCCAGTCACCTTAACCACCATGCCACTGGTTGGCCCCTTCTTTTCTTTTTCTTTTAAACCTCATCTATTTATTCTTTGATGAGCAAAAGAGTCAGAGAAAGACAGGGAGACAGCACCCCCAACAGGGTCTCCACACCACAATCCACTTCCAGCCTCAGCCAACCCCAGATCAGGGGCACACGCCTGCCAGTCGTGCTCAGGGAGGTCTCCAGATGTGAGCCCTGCCCGAACCTTCTGGGTTGGTCAGTCTTGCAGTTTTGAGTGCTGTCGCTGCATCATTATCAGGGCCCCTTCCTCAGTTTTCTGAGGGCAGTTCCTGTTGCCTGCTGGACAGACCCTTGAGCTCAAGCAGACGTGGGCCCTCTGCCCATGCTCAGCCCTTCTCTCTCTGCTCCTTCAGTGGTGCTGATCGGCGAGTCAGGCGTGGGGAAGACCAATCTGCTATCCCGGTTCACGCGCAATGAGTTCAGCCACGACAGCCGCACCACCATCGGGGTTGAGTTCTCCACCCGCACTGTGATGCTGGGCACTGCCGCTGTCAAGGCCCAGATCTGGGACACAGCTGGCCTGGAGCGGTACCGAGCCATCACCTCGGCGTGAGCCTGGGCCTGGGGGGCTGCTGGGTTGCGGACGTCCCGGGGAGTCAGGGAACACCCTTGCAGGAGAAGCGGAGGAGGAGAAGGGGGAGGCAAGGGGACTCGGGCAGTGTGCTCCCAGGGAGGCAGGGATCACAGGAGACCCAAGTCCTGTGAGAAGCAGCAAATGGTGTGGGACGGGATATGGTGCCACTGACCGAGAGGGCTAAAAACGGGATCATTGGCACCACTTACTGTGCCTTGGCCGTGTGCCCAGGAAGGTACATTTTCTGTAACTGAAAGCACCACAGGACTAAGGTGCTATCAATGCCTGCTAGGTGAAATGCGTGGAGCAGGCATAGGGCAGGCTGCGTGGATCGAGAGCGCCCCCTCACTTCGGCACAGTGCTCTGCACTTGGTAACCTGCATCTAGCCACCGACGCCAGGCCAGGACCTGGCATCTGCATTTTATAAAGACACAGGATGCACGAGGCTAGGCCTCCTGGCCCCACGCCAGAGTATCTCCCACACAGCGTCAGGTCCGAGCGTGTGACAGGTGGTGCGTGTGCATGTGGAGCAGGGATAGCTAGCGGGCAAGAAGCAGGTGCTCCAGTTTACACACTCCCGAGGTGTGCACACACACTCAGCGCTCTTGGTAAGCTGGCCTCAGTTGACTCATCAGTAAGTTGAGAATGACTAGACACCACCAGTTGGAAGATGTCCTGTCCAGTTCCAAGAGGGAAGCTGGGTGCCTGCAGAGATTCCTCAGACAGTTGGGGCTGCTGCCGGGTGTAGACATCTGGCTGGTCCTAGAAGGTGGCCACCAGAAAGGAGAGGGCACTGTGGGTGGAGGAGCCATGTGAGGAAGATGCGAGGTGAGGCACCCACACTTGGCCGGAGCCTAGATGTCCATTGGTAGGTAGGAGGGGCTCAAATCAGGGAAGGGCCTCGGGGAGCAGAGGGGCTAGGAGGGATGCAGTGGAGGTTTTAGAGCAGAGGTAATGCTTTGCAGACCCCAGGATCTGGAGGGCATGGGAGCCTTGGGCAGCCCTGTCAGGGTTTGGGTCCCTGGACTCCAACTTTCCACATTTCCAGGTGTCTGGCACTCCGAAGTAGGACGTTTTGGCCTGATGGCTCTGCCCTGTTGCTGGGCCTGATGCCTCGATCTTGCCTCTGTCCACCTGTCCCACCCCCACCAGGTACTACCGTGGTGCAGTGGGGGCCCTCCTGGTGTTTGATCTGACCAAGCACCAGACCTATGCCGTGGTGGAGCGCTGGCTGAAGGAGCTCTATGATCATGCGGAGGCCACAATTGTCGTCATGCTCGTGGGGAACAAGAGTGACCTTAGCCAGGCCCGGGAGGTGCCGACAGAAGAGGCTCGCATGTTTGCTGGTGAGGGCCCAGCCTGACCCGACCTGACTCCTCCATGCTTGCCCACACCCTCCCCTCCCCCGCCTGGACTTTCAATGGTCTCTACCCCCATCCCTTCTTCTTCCGATCTCTCAGCCTTCCCCTCTGCAGCCCCATGGCCCCCCATTAAGTCAGCTGCTTGCCCTGAGACTGTCTTCATCAGCAATTACTGTATTTATTTATTTATTTAATTCTATTTGTTATTCTTTTTAAATTTGACTAGAAAGAGACAAGGAGAGAGAGAGAAAGGGAAAGTGAGAAAGCAAAATGCCAGGTCTGGAACTTGAACCGCAGCTGGCCATGTGGGATTCTAGTGCCTCAACCACCACACCGCTTGCCAGCCCCTGTATTTATTTATTTTATTTATTATTTTTTTGAGAGATGTTTTGCTACAGGGCTCATGTGCTCACTAGAGAAAGCAAGAGAGACAGAAAGTACAAAATCATTCCTTAGGGGGGATGGTCATGCTGCAGTCCCTTCTCCATTCTCCCCTTGGGATTTTGGGCACACATGCACACGTACCTGACGTGTGTTTTAAGTCGCTTTGTCCAGGACTCGAACCACTATCAACTACATGGGAGTCCAGCAATGTAACCATTATGCCATCTACTGGTCCCTGTATTTATTTATTGTGCTGAAAAGGGAGCATCCTTAATAGGACACAATCCACCCCCATCCTCAGTTAACCAGGATTGTGAGTACACACATACACACACACACACACCTGGAAAATATAGCAATACTTGGGGACTGGCAGATGACATAATAGTTACATTGCTGGACCCCCATGTAGTTGACCATGGTTTGAATTCTGGACCTGGTGGCTTAAAACTCACGCCAGGCTTGTGTGCATGCATGCCCAAGATCCTGAGAAGAGAATGGAGGAAAAGGGATTACAGTGTGGTCATCCCCCCGGGGGGTGATATCTCGCTTTCTGTCTTTCTGTTTCTCTCTGTCTCTCTGGGGAGTGCACATGCCCTATGTCAAAAATCTTTCTTAAAAAAAGAAAAAAAAAAATATATATATATATATAGAGAGAGAGAGAGAGAAAGAGAGAGAGGGGAAGACTTTGGGAGGCCTTCCTGTGTGGCCTCAGCATTGTGGAGGGTTGTGTTACTCATGTGCCACTGCACTGCTGGCCTCTTCGTTGGCAGTTACCCACAGATAATTTTTAATTTTATTTTATTTTTAGAATTATTTAACTTTATTTGTTTATTTTAATTTGACCAGAGAGGGAGAGAGTGAAAGAGAGAGAGAGAGAAAGTGAGAAAGCATCTACCAGGTTGGGGACTCGAACCGCAGTTGGCCATGTGGAAGTCCAGTGTCCTCAACCACCATGCCACCTGCCGTATTTTTAGATTTTTTTGTCATAGGGTGCATACACTTGCAGGAGAGAGACAGAGAAAGAGAAAAATGAGAAATTAGCCCCCAGGGTGTATGGCCACATCTCAATGCCCTCTCCACAATTCTCTTGTCAGGATTCTGGGCACACACACACATGTGCCCAAAGCCTTCAGGTCTAGAACTCAAACTGTGTAGTCAGCTATGTGGGACCCAGTACCCTAACCACCATGCCACCAACTAACCTCACAGTTTGTTTTTAAGACAGCCCCACCTTACAATGCTCAAAATTCCTGAGTGTAAAGGGGTGGGCTTCCCATATCCAGTCACCTCTTCACCTCTTACTAGATGTGGGACATGGAGCAGGTTCCTCACTCATCTTCTTTGTGTTTCTGGGCTTCAGTTTTCTTTTTCTTTTTCTTTTTCTTCTCTCTTTTTTTTTTTTTTTTTTTTTTTTTAGAGGTTTTTGCTATAGGGCACGTGTGCTTGCCAGAAAGACAGAGAGATAGAAAGGGAGAAATCACCCCCCGGGGGGATGGCCACGCCACAATCCCTTCTCCTCCATTCTCCTCTCAGGATCTTGGGAATGCACACACACGCACCTGGCATGAGTTTAAGCCACCGGGTCCGGGACTCTAACCGCAGTCGGCTACGTGGGAGTTCAGCGACATAGCCATTACGCTAACTGCTGGTCCCTGGGCTTCAGTTTTCTAACCAAATCTACCCATAGGCTTCTTTCTCTCTCTCTTTTTTTCTTTTAGAGAGGCATAGTTATAGGACGCATGAGTTCTCCAGAGAGATAGAGGGAGACAGAGGGACAGAAAGCGAGAAATCATCCCCCAAGGGAGATAGCCAAGCCACAGTCCGTTCTCCTCCATTCTCTTGAGATTTTGGGCACGCATGTATACGCACCTGGCATAAGTTTCAAGCCATCGGGTGCGGGACTCGAACCACATACACCTATGTGGAGTCCAGTGATAGAACCATTACTCCATCTGCTGGTTCCAAGCTCCATGGCTTTTAAGGATGAAATGAACTACTACATGCCAGTGGTTTAGCACACAGCGAATGTGTGCAGTAAAGATGAACTAAACATTATCGCTGCTGCCTTTGGGCCCCACAGTTGATGTGCTTCCTTTTCTGGCAGAAAACAATGGGCTGCTATTCCTGGAGACCTCAGCCCTGGACTCCACCAATGTTGAGCTAGCCTTCGAGACTGTCCTCAAAGGTAGGAGCTTGCCTCCATTCGGTCCCCGTCCACCTGTGGCTTCTGTGGGCTGCAGCAGGAAGGCAGACAGCTCTCTGTGGGTCCCAGGCATCCTCGGAGCCTCCCATATCCCTGCCTCTCCGACTCAGTCTCTCTCAAGTGGCCCCTGCTCAGCCTGGGGCTGAGAGAAGGAACCAGAAAGCCATGCTTTGCAGAGGGCTGAGTTTTGGTTCCTTCTCCACCCAGGTAAGTGGAAGGGACCCAGGTACCTACACTCTACTTCCTTCCAGCCAGAAGGGGCATGCAGTGTTGGAGTGGGGGCAGCGTGGGCTCTTAATCCCCTGGCCTGACCCCTGCCCTGTTCCTTCCCAGAGATCTTTGCCAAGGTGTCCAAGCAGAGGCAGAACAGTTCCCGGACCAGTGCGATCACCCTGGGCAGTGCCCAGGCTGGGCAGGAGCCTGGTCCTGGGGAGAAGAGGGCCTGTTGCATCAGCCTCTGACCTTGGCCAGCTCCAACCCTGCCCCCATTGGCTTTCTGGTGCCCCCTACCCTCACCCAGCTCCAGGACCTTTCCCTGCCCTTTGGTTCTGAAAGTCCGGGTGACTCACGCCCAGGTCACAGTCCCCAGAGCCCTGAGGTCTCCAGGATCCACGACCCACGTCTCTATTATCAGTCCACTCCTCACAGGCGAGGGCCTCAAATAAAGCTGTTTTGTACCAATGCCTGGGCATCCTGCTACCCCGTCTGTTCCTCCCTCTTTTCCTTATCTGTGCCTCCTTCAACTTTGGCCCCTCCTCTGGGGCCTGGTCCTCCCCCCATCCCTGTTTCCCCACATACCCACTGCCCCCCAGGGCCAGCTGCCTCTGGAGTCCTGTGCTCTGGGGACAGTGCCAAGGGGGCGGGAGGCGCCCGCCCTTCCCTCTGCCAACCCTCGGGGCAGGTGGGGGAGGGAGGACGGTGTGGAGGGGAGGGGGGTATATGGAAGGCGAGACAAAGGAAGCCATCGGCGGGCACCATCTGGTGCCCAGGGCCTTGGTGCCAAAAACTGAGGTCACTCCAATGCCAGGGGTAAGGGGAGGAGGCAGAAGATTCCAGGGAGATGGGGGAGTTTGGATCAGCCTGTATTTGTTGGGGATGGGTTTTTTTTAAGCCTGAGAGGTAGAAGGTCCAAGTTCTCCATCCAGTTTTCTTCCTGACCCCAAAGAAGGGGGGTGGGTTGCTGTCACTGGTGGGGCAAGAGGGGAGGGGCAGAGACAGAGGTCTCTCAGCTCTGCCCTTCATGGAGGCTGGGAGATGGCTGTCCAGGCAGGGTCTCTGTCACTCTGCCTCATCTTCCCTGGAAGGCCTGGCCACCCCTCCAAGAACGAGAAGGGCGTAAACAGGGAGAAAAGCCAGCAGATGGAGTGCCTGGAGATTGAAGCAGGAAGCAGTGGAGAACGGAGGGGGAGCCCAAGGGCGGAAGAGAACCCTGGGGGCCTCCACTTCTCACAAGGTGTGTGGGAGCACCCAGAGTTCCACTAGAGAAAACCCCACACTGCCATTCCCACCACAGTTCCTCCCACTCCCCGAAGGTGGTAGACGCGTACGCTGAGAAAGAAGACCGAGCCTTAAGTAATAATACTTTTAATAAAATTAAGTTCTTAATAGCACATTTAATACATTAACCCTCCCCCTTCTTGGTTTCTCTGCGTTTTGTGCAACATCACTTTGACTTGATTATTCATGGGTCTGTTTTATTTCCCGCCTTGATTTTGAAAACTTTTTTCCTTGGTGGATTTGTTCCTGTCGTCACTAGATGCCTCAAATTAAGTCTGACCACAATCCTACTCTACTTTCTACAGTGGAGAGACCGTCCCCCCTGCCCCAGGGCTGTCTCCACCCACCCTCCCTACCCCACCCGCACCCTCGAGTGGGAAGGGGAAGCCCTCCCCACCCCAGACGCTACCATCCCAAACTAGCGGGGTTTCTAGGACAAAAAGAGCAGGGGGAAACCTGTCCCTAGGTGGGGCGAGAAGAGTAAATGGGGGAGAGGGAGATGTGTTTGGGGTGTAGGGCCAGGGAGGGGCATGGCAAGAGTCATTGGTAGAATGGAACAGGTTCCTTTGGCCAAAGGAGAGCCAAGGGGCCTCCCCAGCTCCTTGGGTAGGAGGGAAAGGCCCAATCTGATCGCAAGTTGGGGTTGGTGGAAGGCAAGTGCTTAAAAAAAGTCGATTCCTCTCATGCAAGCCAGGCTCCCCAGTTCTGGCAGCCATGAGCCCCCAGGCCAGCACAGTGCATGACCCCTATCTGAACTCTTACAGATCAAGGTGGACTGGAACAGACAGGGCTAGGGTGGGGTCACTCAGACTCTGCCTCTGCACCTTTGGAGACCCTGTCCTTGCAGGCCTTCAAGGAGAGTGTTTCTACTTGGCCCCACCGGGCAGGAAGTCCTTCTTGAGACCTAGCATCTCTGACAACAAAGCACTTTGCAAACCTGTGAAGCACTGTATGGCTTTAACAGAGAACAATGATTGAGACTGTTCCTCCCACTCCTGCCGTGGAGGTCAAAGCTAAGTGGAATGCTGGAAGGGAACAGGGGTGGGGGACTGAGGCCCAGTGCCGCTGCTGAGGTGGTGAGGAGCCTGCCTCTGTGGAATGTGGAATGACTTACCAGGCTCTTAATTGACTTGCCGTGAAATGGATGGAGGTTACACTTCAAGAAGGACTTCCTCACTTCCTTGTCAGGCCTGGAAGAAGCTGGCTTAGGTTTTGAGCTGACACCCCAGGAGGGGACTCAGCACTAGCCTGGAGGGCTGCCCAGCAGACTGAGAACAGCCAGGCCCCCAGGGTGGGGGTATGGGTGAATCTGCTCGACCCTCCCTGCTGCCCCTTGGCCCAGCCCCCACCTGCTTAGCTGATGTGCACCTCTGGTCAAAGACCCTGGGAACTGGGCCCCTCTATTTGTCCTACAGTGAAAAATCCAAGGATTCTCAGAATCAACCCCAGCAGACTGGAGGCTCCCAATCTTGAACTAGCAACTGCTCCCACCCTGACATCTGAAGACGGGGCGACTCAGGGTGGGCTCAACCACTTCCCTTCTCTATTTTTCTCTTAGTTACTTTTATACATTCTACTGGACCCAGGGGCCCTCAATGCTACTAAACTTTAAGCTATCTGAATATCATCTACTAAGTAACTAGTAATTCTTTCTTTCTTTCTCTAGGATTATATGAAATAAATTTGTATTATTATTATTATTAATAATTATTATTTTGTAGTATTCTTTTCTTTTAAACCCCTCGGTTTTTCTTTTTCTTCTCTCTCTCTCTCTCGTTTTTTTAATTTTTTTTTTTTTTTGGTTAAAAAAAAAATTCTATTTCTCTGAAATCTCACACCTCTCTGAGGGTTCCCGCAGGCCTGCTGGGCCTTAGCTCTGGACTTGCCCTCCTCACTTGCCCCTAGGACAGGGCAGGGGAAGGAGGGGGGACACCCCAGGATCCTCAGTCCTTAGTCTACAGCTTCTTCCTTTCTGGTTAATCCCTTTCTTTGTTTGGCTCTGCCGGCTCCCCTGAGGGGGAGGGGGAGAGGGGAGGAGGGGCCCATGGAGTGAAATCCAATCTACTTGCAGGGCCCCAGAAGGGACTGGGTTCCCCCAGCCCCTCTCCACCATCCATCCCAGAATGCTCCCCCAAGAAAAGCAAATGACATTTCTCCCCAAAAAAAAGTGGGGGGAAAAAAGGAACGTAAACCCGAACATATATTAAAAACACTTTTTTTTTTTAAGATTTAACTCTGAATACAAATGTATTTTTTTTTCTTCTCTCCCTACATATATTCTAAACCTTCTAAAGTTTTTTTATTTTTTTAAGGATCACTTTATCATAAAATAAAATATCCTTTTCATATAATAAATTACCTAATAAAAAGTCTTTTTTTTCATATTAGCCCAGGTTCTTTGCTACATTTATACGGTAATAAACGCCTTTATTAAAATAGAATATTAAATTATAAAGAACTGCTTTTTTTCTTTTTTTGCTATTTTTGTTTTCTCTCCTCTGTGTTGGTCGCCTATCTCGCTCCCTCTCGTGTTCTTTCTCTCCTCTGTTTCGTGTGTCACTATGCGTGTTTTGCTTGCTTTCTAGGTTTGGCTCCGTCGGTAAGGGTGGATATGTCTGCCGAGCCCCTAGTGTTAACAGTCTTCTGCCTTAGTGGGAAAGGAGTGGAGAGGGGGAGGGGCCGACAGACAGACATCCCTTCTTCCCGCCCCCCTCCCCACCCGCCCCCGGCGACCGAGGGTGCCCTTTTGGTTTGGTTTCTATTGTACAGACATCTCAGGATGGCTCACGATGGCGGGAAGGAGGGAAGTTGTCACTAGCCGGCCTACTTGGCTGTGACCTCCTTCCTCTCCCCTCCCCGGCTGGTGGTCTGGAGGGGAAGGCTGAGGAGAGGTGAGTGACTTCACCACTGGGGGCAGGAGAGAAGGAAATACCCTCTGCGCCTCCGCCTCTGCACCCCTCTCCATCCAGGGAAAATGGGACTCCTGAGCTGAAGACTCAGAGCACTCAGAACAGCCCTGCCCCATTATATACAAGGGTCTCCTGGCGCCCCTGGATTCCTATCCCCCATCCTCTCCTGGCCCGGCCAGCGGAACCAGGAGGGTGGAGGCAGTGGCAGCCCCAGGTGAGCAGTAGGGAAGCAGCAAGGGGGGGTGGCGCAGGCCCTGTAACAATACATGATGCTCCAAACAGGCCTTGCAGCACCCCAGTTCTGCTTTGCCCTGGGCTGACACCTCTCCAAAGACCTGGCCCCTCTCCGCAACACAATGGGTGGGACAGAGACTTCATGATTTGCACACTAATAAGGATTTAACAAAGGTCAGGTCCAGAGAGGGGTGCCCAGTGGGGTACTGCAGGGGAGGAGAAGCAGTCCTTCCCTAAAGTGCCTCCTGCCTCAGGCCCTTCCCTGCTCCTTGTAATAGCAGACGCACTACCCCTACCCCGGCTCCCCCAACCCCCCAGCCAGAAAATCCAGCCCAAGAACTGCCCCTTAAATATAATGCCCATAGACGTGAAGGTAGGGGAGCTGACCCTTATATACCCCAGTAAGATTAGTCCCCTCCTCAAAGTTTCGCTGAGAATGGGGATACATTCCATCAAGAATTCGAGATGTTTCTTTGGAGGAGTGGGTGGGGAGAGGGGCTCCAGGTGCCTGCTGAATTTGGGGGGGGGGGCATCAAAATGCTCTCCCCCTTACTTCTCCCCAGGGGGATGATGTCCCCAAAGCTGGGCTGGAGGGGCAGGAAGGAGAGGGGAAGAGAAGGCGCCACCAAGGGGAAGCAAAGAAAAGAGCTGAGGACCGGAGAAGGCAAAGGAGACGGACGGAAAATGGGGAGACAGGAGTGAAGGGAAAAGTGGAGGAGGGCAGAGAGGGGCACCCCCTCCAGGTTCCTCGAGCCCAGCTTTGTCGGGACAGATGAACTGGGAGCCCTCAGAGCCCTCTATCGAATGACATGCTTTCCCCTACCTCACCCCCCAGAAGATCTATGCAGACTTCTGGCAGGGCCCCCCAGCTCCCTCATACTGCTGGAAACGGAAGTTCCCAGACAGGATATGGAGGTGGGGGTCTAAAGGGTCACATTAGGAGGCCGGACACCAGGACCAGAGGGCTTGGGGATTGGAAAGAGCATCTCTCGATACAGATGGTAATGCTCCCTCTTTCCCTCTCCCTTTTCTCGTCCCCCTCCAGAGGAAGGGGTAGAGAGACACTGGGGAGGTGCAGAGGGGGATCAGGTTGCCTTAGCGGCCACCTCTGGCAAAACAAAAGTTTCTCTTAGCTGCTTCCAGATTTAAGGGTGTGTTGAGGTATCAGAGTTGCAACTCTAGTAATAAATTTTCGGTCTGGTCCCTTCCCAGTCTTTCCAGGACAGGGTCACCAGAGGCTACGAAAGTGGCCCACCCTCCAGCCACCATCGCCTCCCTTCTCCCTCCCAGCGAGCGAGTATCTCTAAACACCTTGCCCCTCAAATCACTGATTTCCAAAAGGCCTTAGTGGAAAACAGGTCCAGGGTGGGCCCCTGGGGTACGCCCAGGAGGCATGGGGCAGGGGGCTTAGGAGAATATTCGGATGGCTTGCGTGGCTGTGATGTGGCAGACGGGACACTCCGGGTCCGTCCTCTCGCAGATGCGCACTGCACACTCCATGCAGAACAGGTTGTGTCCGCAGGGCACGAGGGCAGCAGTCACTTCGCTCTCAAAGCACACCATGCAATCCCGCCCGCCGCCAGGGCTCCGCAGGCCGCCCCCACCAAGTTTAGAGAAGCCCTGGAGCGGCTCTCCCGGCGGGCGCCTCGGGAGTCCGGCCAGCTCAGGCCCTGCGGAGGTGGCAGGAGAGCGATGAGCACCAGGGGGCCCAGCTCGAGCCTTGGCGGAAGAGGAGGAGGAAGAAGAGGAGGAGAAGAGCACCGAGGTGGGCGTGGCGTTCTCCTGGCCCGCCCACAGCGGGGGGCTCGTCTCCGCCACCCCGTAGTACACATCCTGCTTGCCCACGCCGTAGCCCGGAAACAGGTACCCGCCATAGCCAAAGTCCCCGCCCTGCTCGCCTAGGCGCGGGGCCTCAAAGCCAGAGTCCACTCCGCACTCGCCGATGCAGCCCAGGCTGTTCTGCCGGAAGGTGGAGAGGGGCTTGCAGCCCGTCGGGTGCACTCGCCAGGCGTCGGAGTAGCGGCTATCAAGCGCGGCGTCGGGGCTCCCAGCCAGGAAGTCGTTTTCATTGTTGTACTCGAGGATCTTGCCCGTGCGCACCGCGATGTGTGTCTCGATCTCCTCACGCGCACGCTCCACGTTGCCCGGGGCCCCGGTGATCTCGAACACTGGGTCACGGTCGCGGCTTGGCGTAATAATGTACGTGTTGGTCTGCTGTTGGATGCGCTTGATGGTTGCCCCCTTGGGGCCCACCACCAGCCCCACCACGCGGTAGGGGACCCGCACCCGGATGGTCACCTGGCCTGGCAGAGCAGGGGCCACACCAAACGCCGCGCCTGACTTGTTGCGGGAGGCGCGGATCATGGAAAAGTGCTCCGCTGCTGAGATGATTTCCCGCCGGGCGGTGGCCACGTCCTCCCGCCGCCCCGTCACCATGAACACGGGCTCCTCGCCCCGCACAGGAGTCTTGATGTAGGTGTTGGTCTTGGCCCTCAGCGCCTTAATCTTGCAGCCTGGGACAGGGTGAGGAAAGGGAGAGAAAAACAAACTCACAGGGCCAGGCTTGTGCTGAGACCAATAGCTCCTGGTCTTTACCCAGTAGACACTCAGCCTCCCAGGAACCCTCAGTTTATCCTTATAATAAGCCTTTTCCTGCCCCACACACAGCCCGCCCTGACTTGAACAATCCACTCATCTGGTCCTGGATCCACCCAACGTCTCTACCAAGCACAGGTTTCAAAATATGCCAACTTTCCCTCTTCAATTCAGAACCCTCCACATTCATTCACTTCTTGAAACCCCCAAATAATCACTCATCCTCCCAACAGTCAAGCTGCTGACCTCAAATCTGTACATCAACTCCTCTCCAAGCATACACTGTTCCTTCTATTTCTCCACTGACTCCTGGTGACTCGCGAACTTCCAAATCACTTCACCACACCCGCCCCATCTGTCACCACCTGGATGTTTCCAGAGAACCCCAGTGCACTCATAAACCCGGCAATCTGCTCCTCATTCAACACCCCCTACACCCTGTCACTAGAAGTGAACCCCAGCCTACTCTGCAACCACTGACCTCCCTCTGCTCTATGACCTCCCCCCAGGCCTTCCACCCAGTAGTCTCACTCAGTGGCTCCCAAATTCATAAGGAGTTGGCAGCAACTGGTGGGATGCGGGAGACCGAGAAGGGTCTGAGAGTCAGGTTTTCAGGGAGTGTGAAGATAAAGAAAACCACATGCAAGGCAGCAGCACCCAACCTCAGGTCGCTCCTGTCCCCCTTCCCCCAGGGGCAGGAGAGTTCGGATGGGCTGGGGGCTGAGTAGGGACAGTATTCTACACCCAGACTACTGCTTTGAAGTAGGAGCAGGTTAAAGCGGAGAGATTGGGGAAGAGAGGCAGGAAGAGAAAGAAGAAAAGCGAGACAAAGAGACAAAGAGGAAAGGGGAGAGAGAAAAGTGAGGGAGGCTGGGATGGCCACATGGTCTCTAGAGGCTGCAGACCTCCATGGCTGACTGGACAAGGCCCTCGGTCCTTCCCCACATTTCCCCTCCCCGCTCCTAGCTTCACGCAGAGACTCACACCCTTCCGCGAAGCACACATGGCACATGGGTATGAGTTTGCACACATGGACCCTAAGAGCTGCGATGCGCCCGTGTACCTTTAAACAATACTTAATGGGGTGAGCCTAATGTCCACTCTCACACACACAGAACGCTTTTCAGCCTCCCGTAATCCTGTTCTTCCACCCATCCCACCCTTCTGCATCCAAACAGCACATTCCTAAACACGTCCTCAACTCTGGCCCCCACTGACATACAAAAGTGCACTCACGCCCCTCTGGGCACAACTCACTACTTTCCTCACCCCTACCCTCACCCCCTAACCACACGACCTAGCCACATACAAGGGAGCCTACTTTTCTGGCTCTGGCCCAGGCCTCCAACCACTGGCTGAAGTGAGCTCATTTTTTTCCTCCTTCCTCCGCTCCAGATGGCCTCTTCTACAACCCTAGCAGATTGGGGGCTGGGGAGACAGGGTGGGTCAGGAGCAGCGCTCCTCACCTATAAGGGATCTCAGGAAGGTGAATTTGCTCCTCCTTTGTCTTCAGACCTCCTAGCAGTGAAGAAGTCCTACCTGTTGTCCAGCCCGCATCCTCGCTGCGTTCATGTCAGTAAATGATGGTTCTGTTTGTGAGCATGGAGGGTTGTGGAACAGTGACCTTCCTTCTACCACTCCTGATCATGCCTGGGTTCTGGCTCTAAGTTTTGAGTCCATAAACTTAGGTTAGAGGTAGGTATCTTAGGGGGATGGGGTTGGGGTGAGGTGGGCAGGCCAGGACGTAGGAGTAAGGAGAAAGGCGAGAGGCTAGGAGCTGCGGAGCTGGAGTGGACCTCATCGAGTTTGAAGCCTTGAAGAAAGCACCCCTTGAAAGGAGGACCCACCAGGGTTCACCTTCCTAGAGGTCAAACAGAGGGGCACTAACCCTGCAGCAAGAGGCAGGGTTAGACGGGAGGAAGGACCTCCGTATACTTAAGGAAGGAGGGAGAGGCTTCTGTCCTCCTCCGAACAGGAGAAATCTCCCTACTTTTATGAGGGGGCAGGCCCATCTGATGCGGAGGCAGAAGAGGAAAGAATGACACCATTAAATTCCGGGGCCTCCCAAGACCACCCCCACACCCGAGAAAAGATATCAGTGTCCCCACCCAATTCCAGGGCTCTGGATCCCCAGTTTCAGACAAGAGGAAATCCAACTTTCTAAATCTGAAACCTCAAGAGACGGAGTGCTCCAGAGGGATCAGGGCTGTGCAGGGAGTGGCATCTCCCCTCCTCCATTCCTGGTCTCCCGTGAAATCCCCCTAACCCCATCAGTCCCAGTGGTGAGGTGGGCTGTGGAGTAGGGCCCCCCTGACCGGCCTCCCCTTTTCCTCCTCCAGGAGCTGGCCTCCTCCCTCACTCCCAGCCGGAATGCAGCTCCTCTATTGTTCCCCACTGTGGGACAGCTCCTCCCCCGCTCCTCCCCCACCCCACAACTCCCCAGCCCAGCCCCTTTGCAATTTCCAAATCCCGCCCCCCCACTCCCTTTTGGGAAGCCGGGAGACGGAAGGGTCCCCAAGATCCCGTCTGCTCAATTTGGACCCTCACCAACACCCCTGCCCACCCACCAGGGGATGCTGGAACTGAGGAGGGTGTGGTATCAGACACACTATACTGGATTAATTCTACGCACACACACACACCCCCAACACACCCAGGCACACACAGTCCACCAAATTTCCAGGTGACTGTTATTCACCCCTCAACATGCCCACTCCCAGCTCACCCTACTCTCTCACTACCAGACCCCTCTCTAGGCCTCTGGCCCCAGGCCCTGGCCAGCCCAGAACAAAAGCCAGAGAGGGAGGAGAAGAGGTCCACGCCAGGACAGAGCACTTCCTCGGAGACACCCCTTCCAAAATCCCACAGACATCCAACTTAGGTGTCTGGGGACCACAGGACCCCCTCTCCCCAGCGACCCCCCTTACCACTTCTCCCCCAGGCTGGGACCCTCCCCTGAGCCACACCCCCTTCCATTCCTACACTCAGCCCAACAAAGACACAGATACTCAGTCTGGCTTCCCGGGCCAGGTCTCCCCAAAGTCTGTAACTCCAGGCAGCAGAGGGTCCCAGGGGTGCCCCCTCCCCAACTTGCCAGCAGACACCGGAATAGGGGCTCCTGAGTAACTCCGCACATTCCGTCATTTTTTTTTTCTGGCTATGAGTGGACACCCCCTCCGGATAGCCTCCCTGGATTGGGAGACCGGTCCCCCTCCCCTTTCCCACTCCCAGTGCTAGGATATTTCTTTGTCTAAGGGCAGAGCTCTGGGGGAGGAAGGATCTGGAGAACCGTCCCGACTAGGGGTAAAAGGGAACTTTGTGGCACTTGGAAAACAGGGTAGGGGGCGGGTCCCCCTTTGTGGGGAAGGGACAGAGCCAGAGGCGGGCGAGGAGGGGAGAAATGAACTTTCCGCGCTGGGGACGGGGTGCCCCTCACTCCGGTCCCTCTCCGTGGTCCCGGCTCCCGCTTACCTTGCCTGCCCACGATCTCGGCCACGTGCTCGGAGGTGGGCACGGGCACACACTCCGTGGTGTTGCTGCTGCCCTTCAGGCGCAGCTCGGCCTCTTTGTAGAGAGCGCAGAGCTTGGCGTCGCTCGCCCCTTTGGGGGCGGTGGGGGGCTGGGGCGTCTGCGCCGCGGGGGCCGCCGTCGGGGCTGCCGGGGGCGCCGCGGGCGGCGGCGGCGGGGCCGGCTGCGGGGGGGCGGCCGGCTGCGCGGGGGCGCCGCCCCCCCCACCTCCCCCGTCCTCGCCCGCCGTGGGGGCGGGGGGCTCCCCCAAACCCAGGAGGCAGAGTTGATCGAGAGCCAGCTGAAGGGCGCGCTCGTCTTCCAGCAACCCTCGGTCTTTAGCGCTTCCCCCGAAACATCCTAGTTCTCCAAAGCCCCCATTTCTTTCCATTATTCCAGATACCACTAGACTAGGCATGGCGAAACAAAAGCTGGGGGAGAGAGAGAGGGAGAGAGAGAGAGGTGGTGGAAGGGAAAAGAGGAGAGAGGAGGGGAGGGGAGAGGAGAGGAGGGGGTGTGTGGGGAGGGGGGAACAAAGAACTGGGGAGGGGGGAAGAAAGCGAGATAGAAAGATAGACCCTCCCCTTAAGCCCCCCTCCCCAAACACCCTGTAACCCGACTCCCCTCGCCCCAGCCCCCGGGGTGGGGGTGGGGGAAAAGAGAATCAAAACCAGGAAAGCAGATCTCCTCTCCTCTCCGGGGGTGACGGGGGGCGGGGGGCTGCGGGATCTCTGCCCCCACCCCTCCCGCCTCGGACCTGAGCGTCTCTAGCCCCCGCCGTCCAGACGCCCCCCTCAGCCTCCCGCACCGAGCCCCAGTCCTGGAGCGGCGCTCAGTGGCCCCCAGTAGAGCCCAGCCCCTTCCAGCGCTCAAACTCTTTTGTTTTAAATGAACTGGATGGAGCAGCATGGAACTGACGGGAGGGGGGCGCGCCGGGGGCGCCCGGGGCATGCCGGGAGTTGTAGTTTCCCGCCCTCGGGGGCGCGGGGACGAATTCCTTGACCCGAAGAGGATAGGGATGTGCCCTTCGGTCTTTACCCGCGACTCCGAGGCAAAGCTGGGGGTGGGAGCCAAGTCGAGGTCCCTAATTCTCCCAAGGGGCGGGTACGGGGAGCGGAGGCAGTGCGCGAAGACCGAACGGCTTTGCACTAGGCTAACGCAGCGCGCCCCCATCCCCGGGCCGGCGTCCTCCCCATCCCGGCCGGTCCTGGGGCCCTCTTTCTTATGGTAATGAGGGGGGGCGGGAGCGGTCCCCGCTCGGTCACTGCGGCTTTCTCTCTCGCTTCCTCCCCTCCCTGCCGCGCACCCTCTCCGCTCCCCCTCCCGCGCTCCCAGCGTCGATCCCGGCTCTGGGCCGCGGGGAGAGGTTCTCGGCAGAGCAGACAAAGCCCGCAGCCGCGATGGGGGGAGAACCGGGCTCTGCGCCGGGTAGGAGCCAGGAAGGGGTGCCCGGCTGGGCGTGGGACCCCCTGGCGAGGAATGGGGTCCCCTCGTCCCTAAGCAGCGAGCCATCTCCCCTCACGCCCCCGCCCCCCAGTCTCGGAGATCCCAGAGGCGCCGACTGGGAGGTGAGTTAGTTCATGTCCGTCTGAGCAGCGGAGGGGGGGCAGGGAGGGCCGAGGACAGGACGACGAAGAGTGGGGCGGAGAGTGGGGCGCGGGGTGTGACTTAACAGTTTGGGGTGAGGGCCTTGAGCTTCGGGCGTGACCGAGGAGGGAGGCGAGACCGTCCTGGACTGGGACCCCAGGCTTCCTTCGGGCCTGGGCCGGGACTGCGGCTTGGGCGGGATCGTCCTCAGCTCGCGTCCTCACTGCACTCGGCCCCACCTCCTCCCTCCCGTGGGAGACCGCGGATTCAGCCCCCCGGACTCGGGGAACGGGGCGAGAGTGTAAATAAGTTTCAAAGGCTCGAACTGGACAGTTGGGCACTTTCAGAGGGAGTTTGGGGAAAGTCGGAGTGTAATGCAATCCTTTCTTCTCCCCTTACCCTGTGTCTTCGGCATTTCTTTTGTCACCCTTTTTACATCTGGTTCTTTTCCAAGACCAAGGGATGGCGCCACAGCTTGAGGGCTTGAGGTCAGACTTTAAGAAGAACTTCCTGAAAGAGTTTTCTAAGAATGGGTGGGTGAGCGACAACAGTGGAGTGTCCTTTTCTGGAGCGCCTTGGAGACGGAAATCTGAGCTTGTGTGTGAGGTGAAGTTCTGCTCCCAGGCAGGGGAGTGGGTGAGGTGACCTCACAGGGCTGTCTAGCTCAGGTCTCTAAACTGATTCTTGGAAAGAATGAATTTGCACACCAGTGGGAGGGCAGGAGCCTGAGCAGAGATCTCTGGCCAGGGAGGGGGTGTCGCACACGCACGCCGCAGGGCCTTTTCTCCTGTGTTAGGCAAAGATCCGTGGAAGGAGAGTCTAGACAGAGAACCCCGGAAGGCTCCAGGGTTGGGGAGGACTGCCCCTGGGTGGGGCTTTAACACGAGGAGAACGACACACCTTATCGCGGGATTGGTGGCTGCTGCCACCCAGCAAGAGTGGGCGAGAAAGAATGGGAGAGACGCCCCTCGGGAGTGGACTGTTTTCTGACTCCTGACCCCTCTCTGTCTGCCCAGCCACCCGGGTTGGAGGAACTGTGGGTCTGGGGACCCTGGGGCTCTCACTGGGGGAAGGTGCCTACTTGGTGAACCAGGGGTCTATTTTCACATCAACCGAAATAGCAAACAGTTGCACAGGACTCACTCTGTACCAGGCGTTTTTGTGGGGCCACCAGCTGGTTTGAGCCTTCCTGTCCCCACCGAAACGAGATTCCCCCTAGACACCCACCCTGAATTTGCCCTGCCTCTGCGTTCCTCCCCACTAAGCTAATTAAAGCAGGAGGTTAATGACCAAAGCAGCCTTGGGGATTTGATCAGGGAGGAAAACAAAGGGCAGAAACAAGTGTGTGTGAGTGGGGAGGGGGCCCGCTGCAGAGTGGGGAAGGGGTGGGCGAGGTGGGGTCCCTGCTGGACGCACACTGCATAGCCCACTGTAAGGATGAGTCGTCCTCTGGGTGCCTTTCTGTCCACCCTTGGGGTCCCGCTATGACTCTGGACAAATGGCTTCCGTTGCAGGAGAGCCTGGCCTGTGTGAGCCTGCACCCGGAGGGCAGGGAGTGTGTGGGAGTGCACTGGGGTGTGTGGTGGCATGGTGCACACGGGAGCCTGTGCCCGCACAGTGTGTGGGGCATTGCCCAGGTGCAGAGGAGCCCAAGGTGGACACCTTGAGGAGCTGGGTTCTTGGGGCAGGTTTTTTTTTCTTTCTTTTCTTTTTTTGGAGAGGTTTTTGCTACAGGGTATGAGTGCTCACCAGAAAGACAGAGACAGAGAGACAGAAAGCGAGAAATCACCCCCCAGGGGGGATGGCCACTCCGCAGTCCCTTCTCCATTCTCCTCTCGGGATCTTGGGCACGCACGCACACGCTCCTGGCATGAGTTTAAGCCACCGGTCCAGGACTCCAACCATAGTCGGCTACATGGGAGTCCAGCGACATAGCCATTACGCTAACTGCTGGTCCCAGGGCAGGATTTTGACCAGTTTTTCACTCTCTGCCTGACTCTGGGGTCCTCCCTCCACAGACAGTCATGCTGCCCAAGCTAGATTTTTCTCCATGGGCTCGCCCATCCCTCAAAATCGAGAACTATGGTGATGAGCATGGAAGACTCCTACTTAAACAACACTCTCCACTCCCTGCCTTCTAACCAGTGAGGTGTGTGGATAGACTGTCTCTGATCTTGGATGACAGGACTGGGTGTCTCCCTTTATCATGGCCCCCCCCAGCCTGGCCACGCAGTGCCCAGACACAGCCCCAGCCAAAGTGGTGGCTCAGTAAAGCTGTGTGGAGTGTAACTGCAATTTGAAAGAGTCGTGGTGTGAGGAGGAGCAGGCCTCTGGATCCAGATGAGCAGCTTGTTAGGTCTGTCACCTTGGACAGTCCTTTACTGGGGAAACTCAACTTCCTTATCTTTTTAAAAATCACCTCCCGGGAAGCCAGGAGTTAGCGTAATGGCTATGTCACTGGACTTCCATGTAGTCGACCGCGGTTCGCGTCCCGGACCTGGTGGCTTAAACTCACGCCGAGCGCGTGTGCGTGCGTGCCCAAGATCCCGAGAGGAGAATGGAGGAGAAGGGATTGTGGCGTGGCCATCCCCCCTGGGGGGTGATTTCTCGCTTTCTGTCTCTCTGTCTCTATCTGTCTGTCTGGCAAGAGCAGGAGCCCTGTAGCAAAAACCTCTTCAAAAAAAAAAGGGAACCTCAGCTTCCTTATCTTTTTAAAAATCACCCCCCGGGGGACCAGGAGTTAGCATAATGGCTATGTCACTGGACTCCCATGTAGTCGACTGTGGTTCGAGTCCCGGACCCGATGGCTTAAACTCACACCAGGTGCGTGTGTGTGCGTGCCCAAGGTCCCGAGAGGAGAATGGAGGAGAAGGGATTGCGGTGTGGCCATCCCCCCTGTGGGGGGTGATTTCTCACTTTCTGTCTCTCTGTCTCTCTCTGTCTTTCTGGCAAGCGCACATGCCTTATAGCAAAAACCTCTCCAAAAAAATAAAAATAAAAATAAATAATAAAAACCACCCCCCCCCCCCCCCCGAGGGATGACCACACCGCTATCTCTTCTCTTCCATTCTCCTCTCAGGATTTTGGGCACACACACACAACAGGCCTGGTATGATTTCAAGCCACAGGGCCTGGGACTCGAACCACAGAGTTGGCTATGTGGGATCCAGTACCTTAAGCTGCATGCCACCTGCTTTAGCGTCCTTATCGTTAAGGTGCAAAGATAAGGCAAGATCCTAGCACAGTGCCTGGCTCATCTTGGGTGTTTAATCCATGTTAATTGCTCTCCCCTTGCTGTTGACTGAAGCCAGATTGTGGTCTTCAGTAGCTTTCATTCATTCATTCATTCATTGTTTCATTCAGCTGAGCACTTCCTGTTGAGCTCCTAGGATAAACCAGACACTGGATGAGCTTTGGACCCACCATGAGTTATCTGATGTCAGTTTTAGATCTAAACTTGCTGAAATAAGATTGCCCCCAACAAAAAGCAGATCATTCCAAAAAGAATTCCTGCTAAACCCTGGAAAGCAGGCCAACTTTGTCTCTCCCTGTCTCTGTCTCTCTCGTGCCCTCTCACACACAAGTAAGCCAGTCTCCTGGCCTCGTGCTTGGGGAACAAAGGACGCTGTTGACTTGTTGAGTTGGCTGTGTGTGCACTGTGTGTCTATGTGTGGAGTTGTGTGTCACTTCTCCTCAGAGCAGCTGAGCTCCGTTGTTGCTGTCGGAACACTAAGTACCAAGGGAAGCAGACACACACCCAGCACCCGCCCCTCCCGAGCGATCTCCGTTCTCCGGAGCCCTGTGGAGGGAGGGAGACCCAGGGGGCTGTCACCACCACCAGGGCTGCCCTTCCAGCAGGCTGGCCCTTATCAGGGTTCTCACCTTCCTCCTCTTGGGATGCCTGTCCCAGTCAGCTGAGCCTCCTGTCCCAGGCTTTATGGGGCTTCTGTTTTCTTTTCTGTATACCTCTTCCCATCCTTCCTGCCGAGAGCACAGCCAGTCTTCTTGCTCTTGCTGGAAAACTCTCACTTCATTAATTTAGGTCATCAAGGGACCAGCAGGTGGTGTGGTCGTTAAGGGCACTGGATTCCCACATAGCTGACCATGGTTCAAGTCCCAGACCTGGCGGCTTGCTTTCTCACTTTCCCTCTCTCTCTCTCTCTTTGCCCCTTTCTGGTCAAATTAAAATAAATCAATAAAATTAAATAAAATAATTATAAAAAAAGTTAGGACATCAAGAACATACTGGGTAAAATGCTGTAAGCCACACAAAAGAGATATTGGGAGCCAGCAGGTGACATAGTAGTTAAGATGCTGGACTCCCACATGGCTGACCACAGTTCGAGTCCTGGATCCAGTGGCCTGAAACTCACGCCAGACGCATGTACGTGCATACTGAAAATCCTGAGAGGAGAATGGAGGAGAAGGGATTGCAGCATAGCCATCCCCCTAGGGGTGATTTCTCACTTTCTGTCTCTCTGTCTCTCTAGCAAGTGCATGCACCCTATAGAAAAATCTCTCTCAAGGGGCCGGCAGGTGGCGTGGTGGTTAAGGGCGTTGGACTCCCACATGGCAGTCCCAGACCTGGTGGCTTGCTTTCTCACTCTCCCCTCTCCACTTCTGTTTCTCTATGGTCAAATTAAAATAAAATAAATAAATAGAGGTAAAATAATTCTTTAAAAGAAAGAAAAATCTCTCTCAAACAACACCAATAAATACGACGCTGGATCCCTGTCCTACGTGACCAAGAGAACGTGGTCAGGCAGGATTATGTGTGAAGGCCACAAAACGGTCTTTGGGACTCGGAGGGCTGCAGAGCCCGGAGGAGAGAGTAGGTCTCTGTGTCCTTCCGTGGCTGTGGGTCCCCTCTCCAAGTGCTGTGAAGCCTCGGCCTGGGGTTTGGACCTGGACAAACATCCTGCTACCCCCCCGGGACTACCCCAGCGCTCCCTCTGTCAGGTCTCCTGCACCATCTGATTTCCCCAGAGAGAAGCTCAGAGGGGCTGTGATGGAGCCTGGCCCCCCCAGGACAGCTGGCTGACAGGGCCCCTCTGGGACTCAGGGCTGGACCCAGGCGTCCAGGAGGCGGGTGATACTGGAGCTGTGACAGTTGGTCCCCAGATTCCTCACCCCGTGGCGCCAGCTCTGGTTTCGGGTCTGGGTGAGGGAGGGGGAAGGGTGCCTGCTGCCTGCCAGGGCTGGGTGCTCTCCTGGGGCAGGGAGGGCGAGGCCATACACATGCCCTGGGTAGGCTGAGGACTCCTCTATAGCCCTCTTTAGGCCAGGCACTGTGCTGGGCACAAACGTGGGATGGGGAAGCAGCAGACTGTGGGCACAGAGGGACTGACGGACGTGCTCCCTGTGTGGACCGTCAGAGCGGAAGTAGAGGCTGAATGGATGGATGGTGAGAGCGAATGGCTCATCAGTGACCAATGGCCTCATTTTACAGAGAAGGAGACTGAGACCCAGAGGACTCAGGTCCCGTGACTCCCTTTAGCCTCTGTCCCATCGTGCTTCCTTTTTCAGGAAAGGGAAGAGGCAGTCACAGAGCACGGCGGGAAGGAACTGGCCACTTCCTGAGTGCCAGCTGTTTGGTGCTAGGCTTTCTTCTCAGCCCTTTCAGACTTCACAACTCTCTGAAGCTGAAATTGCTGTTTCTGCTTAATACGAGGGGACCTGAGGCTCAGAGGGGTTAAGTAACTTGCCCAGGTCACACAGCTGATAAGTAGACACGCCAGCGTTTGAAACCAGAGCTGCCTGACTTGAGCCTGGAACCCTAGAGGTAGCGAGATGGTGACACTCAGTGAGTGCTTGGAGACCGCAGAGGGAGTGGGCACTGAAGCTAGAGAAGTTTGGAGAGGCTTCCTGGATGACGTGGACCTGAAGGGATCCCTGAAGGATGAATGAGGTTCATTCCAATGGGTAGAACTGGAGAGGTGTCTGAGGTTGGTGCCAGAGGTGCCCAGAGAGGCTTGTGAATCGAGCAGGTGGCCAGCTTGCAGGTCCGGGAGCTGGAGGCAGGTTCAAAGAAGCGCGGCTCTGAACCTTGGCCACCAGGTGGCGCTGCAGGCCAATTCCTGGGAGCGGCTCCCGTCGTTCTGCCACTCTGGCCGGGTGTTTCCTCCCTGCTCAGGCGGGGCTCCATGCTCTGCCAGCCTCCTCAGGTGTCATCTTGGGCCTCCACCTGGCCCTTGGCTTCTGGCAGGTCATCCAGCACGTGGGGGACAATGGAGCTAGCCTGCTCCTAACTCAGGATGCAAAACCCAGGTGGCCGCGGGGGTCTGCCCAGCTACCCAGTTTATGCCGGGCCCCCTCTAGCCACATAAGAGTACTTTCCTGTCCATGGCCCACCCGAGTTCCTGGGAGACGCTGTGCAGAGGACAGTCTGAAGAAACAGGTCTTCGTGTCCAAGCGACTTGTGTTTTAAAGGGAAGAAGAATAATACCTACTAATAAGGATTTTTAATTTTTCATCCACCCGCTCATGGCCAACTGTTCAGGTCCTGGATCTCAGGACTTGAGAAACTCCAGGCACTTGTACGTGTGCGCCTAAAATCCCCAAAGAAGGGAAAGATGGAGGAGAAGGGATTGTGGCATAACCGTGCTTTCTTTCCCTCTCTCTCTGTCTCTCTCTTTCAAGCACAACAAAACAAAAACAAGACATTAAGACCCTAATTTTTTTTTTTTTTTGGAGAGGTTTTTTTAACTATAGGGCGCGTGCGCTCGCCAGAAAGAGACAGAGAGACAGAAAGTGAGAAATCACCCCCCAGGGGGGATGGCCACACCACAATCCCTTCTCCTCCATTCTCCTCTTGGGATCTTGGGCACGCACGCACACGCGCCCGGCGTGAGTTTAAGCCACCAGGTCCGGGACTCGAACCGCAGTCAGCTACGTGGGAGTCCGGCGACATAGCCATTACGCTAACTGCTGGTCCCAATATTAAGACCCTATTGAGGGTGCCTGTCTCTCTCCTTGGAAGGAAAAAAGAAACACTGGGGCAGCCAGTGTGTGGTGATTCAGGCAGCTGGATCCCACGTGGCCAGCTGTGCAGTTGGAGACCCTGGCTGACTTGAAAAATATGTTGAGTGCATGTGCACGTGTGCCCCAGATCTGGAGAGGAGGCAGAGATGGAGAAGAAGGGATTGTGACATGACTGTTCCCCGGACAGAGAAAGTCTCTGACTCTCTGTTTTTCTCTGGTGAGCAGACTTACCCTCTGGTGAATTAAAAACAAACAAAAATAGTAAAACAAAACAAAATTTAAAAAAACAGAGCCAACAAGTAGCATGGAGGTTACGGCACTGGATTCCACATAGCCAATGTTGCGATTCGAATCCAGACCCAGTGGCTTGAAAATCACTCCAACATTGTGCATGAGTGCCCAAAATACCAAGAGGATACTAGAGGAGACGGGATTGTGGGGATGGCCATCCACCCTCTGGGTGATTTCTCACTTTCTATCTCTCTGTCTCTCTCTGGCGAGCACACATGCTCTCTGGCAAAAATAAAAACAAAAACAAAGTAACAGCAATGAAGTTTTCATCCAGGGCCAGCCTGATAGGACAGTGGTTAAGAGGGCTGATTCCTGGGGCCGAAGGTGGCATAGTAGTTAAAGCGCTGAACTCACACGGTCAACTGTGGTTTGAATCCTGTACCTGGCAACTTGAAAATCATGCCAGGTGTGTGTGTGTGCGTGTGTGTGTGTGTGTGTGTGTGTGTGCCCAAAATCCTGAAAGGAGACTAGAGAAGGAGGGATCGCAGCGTGGCCAACCCCTGTGGTGGGGGTAGGGTGATTTCTCACTTTCCCTCTCACTTTGTCTCTCTCTCTTTTTATTTATTTTTTTTTTTTGGAGAGGTTTTTGCTATAGGGCGCATGCGCTCGCCAGACAGACAGAGAGAGACAGAGAGATAGAAAGCGAGAAATCACCCCCCAGGGAGGATGGCCACGTCACAATCCCTTCTCCTCCATTCTCCTCTCGGAATCTTGGGCATGCACGCAGACGCGCCTGGCGTGAGTTTTAAGCCACCGGGTCCGGGACTCGAACTGCGGTCAACTACGTGGGAGTCCGGCGACATAGCAATTACGCTAACTGCTGGTCCCTGTCTCTCTTGAGTGAGTGCATGTGCCCTATGGCAAAAACCTTAAAAAAAAAAGAAAAAGAAAAAGAAGTCGATGCCTTGGGGCCAGGGGATGCTGCAGCAGTAACACGACTTGGTCCCTGGGTCCTGTGCTAACACGACCTAGCATGCCAGGGTGAGGATGGATTGCAGCAAGACCCTGTTTGGGATGCTCCCCCCATGGAAGAAATAAACAAATAAACTTAAAAAAAAAAGAAAAGAGCTGATTCCCACATGGCAGACCTTGGTTTGAGTCCCATGTTGGTGGGTCCCATGTTGGTGGCATGGGAACATGTGCATGTGTACCCGGGGTCCTGACAAGGTGGAGGAGGGGACATGGTGAGGCATGGGCCCCATTCAGGGTTGCTTTCTCGCTCTGTCTTCCTCTCCCCTCTGGTGAGCCTATGCCCCCTCTGGCGATTGGGAAAGAGGAAACTGTCAGTTAGTAAATACCGAACACTTGCTGTGACAGGCTCTGTTCTTGGCACTGGGGTGGACCAGAGAACCAGACAGACGAGGTCCCTACTCTCCTTCAGCCTGTGCTCTATGGGGCTGGGAGGCAGGCAGTAAGCAAGTGGGTAATGCACCTTCCGGGCGAGATAGCTGCTGGGCGAGGGTGGTGGGGCAGCGGGCGCAGCGGGCTCACGTCTCAGGACCTTACCTAGCACACTGGGTCCATGCCCTGGCGATCCAGACTGAGACTAAGGGCGGGTGGCGGTGTGAAGGCCCTGTTGGGGTCTCTCTCTCTCAGAATAAATAAATACATTTCTAAAGTTTTTGCCATAGGGAACGTGCACTCGTTATAGAGAGAGACAGTGAGAGGGAAAGTGAGAAATCACCCCCCAAGGAGGATGGCCATGCCACAATCCCTTCTCCTCCATTCTCCTGTCAGGAATTCGGGCATGCACACGACGTGCCCAGCGTGATTTTCAAGCTGCCAGGTCTGAGACTCAAACCCATAGTTAGCCTGTGGGAGTCCAGCACCTTAACCACTATGCCACCTGCTGACCCCAGAAGTATACTTATTATTTTTTTTTTTTTTGAAGAGGTTTTTTTTTTTTTTTTTTTTTTTGTTGTTGTTGTTGTTGTTGTTGTTGTTGTTGTTTTTTAAGTAATTATTTATTTATTTTTTTTTTTTTTTTTTTTTTTTTTGAAGAGGTTTTTGCTATAGGGCACGTGCGCTGCGCTCGCCAGACAGACAGAGAGACAGAGAGATAGAAAGCGAGAAATCACCCCCCAGGGGGGATGGTCACGTCGCAATCCCTTCTCCTCCATTCTCCTCTTGGGATCTTGGGCGCGCACGCACACGCACCCGGCATGAGTTTAAGCCACTGGGTCCTGGACGTGAACCACGGTCAACTACGTGGGAGTCTAGCGACATAGCCATTACGCTAACTGCTGGTCCCTAGAAATATACTTTTTAAAGGGAGAAAAATAAAGCAGGATATGGGGGTAGAAATGTCTGCGGGGTGGGCCAGCAGGTGGCTTGGAGGTTAAGGCGGCTGGATCCCCCATGGGCAATCTGATTCACGTTCCAGACCCAGCAGCTTGAAAACCACGCCCGGTGCGTGTGCATCCTGAGCAGAATGGAGAAGTGACTGTGGGCAACCATTCCCCACGGGAGATTACTCTCTTTCTCTCTCTGTCTCTCTCCAGCAAGAGCACACACCTTATAGAAAACTTTTAGGTTGATGGGTCCAGCAGATGGCATGATAGTTAAGGTGCCGGACTCCCATATGGCCAACTGTGGTTCGAGTCCTAGACCCAGGTGGCTTGCTTTCTCACTTTCCCTTTCTCTCTGTCACTCTCTCTGGTCAAATTAAAGAATAATAATGATAATAAATAAATTAATTAAATAATTATTTTAAAAAATAT
Source organism: Tupaia tana (assembly GCA_026018925.1). Taxonomy (NCBI): domain Eukaryota; kingdom Metazoa; phylum Chordata; class Mammalia; order Scandentia; family Tupaiidae; genus Tupaia; species Tupaia tana. Next base: position 97,751,424 of record JAKSZU010000004.1, read on the forward strand.
TGACTTGGGAACCAGCAGTTAGCGTAATGGCTATGTCGCTGGACTCCCACGTAGTCGACCGCGGTTCGCGTCCCGGACCTGGTGGCTTAAAACTCACTCCGGGCACGTGTGCATACGTGCCTAAGATCCCAAGAGGAGAATGGAGGAGGAGGGATTGCGGCGTGACCATCCCCCCTGGGGGGTGATTTCTTGCTTTCTGTCTCTATGTCTCTCTCTGTCTGTCTGGTGAGCGCACGCGCCCTATAGCGAAAAAAAAAACCTCCAAAAAAAAAATATTGACTTGGGACCATCAGATGGCATAATGGTTACATTGCTGGACTCCCACGTAGGTGACCATGGTTTGAGTCCTGGACCTAGAGGCTTAAAACTTATGCCGGGCACATGTGCGTGCGTGCCCAAAATCCCGAGAGGAGACTGGAAGAGGAGGTATGGAGGCGTGGCCATCCCCCCTGGGGGCTGTGTGATTTTTCGCTTTCTCTCTGTCTCTCCAGTAAGCGGACACCACCTATGGCAAAAATGTCTCTTTAAAAAAAGAAGAAGAGGGGGCCAGCAGGTGGCATGGTGGTTGAGGCGCTGAAATTCCCACATGGCTGACCACGGTTTGAGTCTCGGACCTGGTGGCTTTCTTTCTCACTCTCCCTCTCTCTCTGTCTTTCTGTGGCAAAACTCATGTAAAAAAAAAAAAAAAAAAAAAAAAAAAAAAACAAAAACTAATAAATACGTACATAAATAAAATAATTATTTAAAAAAGAAAAAAG